>CM031236.1:424233985-424643985 GCA_018340775.1 Taxus wallichiana var. yunnanensis | reverse complement strand
ATTTATTTTTTCTGGATCGGAGGATGTATATATTTGGATGCATATTATCTTATAAAACCTTGGGAAATAATGATAAAAATGTGTGCAAATATAATAAAGTATCCAAAGATATATAAAGGTATGATAAACAAGAGTGAGGAGGGTGTATTCATGCATGCAAGTGTGTAATGTTAATAAAAACAGATATCAAAGTATAGATTTCTAAATCTAAGTGTCTACACTTTCCCCTTAAGTATGAAATGAAAATTTATTTCTTAAAGGAAAATATACCTAAGTGTGTAGACACACTTCGTCAATTTCTTGTAATAGCTTTGTATTGTATTATCCCGTTATGTTGGTATTGGCATGGTAAAAAATTAAACCTATAACATAGTGTATTAAATGCCTAAGATAGGAAACTAAAATTTTACTCAAAATGTAATGAAAGTATCGTAAATAAATGTGTAATAAGAAATTAAAAAAGAGATGCAAAACATGGAAGGAATAAAACTTTTTGTCTCTCGGATGGAATGTGCTTCCATTATTATGCTTTGAATTTTCTAAAATATGATGAATAATTAGAGGTGATCAATCCTCATTTATTTAGAGGATATTTTGATGTGTTAGGTGCACCAACCCAACAACACATGAATGTTAAAGATAAGAACCAAAAAGAGGAGTTAAAGAACCCCTGCCAAGGAGGAAGACCAGATATCAAATCCATTAAGTAACCTCGATATTTTCCCTTTAATTGGAAATAGGATAGGAAAGCCTACCCATGAATAACTTAACCGCTTATTTTCCTTCCATAATCCCACGAACTATATTGCTACAAACAAATATAATCCCAATTTTTTAACGTGAGACACACCATAAAAAGGAGAAATAATTTCCCCATACTCTCCCAATGGGTTGATACATTTGAATGGAATTGATTTCATGCCAAAATCTAAGTGGAGAAAGGGTATCCATTAATGTGTCCAAAACTGGAAGTTAAACTAAGTACCTTGGAGGAGGGAATTAAATACTTCATGCCCCGTGAAACCGTGCCAAATTGAGTCAATTTTAATATGAACCCATATAAGAATACTGTAATAATGATGATAAATCTGAAAATACTGACAAATCTAGATAAATTTTCCCTAGGAAAAACTATAGGATAGGATCAAGACCAACCGTAAGGTCATAACCAGACTATATGCTCCTAACCATTCATGGTTTTTACTAATTTTCTACTCTTCAATCTAATTCTAAGTAATTTCCCCTGTCTTTACATATGTCTATGCCCAAAAAAATTCCTATACCTATTGGAAATGTAGAATAAATCCTCAAATGTTTTCCTTCAGTTTTGAGGCATGTGCGATGAATAATTTGAGCACGTAGCTCAAAAAAAAAAATGTATACCCATGTCTAAGATGTTGATAACCTTTACAAAACTGATGTTTGGGCCACCATGAAGAAATAGTACCTATAAAATGGGATGCACATGGAAGAGACTATAGTGTACAACAATAACAACAATAACAAGAAGTATTATAACAATAATATTGTCAATGCAAAAAAACAAAAAAAAATAATGAATATAAGATGATGTGTTAGTAGGAAAAAGTGCATACAATGTAGAAACAATTTCAAATCATTCCAAATAGTGTCACACAAAAGGAAAATTTCCCACAAGAATGGGAAACCCATGGTGTTGCAATATAATCAAGGAGCTTAGGCCAAAAAATAAGAGGTGCCCAATCATACATAGGGTATTACAAACAAGGGAAACACTTGGTGTCGCAAGATAATCAAGGACCTTAAATCCATAATCAAACAAGAAAATATTTTTAAACACATAATACTAACAAAAATGTATGAAACGTAAGCATAAAAATATTTGATGAAAATCATATGATATATGATATATAAATGATAAAGTAATGATCAGTAAATGTTGCACAAGACACTTGTGCTAGTCCCGTTAGTCTAGAAAATATAAAATACACACACACACACACTATATATATATATAAAATCAAGTGTAATGAGGAAAGAAAGGAACTATAATGTAAATATACCATATGGATGTATTATGCAAAAGAAAGATGCCCTCAGAGGTTAGACTTCTAGGTAAAGTGTAGGGAAACACCTATCATTGTGTATCATTCTATGTATGTCCTACATCATACTCAATATAACACGTGAACACATGTGTGTAAATAATAAATGTTATATATTAAATCAAAGGCATTAACAACATCTATAATGTAAAGTGTAAAAATGTATGCTATAAAAATAGATCTTGATATTTTATTTTTGTAAACATGTGAATGTTTTTGTGTTTTAGGCCCTCCATAAGGGCATAGATGAAAACCTATTCTCCGAATAGAAGGAAGAGTGATCCAAGAATTCCCCATGGAGGGGAATAGATAGAAATTATGCAACTAAAGGATGAGAAGAAATATTTCCCCATAATATGTATGTGTTTTCATGTTTCATGTTTCAAATATTTCCCCATTGAAATAAAACTTTACTATAGTCATGTTTCAAATTTATTCGAGCACAAACCTAAAAAGGAGCACAAACCCTTAGTTTAATAGAACACCAACCATACAAGGAGAACCAACCCTTGATTTAGTGAGGCACCAACCCCATAAGGAGTACCAACCCCTAGTTTATTAGAGCACCAACCCTACAAGGAACGCCAACACCTGATTTAGTGAGGCACTAACCCCACAAGGAGGATACATCCCCCTAAGGTGACCAAGAACCAAATCAGCCACCAGAAAATGGATGATCACTAAAAATAATTTTCTCACATAATTGATAATGATCCAAATTCAGCTCGTTTCTCTTCAAACCCTATAAAACCAAGCTCTTCTTCAACTCACTCAAAACTTCCCTCTCCTTCATGCTTGATCTCATACCTGCCCTAGCTCGTTATTTCAATCCCTCTCTCCATCTCATCATAGCAAAATTATTTTACCTTCAACAAATTCACAAGGACCTTCATCATATCCTTTAATATGCCTCCTAGGTCATAATTTTCATCCAAAACAACTAGTGCAAATGAACTTTGTAATTTACTTTTATACATATTTCTCTTTACTAAATAACCTTATTCATACTTCATAGTTTAAAAATAATTTTCACATCATGATAGCATCATAAAAATATCAAAAATGGGTCCATGTAGGTCACCAAAATCTCCTAAGGTATCCAAGACCAAACCTTTGGGACACAACAATCCTTGAAACCCCAAAACAAGCATCCATGACCAAAAGGAATGAACTAGAGAAAAAAACTTCATCAAAGAATGGAACACCCTTAGAAATGTTTTATAAGCACTCAAAACCTCTAGAAATAATGAAACAACTTATAACAATCAGCAAACCTCATGAAGCCTCTTGAGATCATCCTCAACCAAGCACCCTCAAAGTTGACCATCAAAGAACAGATCATAAATTCCTCATACCTCGGAAAAAACTCAAGTAGAATATATAATTGGAAACCTCTTGGAACCAGGATCATGAAAAAATTTAAACCAAGTCTTAATTCCATCTATATCTCTTGAGAAACTAATTTTACCGCATACTTCTCGTAACTACTCCAAAATTGTCTAAAAATCATTCTTCATAAATAGGGCACACTTTGTACTTTAGACGCACAACCATGATCTTAAATCATTTTGTACATGTAGTAAAACTCACATGCTTTAATAAATGATAAATTAGTCAATATGTCCAATGGGAACCTTTTTCACAAACTAAAACTTTCCGAATTTTTAGGTTGGGCTTACAAATAAGCAGTAACCTCTAAAATACATCATTAGAAATATGGAAGAGTCCTCTTCATCATAAAATAATAAAAATATAAAAAGGAATCAAAATTAGACCTGTACAAGAATTTTTCTTGAATTCATTTTCAACCTAGGGTTTTGAGAGGGTTTCAAACCTATTTAGCTTCTTAACGATTGTTCATAAAATTTTGAGGATCAAACCACCTCATTATTTTCTTAAAATATCCACATCTGACCTAAAAAATATATTCCAAATATCTCATGTCCCCATCCAAAGCACACAGCCCACAATGAGCATCTAAAAGTCAACGTTTGCCTCAAATCTTCACTCTTGCAAACTTGATTTTGGTAAAAATGCAATATCTTCAAAAAGAATCATAATCTAGACCTAAAAATTACCATGAAGCATCATGAAAACATAATCTAACTGAAAATACTTTCCTCTTTTCCCATATACTTCTGAATATCTCAATCCATAATTACTTACCTATGTTATCATGTCTTGTTCTCACTATTCTTGCTTCAAAGGACCATGTGACCTCATCATACATCTAAGAAGTGATCTAAAATTCATCATTAACCTCTTATACAATGTCACCATGCTCATAAAATTCTTCAATAAGACTTATAATCTCTAAAACTCATACCTCTAACTCATTCTGCATGTTCTAGAACTAAGAATAAGCCTAAAATGACCTGACTTGACCCATACAACTCATGAACCAAACACTATGAATCAATGAAAACACATAAAAACCTATTACACACCTCTTATAATATGTATGACCTCATGAAGACCTTAAACGAACTTTGGAGTATTCAGACAATGACCATGCCTACTAGACCATGCTCTAGAACACCATAACAACTCACCAATCCTAGACACTACCAATCAACCTTTATGTTTGAAACTAAAATACACCTAATGGAGACTCACATGACACATTAACATCATTTTCCATCAATGGAATTTGAAATCAATGAAAACACCAAGAAACAATGGCTAATAATCTCGTTTGTCATTGATGGTAACCAATAAGACCAAACACCTACAAGACCTCTTTTCCATGTTTCTAATGCTTCTCTACCCCTTTAACATATATGAAAAACGATACAATGATGAAAAGACCTGGAAAATGACAATGCGAATAATGGTAATAACACAAAAATGGAAAAATTACTTTCACACAATCTCCCCTTGAATTATATTGTCTCTTTCTTATCTTCAATCAGCAACTATAAGAGATCTATGGACCTGCTATAAGCCTCAAAACAGATCCCATGAGTTTATGCTCTCCAATTTTTTTCTTCAAAGTTGTCAAGCACCATCTTCCAAGTCTTTAGAATGCCTCAAAGACTATCATAGCCACCTTTATGAAAAAATCCCTAAACCATACTTTATGTCATTTTTGCCAAATTTCTCAGTGCTCTAGGATCTCACGTAGCACGTGAAATATCCTTTTGTATCTCCCCTTGTCTTCATACTATCATTGCAAAAATGAGGTTACTTACCTTCACCAATTTCCATAGAGGTGGATAAAAACAATACCAATATCCCTAAGTTATATTTTTAGTGTTCATAGCTTGGTTTTCATGTCAACACATCTTCTAGATATTTGGTAATATCCCCTTGTAGTCATGCTTGCAATTATTCCATCACATAGTCAAACTATCCTTTCTTTTCATCCTAACTTCTTGTTTGAAGATCATCATTAGTTTTTCATGAAAATGAGATTAGCATATTCCTGTAGAACACCATCTCAAGTATCTCATAGTACACACAATTATATTGTCCTACAAACATAATTTTTCCAACTTAAGGACCTATAAATATTCATAGATCACTTCCTTGCAAACTCTTATAGACCTTAAGACACCTATTAGATGAATAGTAAAAGGTTTTCATGACTTGTATCTCACCATTGCTTCTCTTTACATTCTTCATTACCCTTATCCCTCTAATATTGAACCAATAAAATTGGGTTACTTACAATCTCACTTCTTTAAAAACATAGTCAAGCTTGACTTATAATATTTAGGCCACATTCATAATATAGAGAAATTTGTTCATGAATTAGAAAACATAGAAACAAAAATCCTTTAGATCACGACTTGACCAATTTGACCTTCTTTTGGAAAACTCATGTCAACTCATAGATATACATTTTATCACAGTAGATTCAATAATATTCATACCTTTGTAAAATTTCTTCAATTCTGCATACAATCTTAATGCCTAACCTTTATCCCACTCGATACGACCAAAATTATTATACAACAGACTTCATACTCTATTTTTCATGCTTCTTTTCATGACAAAATATCAAAAATGTACCTCTTATAAATCACCACACTCTTGGGATACTTATAAATATTTTCATAGTACAATCGACCATTATTCAAGGCATACACACCTTTCATTATGACTTCATACTCAGGAAACACTCAAACATTTAAGTGGTATCAAATCATGATCATACCCTTGAGCAATAATAATCCTTCATGGAACTATGTTAACACTCTTCCACTCTTCATACAATTAAAGTATTTGTACAAGATTTCCTTATGGACTATGAGACCATAACAACTCCTTTCAATACCATTCCATTAAGAATTGAAGATCAACATCACATACACACCTACAACTAGAAACCATGATGTTTGTCTTTTTCAAACCTATGTAGAACACCATTATAGTTTTCCATGGCCAAATGTACCTAATTTCATGATGAACTTGCACAAATTATCATAGACATACCTATAATTTTATAT
Organism: Taxus wallichiana var. yunnanensis; assembly: GCA_018340775.1. Taxonomy (NCBI): domain Eukaryota; kingdom Viridiplantae; phylum Streptophyta; class Pinopsida; order Cupressales; family Taxaceae; genus Taxus; species Taxus wallichiana. Next base: position 424,637,450 of record CM031236.1, on the reverse strand, counting down.
TCGACCATATTTTTTATTATTCAATCTTGTTTTCAAAGCAAACATACCAACCAAGTCTTTCGGAAAATGTATTGACTGTCAAACCCCTAGTTTGAGTGAATCAAAAATAGATATCTTCACGACATAGTTGTTTGATCAGTTATCTTTCTTCCTACCTTATACTTCAAGATTTGGAGACATATATCATCATACCATATCAAAAATACGTAGTTTCATCACCAATCACAAAATTATTTACACATTCAAGACTTTCTCCTACTTAGGATGCATTCCTAGATCACTGTCAAGACCTTTGATGGATCAATAACACCTTGAAGATCAACTGTCAACATACATATAGTTATTTGCTTATGGAAACCTATCCAATTTCAAGATATTCATGATTATAACCATTTTATAAGCATACATATTCATATAATTGGTATTAATATTGAATTTTATTTTGTATGCATCCTCACATCATCTCGAATTCAAAGTGAATGTACAAAATTTGATTATTAACTCATATCCTTCCTTACCTATAGACTCGAGAAATGTTTGACCATTTAGAAACTCATTTTTCTTCTTAATAGACATAGAATACACCATTACCTATTCCTAATAGTCATTTCAAGTCACTAATGTAAGAATTCAATTTCATTTCTCCATGACAGTACATTCACCTAGAATGAAGATCATTTTTAAGACCACACTTAACTCATGAACAAGGATTAACTATCAATCTTGGTGTTATCCTTCTTAGATCATTGAGATAAAATTAATCAGAGCATCTTTGTAACACATTAAAGATGAAAAAATAAATGATAGAAAATTTTTGGCACAGGTATCACATCATATAACCCAAAATTGTCTTCATTATCTTGTTTTAGGTGATACAGAGCTTAATGCACTCCTTTATGGATTAGATTAGACCATGGGATTTTATGAGACCAAAAACTCACTCATGAAAACTATCATGTAATACTTTCTACTCTAAGAGACATTTTTATTCCCTTAAAACCACATCCTTTTGGACTTAACATCATTGTCTTCAAAATTTCCAACTAGGAAACACAAGTCATGAGTCTAGATGGATCTTATTTATGAATTTTATGACTACACTTTGCTCATTATTTTTCGTGATGCTCGTGATCTCAAGATTCTTTCCATGATCTAAAAATCATACTATATACTCACTAATTTGACTAACATTCAGACCCAAAATGTATGAAAATACCTTAAAGGATATGTCCATGAATGATCAATCATGAATTTACACACAGATTAGATACAATTGTGTTATAAAAATACTCTTTACTTGGTTGATAAAAAATAAATCATATGATTCTTAACACTAATTCAAGCACCTTCTCGATTGACACCAAGGATTCAATTTATTTATATAGACCTTAGACTAGATGACACACCTTTATTTGACTTCAAGCTTAAGTACAAACTTTAGTAGAATAGAGTACTTTAACCAAGAAGATAAACTAAATAAAGGTAGACAAATCATAACTTTACAAGACGAACGAAACTTCTAGGTGATCTCAATATCAACACCAATGTTTCCTTTAATAATAAATGTCTTCTTTATACCTAGATACTCGGATGATCATTCATAGCTCCTCATGTCTTGAACCATTCATACACAAACCTACTTAGAATGAAGATTCTTTTAATGCCTAAAACACCTCATCCTTTGAACATAGGTCTCGATAAACCTTAATACTCATGCATAGTTTTAACTAGTGATGAATTCCTTTCAACACCTTGAGACCAATATGGAAGACCAAATACACATACAACCTCATGTGGGTAGAAACTCCTCTTGACCTTGTAATATTAATCTCGGTGCCCTTCCTTTTGATATACATATCCATCTCTACCCTCAAACTAGCATACATTACTTCAAGCCATAACAAAGAGCTCTACGGTCCCATTCATACTAGAAACTAATGTCATCTTCACACTTTTGCTCGCATTTACACAGTGTACCTTAGTAACCATTTTTACCATCAATCTCTCATAGCTGATGTCGTGCCTAGTCAATGTGGAACTTGACTCTCCTAAGAGCATTCTCGTGTCATTTTGATCATACATAGCCTTTTTTTCTTTTTATCCACAAACCTATGCCCATATTCCTTGTTAAAAAAGTGATAAGTATTTAAATGTATTGCATACAAGTGGTCATACCTATCTTTCCTTGGTGATGGATTGGAGATAACATCATAAAATGGATTCTCCACTAGGATGAAAACTTTTACACACTTATGATCACCGATACTTGAACAATTATTAGGCATATTAACCTTAGATTTCAACTTGTATACTATAACTACACACTAGTCATAAATGTTCCATGAATATCTTTGACATATTCAAAGATAGACTTCATGATTAGGGCTTCGTGACATACTACATATGCCATTGATTAACGAAAATGAACTAAACTAGGTAGTATAAAGATAGTTAATCTAAGCTATGAACAACTAGACTAGAGTAAATAAATGTAGAAAAAAATATGCTAATGATCTAAGAAAATATGTAAGATAAAATACTAAACCCTAATGTGTAAGAAGGGAAAGGAAAGAACTCAATTTGAATAATATATGCCTATCGATCGTGTCGCAGTTGATGAACACAAAATTAGAAAGCATGAATAATTGTGTGGGGACTCAAAAGGATGAAGCTAGAGGATTTAACTATACCTTGGAGCACACGGAGGAGGACTAGGTGCTCGTGGGCACTGGTCTACAATATGGGAACCTTGGTATGTGTAAAATCTTTGTGACTTATACTCATAATGTTAGAAGGTGATTTAAAACCCTATATTCCTATCATATTTGCTTCATTATTTTGTGTGAGATATCACCGATATAAAAGAAAGACTTGTAAAAGATCAAGAAGAAGTATCAAAACCCTAAAAAGAAATATGTAAATGAATGGATCAAACTGACCTTAGCCGCCACAACAATGGGATTACTAATTGAGCATTATACTAAATTTTAGACTCAAATGTAGTTCGGTGAGTGTGTGCATGTCAAGCTTTAGGTGCTCTTGTGTCAACCACACTTTGTGAAATAGTGAGCAATAGCTAAATGTAGAAAATTTTATAAAATGTGTGCATGGAGTAAAATAGAATCCATCCCCCTATGAATTGTGATGCAGATGTCCTAGCTTGTGCCTTGATGATGGAGCTATGTGGATGCCAATGTAATAGATGGATACAACTCTAGATGAGTGATAGTATTAGATGATGCTAGGTCCCTCATTATGGTCTCATAACTTTATATTTATAGAGTTTTCTTTCTCTAATTTTGTAATTAACCCCAAAAAGGCCGACTACAAGAAAGATAAAGATGAAAAATGGCTAGAAGAGGCCAAAAAAGTGGCAGGAAAGTACTAGAAGGATCAGGTCACCCCAAGGTAGGACTAGGGTGCCCCAGTACTAAATACAGGTGCCTCATATGAGGCTAAAATAATGTGGAATGTCAGAAAATGGCTGGTCATATGGGTGCAATATGTCATAATTTATGAAATATAATAAACATGATGGCCAAAAGGACAAGGGTTAATTAGTAATTTATTCACTCAAGAACCTTTTAAATAGTAGTATGATACCGAGATAAATAAATGTCTAAAGTGAATGATTTTGTGACTACGTTTTCCCTCACTTTATTAGTAGAAGAAATATTGGTAACATAAAGTGGATAGAGCTGCATACATGATTTCCATGAATTTTGTAGTAGAAATGTGTCGAAGGACTAGACAAAAGCATGGAATGACAAAAAGGTGGAGGAGCATGGAAACTATAGATGAAAAATGCAAAAATAAAAAGTGATGAGAGTGAACCTAGGGAGAACACATGTGTGTAGTTACCGCATAGTGTAGTGTACCTACATAAAAATGTGATGTGTTTGTTATAGTGTGTTACCACATAGCATTGTTTTTTTGTCGTCGTTGTTGTTATTTCCCCAATTTGACTACTTTTTCTCATATGGTCGGACCTACAAGGAGAAAATGATCAAGTAGTCAAATATGTATGTATGTAAGTGTAAAAACACAATGTAAAAGATGCATGTATATGAAAGTATGTAAAATATGCAAATGTAAATGGAAAATGTAAATGGAAATGGAAAATGGAACATGTGTGATCCATGTTGAGAAAGAATGTAGAAGGATATCCTATACTTGTAAGATTTTTTTGGGCCATCTCACGCCATAGGTGAAGAAGTATAGGAGAAATTATGTGTCCTCCAAGCTCTAAATACTTCACTGAACTGTGTGTAGAGATCTTTATACGCCCTAGTTTTTTGGGTGATCTAATGCCACTAGTTGAAGTAGTATAGAGAGGCACACCCACTATAACCTCCAAGCCTGTAATTGCTTCCCATAAATTATAAGGACACTATATCCTATAAAATCCAATGTGTATAGGGTTCATAGACTAGTCTAAACACACTCATTGAATGTAACCCGCACAATGTCAAGGGAAGAAAATTATACATTGTGAACTATGTAACCCCAAATGTAGCTATGTCATGTTAGTATGTAAGACATGGACCAGGACCACCACATATGCATTGTAACCTTAGAAAGTGTTTGGAAGAAACCAAGGCACGCACAAACAAGAAGGCTAGCCAAAGAAAAGTGTTAAAAATATGCATGTATATGGAAAATAGTGTGTAGTCTACATAAATAGTATAAAATCTACCAAAAATGTAGTGTAAACATGCAAGAAGACAATAATGTCACCGAAATGGGTTGCAAACATGACACATCACTCAAAATGTCATAAGACACATAAGGCCATAATGGTCATCAACAAAAGATAGGTGTGTACACCAAACATAGGGAAAATCCAGAAAACAATAGAAAAAGAGCAGAAATGTAAAAACAAGTATGGAAACCAATATCCTGCATAAAAATGTTGCACATGAATCACCCATGTTAGCATGTTAGAAAGATAATAAGTATGTCAAAAGTGTGTATAAGCAAGTGATGTAAAGTGTTAAGTAAAAATGAAACAATAGCACCTAGAAGACACGATTGTGTAGATGCCTCCGGTGACCAATGTTGGAAGGGTAGAAGGAAAACATCCATGTCACGTGTAAGAGACCTATATCTATGATCACAACTAGAAAAATATGTGAACAAGCATGTGGGGATGGTATAGATAAATGACATATAAGTAATCAAACTAGCATGTGTAATAAAGTGATTATGAACAACAAAAGAAAGAAAGACTATAAGCAACCATAATATATGGCATGTTGTGCATGGATGGAATGGAATGCATGATGGAGTGATAGATCCGCATGCCCCCGAGTGAATGGAAATGTATAGAGTGAGGTTGATTTTTTCCCCCTCAACAGTCAAGAATGAACTGTAAATGAGAGTATGACATCGGGAAATGGTTGAGTAGTGTATGTTGTGTCTAATGCAATGTGATAAATGTGTACATGCATAGTGGTGTATACAACATGTAGAAGAGATGTCCATGGACCTTATATCCTAAGTGTATACCATGATGACATTGAATATGGAGTGATGATTTAGCACTAAGAGCATATCACTATAAGATGAATGGTTGAGTGATGATTTAGCACTAAGCGTATATCACTATAGAATTTAAGGAGTGTGTAGTGATGTAACCTAAGGTGTAGACCACTAGAAAATGGTGGAATAGGTGATGATGTAACCTAAAGCGTATATCACTACAAGATGAATAGTATGGAGTGGTGATGTAACCTAAGGTGTATACCAGTACAAAAGGATGGAATAGGTGATGATTTAGCCTAAATAGTATGTCACTAAACTATTAATGTCGCATTATGAAATGTGGAATAGTAAATTTGTGATGAGTGTAGGGCCATTTGATTTGTAAACCCTCGAAGTCAAGTATGGACCCATGAACTAAAGTGTGTCATCAGGTAGTGAGTGAAGCATATAGATGATAATGTAGTATATGTAATGATAAAATACACCATGTGATGAGTTGAATATGTAAAGACGTTATGTGTAGAATGTATAAAAACATGTATAAAATGTGGAAAATGTAATGTAGTAGAGTTTCATTTAATGTATGCAAATAGACTAGTAGATGTAGTAATAAAGATGAAGTAATGTTATATATGTGTGATGAAGGATAGGATGGTATGAGGTGTCCAAATGTGCACATGTCAAAATGTTATAGACTAAATGTAGGATGATGATATGGTGTAAAATGTGTAATATGTGTAATGAGACAAAGTGTGTAAGTGTAATGTGCAATGCCTATAGTGCAATGTGTGGGGGTTCGGTGTAGTAATAATCCCTCAACATTAAGTGTGAACCAAAGCACAAGAGTGTGGCATCGGGTAGTAATGCTAGAATGTATGATGAAAATGTGCGAGGATATGATAGATGTAAAAGATATCATAAGACAAAGTGAGAGGAAAAGTTGGAGTTCCATGCCCCCAAGTAGGTGTGTATAAATGAACTATCCAATGATTGTGAAGGATAGAGGTCCTTCATCTGATATGGGAGATAAAAGCGTATGGCCATGCTCTAATAGTGAAGGTATGGTATGACAAATGCTATAGTGGTGAATGAAGTCCATGCACATGTGAGGGATTAATGTATGAAGAAGTTCACAAAATCACAAAATGTGTTGGTGATGGAAATCTATGTGATATAGTGTACAAAGGTGAAGAAGATCCAAGTGGAATAAAACTTGGTAGTGATATATGCCACGATGTAGTAACTATCTAAAGAATAGGCCTATACCGATGTATAGGGATAGGGGAGTGATGTGTTTTTGGATATGGTACATGAGTAGGAAAACTAGGAGTATATTACACTTTGAGTAACATAGAGTGTGATGCGGTAGATGAAGTAGGGGATGTGCTAGATATTATGCAAGGAGATGGGGACCATGGAGTAGATGGAGGGATACCATCAATATAAATGACATAATTGTTATGAATGAATTTGAGGCACAAATGATTCATGGAAATGATAGATTGAGAGCAATGAATCCAATTAAGACCAAGGATCATGTCACATCCCTCAACTATGTTTCTAACAAGGAAAGGAACAAGCTTTATAAGAGGGTGAACCGTGACATGTAGTTGAACAATACCAAAGGGTTTTTCGAAAGGGTATTCAACTTGAGATAGAGGATACCCAATATCCTTGAGGAGTGACATAGAAAACACACTAGTGGGCCATGATGGGTCAACCTTTAGTGTCGTTAATGGAGGTTAAGCCAATATATGCTTGGATATGCAAATGGTTAGATGTGAACTTGGCGTGATAATCGATGTTGGAAAAGGAAATGATAGGTGGTGAAACTTTAATGTTAGAAACTAAGAAATATAGAACTTGTGAGTCAGTGGGAGACATGGTGTGTGAAATATGATTAGTAGTTGAATATGTTGCTTGTGTGTTATGCTTTGGTAATGGGTTGTTAAATATCTTAAGTTTATGATTTTCATTTGTAGGCGAGTTGGCTCAGATTTTGGAAGCTCAATTTGACCATTGTCGATAAAATCCTAGATGAGGTGTCATAATCAAAAGCATCGATCAATGGGATGTCCTATGCATTGATGATAATCACAATAATAATTTTCATCAAAGTTGTGTCCTTTTGGCCAAGATGGATCAAGTTATAGAGGGGATGATAATGTAATAAGGTTACTATCGATGAGATGTGGTAGAAAAACACTTAGAAGTGTGTCATAAACTTAGTAAAATTGTGTCTATATGGTTGTGGTTGAACCTCCCTTGGAGTAGAGATTGCATTTATAGTATTTTTTGCATCCATGGACTTAGTTCTAGAAGGTTTAAATTTGTCTTAGCTTGAAATCATGTGGATGATGATGCTTTCTCTTTACATTTGAGTTTTCCTATGGTTAATATTTTTATCTCACGAAGCTTGAGAGTATGGAAAAGTTGATCAAACAAAGGAGATGTCTCAAAGAGAACACTCTCTTGTAGCATGAAGTGGTAATAAGCTTTGACTAAATAAATCCTAGAGTTCAGAATCATGAGTACATTAGACATCTTAGCTAAGTTATTCTTGTATCGCAAGACAATAGGATAAATGTTCATTAGATACTTTCTTGAGTTGTGCTAGTTGGGCATGGATATATTTGAGCCGATGTTGATAGAAAAGTGAGTGAGAAAGGCATCAACCAATGTGTGAAAGAAACTACCAAATGTATAGGTAGGTCATAGAACCAATGCATTGCATAGTCTTGTAAACTATGAGGAAAAATCTTAGCTAGTAGAATGTGATCATCTGCATAGTCAAGGCATACTACATGAAATGCTGAAGGTGTTCTTGTGGGTCTCCATGACCTTTAAAGATAGATTCCTTAGATAGACAAAATTAGGTGGAAACAGATATGTTGATATGGTAGGGGCAAAATGAGTATGCAACAAGACTTTAGAATCTAGGGATGGTTCGACACGTGAGGTAGATAACTGAAGCTGACGAGTTTGTGTTTGTAATTCTTGGTATAATAATTTCAAATTTGTAGAATTCAAGGAATTATGGAGGTGCATATTGAGAGGCACCATGTGAATGGTAGGAGTGGTGATTGCATTAATAAGAGAAGAAACATATGTAGGAGGGGTAGATACCATAGGAGCATAAACATGAGCAGGTGGAGTAGAGACCATAGGAGTGGTAAAGCAACGATGGAAAGAGAAGCATTATGATCTCTCTTAGCGGCGATTAAAGCATGCAAGACATGAGGAATATGCATGGGGTTTTCATGCAATGCTTGGTGAAGTTAGTAATAGTGTTTAATTGGTCTTGGTCAACATTGGTGTCTTCATCGTAGGAATTTTCACTATCAGATGCTTCTATCTCATGGAGAGGAACCTGGTTGGAATTATCTAAAGGGTTTTCAGCCATAGACATGGTTGTGTCAGCCATTGGCTTAGAGGTACGATGAGTAGATAAAGGAGCTCATAATATTGAAGAGATCCAAAATGACCGCTATGGGTGATGGGCATAAAATGAAAGAAATCAAAGCAAGCCATAGAAGGTGTAATGAAGAAGGATCGGGTTCACCAAAATGATTAACTAAAATTAACTAAACTAGGTAGTATAAAATAGTTAATCTAAGCTATGAACAATTGTACTAAAGTAAATAAATGTAGTAAAGAAATATGCTAATGATCTAAGAAAATATGTAAAATGAAATACTAAACCCTAATGTGAAAGAAGCGAAAGGAAATAACTCAATTAAATAATATATTCCTATCGAGTGTGACATAGTGATGAACAAAAAATCAGAAATTAGGAATGACTATGAGGGACTCTTAAAAGTATGAAGTGGAGGATTTAACTAGATTGGAGCACTGTAGGAGGACTCGGGGGGTGCCAATGGGCACTCTGGTCTATAATATGGGTGCCTTGGTCGTGAAAAATCTCGGTGGTTGGTACTTGTAGGGTCGAAGGTGATCTAAAACCTTATCTTCCTATCATATATGCTTTGTTGTCTCGTGTGAGATGGCACGAGATATGAAAGAAATACCTCTAAAAGACCAAGAAGAAGTATCAAAACCTAAAAAAATAAATATGCAAATGAATGGGTCAGATTGACCTCAACTACCACAACAATGGGCTTACTAACTAAGCATTACACTACATTTTAGACCCAGATGTAGTTCTAGTGAGTGTGTGCATGTTGTGCCCTATGTGCTCTTATGTCAGTCACACTTTGTGAAATAGCAAGCAATAGCTAAATGTAGAAAATGTAATAAAATGTGTGCATAGAATAGAATAGAATCCCTCCCCCTAAAAAGTTTGATGCAAATGTCCTAGTTTGTTCCTTGATAATGGAGCTATGTGGATGCCAATGCAATATATGGATGCAAATCGTAGTAATAGTAGTAGATGATGTTAGGTCCCTCATTATGGTCTCATAACTTTATTTTTATAGGGTTCTCTTGCTTTAATTTCATAATTAGCCCCTAGAATTCCAACCACAGAAAGATAAAGATGAAAAATGGCTAGAAGAGGCCTAAAAAGTGGCGGGAAAGTGTTATAAGGATCGGGTTGCCCAAGGCACCCATGGGTGACCTAGTACTAAATTTGGATGCCCCACCAAGGTTAAACTAATGTGGAATGTTAGAAAATGGTTGGGCATATGGGTGTAATAGGTCACAAATTATGAAATAAAATAAACAATATGGCCAAAAGGATGGGGGTTAATTAGTACTTTCTTCGCTCAAGAACCTTCTAAATAGTAGTATGAGACTAGGATAAATAAATGTCTAAAGTGCATGATTTTGTGACTACATCCATTAGAGGCTCAAAACATCTAGAACATCCTCAAAATCTTCACCTAGATCATTATCATCACCTTAAAGATGAGCACTTAGGTCATCTTCAAATTCTTCATCCTCATCTTTAGAGAACTTGTTTTATAATCAACAAAAAGATCTACTTTGACACCTTCATCAGTCTTCTCATCAGTTATATTGGAAATGGGAGTGAAAATATAAAGAAAATTATGCCAAATGTCAAACCCTAATAGTTTCAAGTGTGCTCTCATCCTATCAAGAGGATTAACTTAAACTTGAGCCTGACTATCTTCCATAACTTTGCTTCAAGAGGATCTCCGCAAGTTGTCAAAATTTCTTCATAAGGACAAGCTCTGGTACCAATTGTTGGAAGCATAATCGATTGTGGGGGGTGAATCATTCCTTCAAAACCATTTACTTCATTTAAATTAGTTTGCATACATCATATAAAACATCCATTCAACATTCATAAACCATTTTTTGTTTATTAACCATTAAAAAATCATACACAAGATCAATATATAAGATAGAACATAAGAACACTAAATTTAACTAGAAACCCTCAAGAAAACCCATTGAAATAAAACTTTATTACAGTCATGTTTAAAATTTAATCAAGCACAAACCCAACAAGGAGCACTAACCCTTAATTTAGTGAGACACCAACCCCATAAATAGCACCAAACCCTATTCTAATAGAGTGCCAACCATACAAGGATCACCAACCCTTGATTTAGTGAGGCACAAACCCCATAAGGAGCACTAACCCCTAGTTTAGTAGAGCACTAACCCTACAAGGAGCACCAACACCTAATTTAGTGAGGCATAAAACCCCATAAGGAGGATCCAACCCCTAAGATGACCAAACATCAACTTGACCACTCTAAAATGGATGATCACTAATGATATTCTACTCACACAACTGATAGTGATCCAAATTTATCTTATCTCTCTTCAAACCCTCTAAAAACAAGCTCTTCTTCAACTCACTCAAATCTGCCCTCTCCTTCAAGCTAATTTCATACCTTCTCTAGCTTTCCATTTCCTTCTATCTCTCATGTTCAGCATAACACACTTATTTTCCTCTCAAAATTTCATAAGGATCTTCATCATATCCTTTAATATACCTCTTAGGTCACACTTTTCATCCACAACAACAACTATTGCAAATGAACTTTATAATTTGTTTTTATACCTATTTATTTTCACCAAATCACCTGGGTCAACCTTCATAGTGTAAAAATAATTTCCACATCATAAAAATATCAAAAATGTGTGCATGTAGGTCGCCACAAACTCCTAAGGCCTCAAAGAGCACCTTTTGGGACACAACAAACCTTGAAACCCTACAACAAGCATCCATTACCAAAAGGAATTAACTAGAGAACAAAACTTCATAAAATCATGGAGAAAAATTATAAATATTTTCTAAGCATTCATAAACCTCCAGAAAGCATGAAACAACTCAGAACAATCAGCAAACCTCATGAAGCCTCTTGAGACCATGCTCAACCAAGCACCCTAAAAATTAACCTTCAAAGAACAGGTCATAACTTCCTCATACCTCAGAAAAAACTCAAGTGTGATATATCATTGGAAACCTCTTGAACTGCGATCATGAAAAAATTAAAACAGGTTCTTATTTCCACTTGTATCTCTTGAAAAAAACTACTTTTACCATATATACGCTCAAAACTACTTAATAACCAGTCTTCATAAATACAACATACTTTGTACTTTAGAGGAACAACCATGATCTGAAATCATCATTGGCATGTCTTAAAACTCCCATTATTAAATGAATGTTAAATTAGTCAATATGTTTAATGGGAAACCTTTTCACAAACTGAAACTTTCTAGAAACTTACATGTTTATGTGAGGCCCACAAACAACTAAAACATCTAAAATACATCATTGGAAATGTGGAGGGGTATTTTCATCATGAAATCATCATACTAGAAAAATGAATAAAAATATACTTGTATAAGCATTTTTCTCTAAGCCGCTTTCAACCCATGGTTTTGGGAGGGTTTCAAACCTGTTTAGCTTCTTAACGATTGTTCATAAAAATGTAACAATCAAACCACCACTTTTTTTAAATATTTGTATTTAACCTAAAAATATATGCCAAAGAGCTCACCTCCCCATGCAATGCACACAGTCCACAATGAGCATCTAAAAGTCAACTTTTACCTCAAATCTTCACTTTTACAAACCTAGATTTGGTAAAAATGCAATATCTTCAGAACTAATCAGCACATGGACCTAAAAATTGTCATAAAGCATCATGAAAACATCCTATAACTAAAAAAAAACCTATTTTCTCATAATTTTGAATCTCTCTATCCACAATGACTTACCTGTGTTATCATGTTTTGTTTTCACCGTTCTTTCTTCAAAGGACCATGAGACCTCATCATACCTTCAAGAAATGACCTAAAACTCCTCATACACATCATATAATATGTCATCATGCTCCTAACATGATTCAAAAATATTTATCATCTCCAAAATGCACACCTCCAACTCATTTTGCATGTTCTAGGACTAGGAATTGGCCTAAAATGACCTTCCTCAACCCATACAACTCATTAACTAACCAAGATGACTCAATGTAGACACTTGAACACCTCTTACACCATGTATGACCTCATGAAGACATTAAACCAATTTTTGAATACTCATACAATGACCATGCCTACTAAATTGTGTTCTAGAACACCTTAACAACTCACCAATCCTAGACACTACCAATTAACCTTCATGTTTGACACTGAAAGACACCTCATAGAGAATCACATGACACATTAATGTTAGTTTACATTAGTAGACTTTTACATTAATGAAAACAAAAAGACACGATGGCCAAAAATTGCACTTTGTAAAAGGCTTATGAGGAGAACTAGAAAATAACATAATATTGAGTAGAATTTAATGTGTCATATTGACATGGTGGACTATAAGAATAGGAAATCCTAGAAAATTAAGGATAATTGGTATTGAAATCCATAAATAATTAAGCTATGCATAAGATAGGATGAGGTTGTGAGCTATGAGAGATAATGTGTATTAAAAAGGCATAGGTGGAGACCTAGAGGCCTTATAACTATATGATGTAAAATGTGCAACTAAAGGCCCATCAAGAGACTTAGAATTGTGTTAATATATGTGTGCAATCAAGGGGATATGATGAGACCTATGAGGACTAGTTCTATTTGAGGTAGTGTGTGAAGTAACTTGAATATCTATAGACACACTAGGAAGAGAGATGGAAAGTACAGAAGAGCAGGGCACATGATGAGAGAAATATGTATAAGGAACACCATGAATAGTGATAACCTACATATGACTAATAAACTTGATGCACTAACAAATGATGGATGGTACATCCCTAAGAGAAAAAATCTATGGGAGAGCTAAATGCGATAACCCAAAGTAGTGATATATTTAGCAACTAAGAATGAAATATGTGTGGTGGTGGATCCAATGATGAATGATAGTGTAATGTGTTAAAAATGTAGTTTATAATGAAGTGCAACACTCTTAAAATAAATACTAAGAGACTAAAGTAATGTCCATTCACAAATAGTATCTGTATGATGTGGAGTAACCAAGACACCCTGAATAGGAATATGATGAATAAAGACCAAAATATATAATGTATTATAGATAAGTGTGTCATCTATATCAGAATCATCAAAAGAAATGACTGGTGTAGTAAGGTATGTGGGAGAAATATTTCCAATCATATCATCTAATTAGTGATCATAAGAAGGTAGTGGTGGAACCACACGATCTGTCTTATGAACTTTAGAGGTAGATGGGTCATTAGCATGCTTAGTAAGATGGTCATTGAATATTTTCACCTTAGTATTGTTTATGAAAGGTGTTGACGATTATGTTTTGCGGATGAACCATTAGAGTCATTGGATACCTTAGGTTAGTGATATGTGTGCCCTAAGGTAACATCAAGATTTTAAAGAAGATGACTCTTCTCTATGGTGTGAGATGAGGGACATAAAAATGAAACATAGCACAAAACTTAATTGAAGAGATGCGCCTGAAAAGAAGAAGTTAATCAAGAATTTGATTTCTGAAATAGGACATGGTGAGCAATGAAAAGTGTGGACAAAATGCACCATAGGCCAAAGATAGTTTCACACATAATACCATTTTAAACCATTTAGCACATCTTCTAAAACCTGTAATGAACATTAGAAATATGCATAGTGTACCAAAAATGAAATAAAGGCTATTAGATACAATAAAAACATGCGAAGGATGGAAAAAAATGCATCACAGGGCATATTATATTGCTCCAAAATTGTGCATAGTACAACAATCAACAGGTAAGAGGAAATAAAATGCCATTACAAAGTTTCAGGAAGGAGGCTTGGGTCCCCAGATCATACCCCAAGTGGAGAAGAAATAGGGGAAGAAAGGAAAAATGACTAACTCTTGATGATTGTTTTCCAATGAGCCCCTAGATTACAATATATAGAATGAGAAGAAGAGAAGAGAACAATTTTGGAACCATCCTTTCAACCACTTTCTAGTTGTGATAAATGATATGAAGTGATAGAAATATATTTTTGAAATCTATCTCACACTTCCCCATGATCTACCATTAAGGAATGAGATCCATACTCATTCAATACATCCTTAACTACCTTACAACCAACTCCCTTGAAGTGGGCTCATTTTTTAAGGAATACCCCCTCAAATATTCATTATATATCTGAATTTATTGATTGTTGTGCATCAGGCTCTGGGCTATGATTCCAACAACACCTATTTTTGTACCATTTTGTTAATAAATTACCTTATGAGTATAGGTGAACCATTTGAGTCTCTCTGCGGGTTTGTTCCTTCTACACAGGCTGTGCATTAACTCCCCATTGAAGAGATAAGTTAATAAATTCTTTTCCCTCCACTTTTGAAAGATCTGAGCATTTAAAATTTCTAGATGGGTTTCATAACTACCCACACGTGGCATTAACCTTCCACCAATCATTTCAACCTACTTCGGGCTTGTGGCCCATTTGTGTTGATCTCTATATAGAGGCTAAGCACATCTCTGGGGTTTCGCTTTTCTTGCATCTTTTGAAATTACGTTGGGCCAATAGGTGGTACCTTCCGTGGCCCCGTTACTTTTCCTTGAGTTTTTAATGGGTATTGTTGTACATTAATATGAGGATCCTTTCTTTGGCGAGCCCCTCATCATTGACTCCATGTGGAAGTCCTGCGGGGTTTTGAGATTTCATTCCTCCCTTTCTATTTTGGAAGGCGCACCAAGTTGACACATGGCACCTTCCGTTAGTCATTACTTTTCCTTGAGTTGACTCATCATGGGTTTCACTTTTTCACTGTGATTTTTCTAATTCTTCCCCCATATTGTGAAAGGATTAACTCCTTTTACATTAGTCCTATATTCTCAAGACTTATAGTTATTAATCACAAAGAAGAATTCATGCATTATCTAATTTCATCGAGTGGTAGAGGAAATTAGATAATACTTGATTCTGCAACTCATGGGGGCCATTAGCATGATAAATGGGACAAAATAGTTGTTTGAATCTATTCATTGGGCATGGATTCCACATTATGAGTTGATATGAACCTTTTTTTGGAGTATTAGAAGTGTCACTACTCTTCTCGTAACTACTAGTTCATCCTTAGTGATTGTTAAATCTCATAAGAAGATTATTAAATTTGTTTTGTAAGAGTAGAAAATTATTTTCTTTTAAATTACGTTTCAGTTATTCTCGCATCATGATCTTTGGAGGCTGAAGGCTAGAGTGGATTTTGACTTAGAGCTACTAGTCAATCTTTGCATAGGTGTAGAGGCTTTGCTACAATTCATTCGGAAAGAGTGGACAATATTTATTTCTCACCGAATTTTAGTTGCTCTACATTTGTTTAATTTGGAGTATGCAACTATTATAGGCAACTGTGAATCTCCCTGTTATTTTTATTGGGGGCCTGATTTTTGTACCACCAGAGAAATATAGACAAGAGCTATATACAAAAGGACAAATCATACATGCCTCAAGTGAGACATGCAGAGTGTGTGAAAGAACTTCTTCTGCTGAAAGAAAATCTACTCCTACTCCTACACTAACTAGATTTAGGAAAATCTAAACAAAGCAAGAAACAGGAAGATACAAGTAGCTTCCCTTTCTTATAAAGTGTGGCCATCTAATTGATTTTGAAATGGATATGGCCTACAATAAGAGTGAAAAATTACCTTCCACTCTTCTACCCATGGTATCAAAAACAAAATGAATACCTCCTTAAGATGTTTATCATTTGGTTAGAGGTGTTGTAGCTGACCCTTGGGGATTTGAAGATTATCTTCATGCTCAAGTGAGCATGACCCGCCGCTTTGTGTTTCAACCCCCAAGGTGAGGCTTTCTTACGAATTTCATGGATGGAGTTTTTTGCATGCTGATTTGGACTTTCCTGTGCTTCTGCAAATAGTTGATCCTCTGCCTTGATGATTGGTATAGAAGTGGTGTCATCCTTGTCTTCCTTTTCCTCCTCTACCATAACAGCTTTGTTGGCAAATCCAAACTCTTTGATTGAAATAAAAAATCCTTCAATGATTATATCTTCATTAAGAGATTCTGAATTTGATTCAAGGGGACTATCATGAGTAGCAGGTTGTAATTTTTGGGGAATTAATGATGGAGCTAGTTTTGTGATTTCCATGGGCTCTTCTTCATCAAGATATTCCTCTAAGTCAGATAAGAAATCAAGCTCATCTTCATCCTGTTGTGCCAAGGTTTCTCCCTTTTGCATGATGGTCTTTGAGTCTGCAAATTTTTCATCATGTATAGCTTCATTTTCAAACATGAAGCTTGTGAGATCAAACTCTTCCAAAAACTTTGATTTCTAGAGAGAATGAATGGGAGAGATATCTGAAATCTCTTGTGCACCTGACTCATGATTCAAATCCTCTGAATTTATTTTAATCATCCCCATGTGCTCCTCTTCTTTTGGATTTGGAGTCACTTTTTGTTCATATTGAGGGGATGATTGTTTAGAAGGAAAAGGGATAGAATAAATGAGGTGGGATGAAAGGATAGGAGATGGAGAAGGGAACTCAACATTTGGAGCAGTATGACATGGTATAGCTTGGGAAGGGGGGCAAGAAAAAAAAAGATTTGGTGATTGACTTACCCATTGACAAGGTTGTCTTGCACTTTGCTCATATGTTTCAATACCCTCAATCCACTGCATAAGTGGGGGCAATATTTCTTCTAAGAAATCAAGCTTCTCCTGTGGGCTATAGTGTCTAGGAATAGGGCCTTCCCATGGACAAGGTGCCCTGCATCCTATCCTAAATGCCTTCATTTGTGTTGTATCCCGAGATTGAACCATGCCTACCTCCATTATTTGGATCTTCTCTAGTAGACCAACATCCTCCATTTGACTGTAGTCATCATATGCATACCCATGTCCTTGATAGGTTCTGTAGCCAAAATAATCTTGGCATTGTTCATACGGGTAAGCATAGTGGTTTTGAACCTAGTTATACTTCTCATTTTGATAATTCGTGAAGCTCATTAGAGGCTGATGATATTGCTGAAAGTGTGAATTCCATTGCGGAAATGAAGTCATGATTGCACAACTTCATAGAATGAAGGAAAATGAGAGACGTGGAAAGAAATATGAATGGAGATGGATGAGAGAAAGGTATACAAAATTAGAGAATGGATTGTTTGGATATTGCGGAGTCGTCAGATGTGATTTTCATGTGCCTCTATAGGCTTAATCTCACCAAGAACACGCCAAATTGATGAAATGAAATGATAGGATGCTTTTAGTTATCCCACCTTTGGACGTGCCAGGAAAACTGTTGAAGATTATATTTTGGATGAACCATCAGAGTCATTGGATACCTTAGGTTAGTGAGATGTGCACCCTAAGGTAACCTCTAGATTTTAAAGAAGCTGGCTCTTCTCTGTGGTGTGAGATGAGGGTCAAAAAAATGAAACATAGCACAAAAATTAACATGAGTGATGCACCAGAAAAGAAGAAGTTAATCAAGAATCTAACTACCTGAAATGGGACACAAGTGAGCAATGAAAAGGGTGGATGAAATGCACCACAGGAAAAGATAGTTTCACACATAATACCATTTTAAACCATTTAACACAACTTCTAAAACCCGTAATGAACATTAGAAATATGCACAATATACCAATAGCGAAATAAAGGCTATTAGATACAATAAAAACATGTGAAGGATGGACAAAAATGCATCACAAGGCATATTATATTACTCCAAAATTATGCACAGTATGACAATCAACAAGTAAGAGGTAAAAAGATGTCATTGCAAAGTTTCAGGAAGGAGGCTTGGGTGCCTTGATCATACCCCAAGTGGAGAAGAAACAAGGACATAAAGTAAAAATGACTAACTCTTGCTGATTTTTTCCAATGAGCTCCTAAATCATAATATATAGAATGAGAAGAAGAGAAGAGAACAATTTCGGAACCATATTTTCAACCACTCGCTAATTGTGATAAATGATATGAAGTGACAAAAATAGATTTGAAAAATCTATCTCACACTGCCCCATGATCTTCCATTAAGGAATGAGATCCATACTCATTCAATACATCCTTAACTACCTTACAACTGACTCCCTTGAAGTGGGCTCATTTTTTAAGGAATACCCCCTCAAATCTTCATTATATATCCGAATTTCTTGATTTCTATGCATTGGGCTCTGGGCTATGATTCTGACGGCACCTATTTTTGTACCATTTTGTTAAGAAATTCCCTTATGAGTGTAGGTGAACCATTTGAGTCTTTGTAAGTTTACTCCTACACGAAACTATGCATTAACTCCTCTGTTGAAGAGATAAGTTAATAACTTCTTCACCCTCCACTTTTGAAATATCTGAGAATTTAAAAGTTCTAGATGGGTTTCATAACTTCCCACATGTAGAATTAACTTGTTGCTAATCTTTGTAACTTTGCTTGTGCTCTGGGCCCATTTGTGTCGATCTCCACATAGAGGCTAAGTGCATCTCCGAGGTTTCCACTTTTCTTACATCTTTTTAAATTACGTCAGGCTGACACGTGGTACCTTCCATGGCCTTGTTACTTTTCCTTGAGTTTGTAATGGTTCTCACTGTACATTAATATGAGGATCCTTTCCTTGGTGGGTCCCTCATCATTGACTCCACATGGAATTCCCAAGGGGTTTTGATATTTCATTCCTCCCTTTCTATTTTTGGAATTGTGTCGGGTTGAGACGTGGCACCTTCTACGAGTCCGTTACTTTTCCTTGAGTTGACTCATCCCGAGCTTGACTTTTCACCGTGATTTGGCTAAGTCTTCCGCCATATCATGGAAGGCTTGACTCCTTTCACATTATTCTCGAGATTCTCAAGTACTTATCTTGATTAATCACAGTAGGAATTTTCCTTTTATCTAATTTAAGTGGGCGGTAGAGGAAATTAGATAACAAAAGAATTGGAAGATTCAATGGGCTCATCCCATTTAATTACATTAGTGTTAATAAGATGCTATATGATGTGTCACAACTTAAGATAATGATTTGTAGAGTCACCAATTCATCTACGATAATCAAAATAAACATTGGAATAAAATATTTTACTTTGGGGCTTACTCGTTGTAAGACCCATGTTATAATCACTCCAAATTAATGGAATTTATTTCTTTTAAAACAAACACCTTAATCCCATTAAATTCCTTCAATAATTTTAAGTAGTAGTAATGATAATCTAGTAAGAAATTTAGTTTTCAATTCATTTGATAGAAATATAATTACTTGTAGTTATAAAGTTCAATTAGATATGCCTTATCCCCTTTATCAAAACTATCCAAGTCTCGTATAACTTATATGTATTTGGTTAACCTTTTAATTTAGGTCTAAGAATTGATGATGTTCCTAAGTGTCTACCTGAAAATCATTCAACTAATTTTCATCCGGCATCTCATACTTTCATATAGGAACTCGGTGAACTCATAGTGTGTTTAGCTAGTATACTACTTAGGCCAAATTTTTCAAGATATTCTTTGCATGCTTAGTTTTGTGACTACACATAAGCCAAAAAAATTGTCCCATCACCACACAGTCATCTCTACACATTTATCTAGATCACGTCTTATTAATTAAATGTTTAAGTTCTTTTATTAAGAAGGCCTAGATATAGTTCTCGCCTCTTGACTTGAGAGTACGCTATTAGTCCTAGATAGGACCCTTGTGGGAAAGATAATGATTATTTAATTAATTTCTTCATTCAATAATTATTACCCTTCTCATAGCTGTCATAAGATGGTATGGATAGAGTCCAATCAAACAAATTGGTCGGACATAGAGTCCACGCTTTCATAATTCACAGTTTAGAGACTAAATCAAGTTATACATTTAACAACAAGATCTATAGTAACATACTAGTTACTATCATACCAATTATCTTAATTCTGTAGTGCCGCTTTACAACTTTCGTTGCCAGTAATAGGTTTAGTTTAACCATATTTTTAAAATTTTATAATGATCCAATCCCAACTATATTGTATCCTAACTCCACCAAATTATTAACTATCATTAAGTATATCTTTAAGAAATAGATATAATCCATTAAGTATTAAGACAAGATTAAGATTAACGATAATCGTAAATGTATCATTCACATATCTTATTACCATCTTAATTCATAGTTAAAGGTATAACACTTTTACATTTATGTCATCATTATGTTTTTAAAATAATTTATTGTTGTAATGTTACAAATTGTCATCAATGTACTTTTAGAGTTGTACTACATAATGAATTGATTATTTAATTAATCTCTTTACGATTGAGATAAAGGAAATGTAATTATATCATAACTTTGTGTTGTTGTCTATAACAACATTATTTATTTAACTCATTAAGTTATTCACTTAATGATGATGTCATAAGTACTATTGCAATAAATACCATTAAATAATTAAGAATAACTATTTTCGTAAAGTACAATCATATAATTCAAGTACAATTTTATAATCAATTTCAAAGTACATAATGTTGTTAGAATTAGCGTAAATCATTATTACATCTCATAAGAGGTGTTTAAGTAATAAATGTATTTATTGAAAGTCATTAAAGATAAATCCTTACATTATAACATATTATAATAATTTTATATTAATACAATTAGGCCAATTGCCTTATGAAATTCTGTGAAATCATATTTCTCTTTTTCAATAAATACAATAATCCATAATCTGGATATTCAAACTTAATCAATATCTGAAATCAGATAAATACAATTGTCACATGATGACATGTGTGAAAATAATCCAAATAAAATCTCATGGTAAATTTTACTTCCTACTATCTCGTAGCATAAAATAAAATAATATACATGGTCATTTCATCGAACTAACATGGATTAACAACTCTCAATCATGTTGTTTCACTACGAATTGATGAATGTAAGAAGTTTAACTTACAATAAAATCATATCAACCTTATATCACATTAAGCCTAAATATAATAAAATCATTATGCTTTTACAAAATTAAATTCATTTTAAAACTTTTGACACATCAAGAACTAGACAACATTTATATTCATAAGATTATATAAATATTTTTTTATTATTGGTAAATAGTTTTGGTGGGACTATACCCAATTACAAGGAAGGCTCACCAGCTAGATATAACAATGAGTATACAACAACAAAAGATCAAAATCCAGAAGTAACAAAGTTCCCAAAGGTAACCAACATCAGGGAACAACAAGGAACAAAATGAGGACATATTCAGCAGCAAGACCACAAAAAGAAGCAACTATATAGCAAAAGGAAAGCACAAAAACAACCACAAAACTAAATTCCACTAGCCCAAGACAGATTATTTTTTGGATGCTCTTTCAATTCTAGACTGAATCGTCTACAATGAGGTGAAAAGTGCCAGAGTGGTTGTGTGCATTGAGTCTGAAGCATCCAGTTGCGAAATGGTCATATTCCTCTCTTTCTCATTCCCCATATAGTATTAGGGATCCCACTTAACATCGCAATGCTCTAGACCTGCTGTTCCAAGAAATCACTTATGGCTTTAAAGATAGCCAAATTATGCTCATGTCTATCTTTTCTCTTCCCAACCTGGTATCAAGAGAGCTCAACTTCTTGTAAATCTCAGAGAACTATTCCTTATCAGTGTCACTCTCTTCCTCAAATTTTCTCTTCCCTTTTGCTTGCCCAACCACTGAAAGTCCTTCTTCATTTGTTTCATCTCAGTCTCCAGGGCATCCAGTCTAATAGGCACTTGAGAATCTTCTAGATGCAGGGCCTATTCAGTACTAGCATTGCTGCTATGAAGTAGGTTTGGGAAAGTTCCAAATATTTGGAGCTTCTGAGGATCCTGCCCATGGTAGGAATGTCAGCTTTCAAGGGGTTCTTGGATTTAGACTAGGAAGGTGCAACGGGGAGTGGGAAAGGGAACATGAGAGGTGGTAATGAGTGGATCACTAGGAGTGAATGGAAAGCTAGGGAACTTGGTAACATAGATCTTGTGAAGTAAAAGGATAAGACCCTGATGCAAGGGAATAGCTCAGGCATGATTTTAGAAGTCAAGCACAAAGCACTGAAGAGAGTTAAAAGGTAGTGTGGGAAACAGATAGTGAGATCCCTTCTAAAATGATTTTAAAAAATAAGATACTTAATGGGAAACATTTTATACCTCCCTTCCAGTGAAATTTATCTAACCATCATGCCAGTTACTTCATCATACGGCGTAGGGATGGAAATTACTTTTAAACGCACAGCAACAAAATCTAGCTCTTCTCCCTTGTCTATAAATTTCTTGGCCTCAGCGGCCCTATCCACCCTCTTACTAAAGAACTGAAATTCCTCCAATTCCATGCATGTACCCTCGACGATCAGCTCTTCGTTAATAATAATGTCATGCCCACCATACTTAACCCTCATGTCCTTCCACTCCATAGAAAATTGAACTGAAATATTCATGTCTTGCCCCTGAATTTGTTCGATGAAATTAGAAATGCCTCCTTTGTGCGTAGGAGATTCTAGAGTATCTCATTATTCTTCCAGGTTAGGTCGCAACTCGGCTCTAACTGACACGGAGCCCCTCCCATATTCTCCTTCTTCTTGTAAATTTGGCAAAAATCCTACTCGAAACCCTCGTAAGGGACTACAATTTTCCTGTATCTGTCCTATATTTTGAAATACCTCTCATCTGTGTGAGGCTTGATTTCTTTATAGTTGCCATAGAGAGGGGGATAAATCACACAAGTGAGATCTTTCACTTCCATCATGATCCACTCCTGTCATAATTGAAATTATGCCACGTATGAAATTCCATTATTATCCACATTAATACTGATTTGAACCTCCTTAGGGATGTTTTTGCATTATTCCACATGGTGAAATTAATGTTAATGCCCACATTGGCCAAAGTGTCTACAGCCTTATTCCCCTCCCTATAAGTGTGTCTAATAATAATATGCTCAATATTATTACAAATATTTTGCCTTCCATAATAAAATCCTTGGTGGTCTAGCTAGGAGGAGAAGAATGGTTTAAATGATTGATAATATTCAGAGAGTCTCCTTCCAAGATTAAATTCTGGATATCTAAATCTTTTGCAATCCTAAGCCCCCAAAGAGCAGCTAGGGCTTCAACATAGTTATTCATCTGAATCCCCATTTTACCAGCATAAGCAGCAACTAAACAACCTTTGTGATCCCTTATAATTCCTCCCCAGCTGCCATGCCAGGATTACCCTTGGATGCACCATAACAATTAAGTTTATACCAGTTTCTCTCAGGAGGAATCTAGTGGACCAAAGACCTATCAATATTTGAGGTATTCCTGATCAGCCTTCTAGCATCTCTAATCTTCCAATTGGATAAAATGTACTCTTCGTCTACAGGATATTTTTTATTTTTGGGGGGTTTAAATCTCCCAATATCAGCTTTAACAACATGCCCAATCTTAGTGAAGCTGGTCTTGTAATGTTGTTTGTTATTTCTGAAGATGATATCGTTCCTATCTTTCCATATTCTCCAGATAATATGGGGCATGATCAGTTTTCAAAGTCTTCTCACAATGCAAAGTGTTTAAAGGGGGGTTCCATTGGGTCCAGAATTTGATGAAGTCCTTAGGGACCATCCAGAGAACATTGAACTTGGAAAGGGCATGGCTCCAAATCATGGTAGCATAATCACAAAGTGGATAAGAAGGTGTTTAATATCTTCATAATACTTTTTTGCAAAGATAACATCTATTGGGCATGATGAATCCTTTCTTAATCAGGTTATCATTAGTAATAATTCTACCTCTGAGAACAAGCCAAAAGAAAAAATTTATTTTAGGGGTAAGCTCAGTCATCCATATTTTGCTCCAATCAAATTCATTTTGGGTATTCACAAAGTAGGAATTGTACCCAACTTTCACCGAATAGATCCCATCTTTAGAATTGTACCAAACAATTTCATCTTTGACATCCAATTGATTCAAGGGAATGAGATCCAGATGTTCCTAAAGAGATGATAGCATAGATTTCTCATCCATACCATCTACAAAAAGTTGCTTCCATCTCTTAAGATTACCATCTACGAGTTCTCATCCATACCATCTCTTAATATTATATAAATATTCAATTTTTACTCGAACTACATTATTATGTCATCAATCTTGTTTGTCTCAAACTTAGAATTTGGAAGAATATAATAATTTTATATCTCAAGATAAGTGATGAAAAATTTCCAACTAACACTTAAATGGAAAATTGACACAATCATATTTCATATTTTTCAGGAAATAATATCACAAATTATCATTATCTTAATAATGAAAAGATTATTTATTGTCATAGATTAACTTAAGTAAATATTTATGTTTTATTTACAAATCAAATATAATGCACACTCAAGAGTTTAATGCTCAAGAATAACTATTCTATCATAGATGTAGATCATCGACTTTCACAGAATTCCTTTTTCATAAAAAATATGTAATGATAGGCACATTTTTTGATAAGGAAACCAAGTGGTTAAATAACCTACTATTTCCATCATTTTAACTTATTCAAGTATCCATAAATCAATAAAGAAAGATAAACGAGAACTTTTACTTAAAAAAGAAAGCATTCACAAGTCTTAAAATTTTGAACAAAGTTTCTATTAAGAGGACATAAATTTTGGGTCCTTAGTAAAGAAAATAAGAATCTTGAATATTCCTACAACAATAATATAAATAGTCCCTAGATCTTATAGTTCTAATGAATACCATCAAACAAGAATTGAACTTATTATATGATGACTAAAATGGAGAAAACAAAATCTTCATGATAAATACATTTATTCATAACTTGTTACTGACTAGACCAAACCCAACAAAAATTGAGTTTGTATTAAATAAGACAAGATTCAACTATCTTAGTATGAAATTGAAGATAAAGACTTTGAAATCAGAAAAGATCAAGTCACACACAATTTTTTATTTCATTCACAATGACTGTCTTTATAAGAAATGATAAAATATTAACTATATGAGTTTGTAACAGTCCGTATCAAAAAAACCAAATGAATCAACCAGGGATAATGCATACCCACTGTGATCATTTTTCCTATATACGTATTCTTCGATAACTGTCTTAACTCATTCATAAACTTGTAACAAAATAAATTATACCCAATAACGTATTTTGCAAGTATGGTTTCAAATCAATATGCACAATTAAATAAATCGAACCAGAGGCAAAAACACACAAAATACCCTCCACATGCAATTTCTTATAAACCCAATCAAGTATTCGACCTCTTAAAAAACTCTCCTATATTTTTCAACACAAGCCTGTAATGAAAAATTGAATACCCAAGAAATAAAACCCACAAATATATTTCATCTTTTTCGTAAGAACCAATAAGAGACAAAGTTAGAATCCATGCCTGAAATGGATATTATGTCTGCAACTTTTCTTTGCTATTATTTCCTCTGAAAACTTCCACCAAGTCAAGTAGACTAAGAAATAATTTCCCAAGTATTTCTCCAACAAACCCCCAAATAATATGACCCAGAATTGAAAAATAACAACTCCAATAACCCAAACAAAATATAATTATATCTAGCTAGATATTTCATTATTATTTTCCTTAAAAATCTCAACAAGAATAGCTTAAAACCTCATGCACAGTCGGGTCCAAAATTGGAGCTTTGAATGACCAAAGGAGGAACTCAAGACAACCAAAAACAATAAAACATAATTTCCCAATGCATACAAGGTATCTTCTCCTGAAATCTTTGAGTTTTTCAAGAAGATTTAATGCTCTTAAATCTTGTAGGTGTCATGTGGTGGCTGGATAACATTAGCCACCACCACCCTAATTTCCCTTCAACTTAAGCTATTTGATTAAATGTTTTTTAATCATTTTTGGCATGGATATCATCAAATAGTCAAATATCTAAATTTAAAAAACACCATAATAATTAATGATTTTATACTCAAGGCTTAAATCAACAAACAATCAAATTAGCATTTGATACATGGTGTGGTCGATTGACCATTGTTTTAAACAAAACCTTATTTAAGAACAAGATATGGTTAAAGACCATGATAATAAATCATTAAAACATGTCATTAATTTTTATACCATTATACTAATATATTTAATTACTAATGATATGGTCCCAAGCCATAGACATTATTTAATCATGTTATTAATTTTCATACTCTTAGGATTCATAACCATTTCGATCAATTGTGATAAGAATAAATTCAACTCAAAGAAAACATACTATTAATAAATCATTCATATTACCAATCAATCTTGATGATGATTGGTGATTTACTTACTTTAATTTATAATGATCATTTAAGTCAACCCTTAAATGTACATTTACCTTGACGATCCCAAACCATACATGGTCCTTATTGAATACTATCATAATGCTTTACCATTTATGAACATCGTAATAACCAAAGAAGCTTAATATCATTAAACAATCGTAATTATTTCCCAATACTAAAATAATAAAAATACATCCATGTTCATATTTACCATATTGGAAAATCATTACTTCAAAGAAGCAAGATGAAATAGAGTCACATAAATAGGTATAACAATCTAATAGCATACCAATATAGCAAAATCATAACACACAACAAGATAAGTAAATTCATACAACCAAGTATAACAAAATAAGTTACAAATATTAAGTACTTCATGAATGCTTAATGACAAGTGTTGTTACGCATCTAGGATTACAACTACGCATAAGTGCATATATCATTTTCGGATATACATGTGTATGTATAGTTTCAAAATAGAATGAAAATGAGGGATGTGACATACCTCCCCCTTAATGAATCATTTTCCCAATGATTTTACTCATTAAGAGGAGAAAAAATACACCAAACACAAATTTATATCATAAAGATAAGAAAAATAGACTATAATCAATCATTTTCATCAAAAAACTTACAATTTTTTTCCAAATTTTATTTTATCTCGCAACCAAATTTATTTTGGTCAGAATAACCTTCAAAGCATCAAATTTTTCCAAACATTTGGAAATATGACAAAATTTTATCATTTCATCATCTAGAATATAAAATGATATCAATTATATCATAATAAGTAGCCAAATATCAATTTTTATTACTGAAATAAATAAGGAAACACAATATTTATTTCCTCCATTCTTCCAAGTTACACTTTCTTCTACATATTGGTCTCATTTAACCTTACATTGCATGATTTCTTTATTTCTCAGTGTAACCTACGAGTTTCTATCACTCGATAGGTTTAACCACCACAATTCTTGAATCCTAAACTTGTAAAGAGTTCCAATTAAGTACATGCATTACATCTTAAACATATTTCTTAAATAAGGTAATATGAAAAACATCATGCATCTTGGAAAATATGGGAGGTAATGCCAAATGATATGCAATTGAAATTATTATTTCCGTAATTTCATATGGTCCCACATATCTTAGTGATAGCTTGGCATAATTTCTAAATGTTATTGAAACCTTTTTGGGCTTAACACTTAAGATAACTTTATCTCCAAGCGCAAATTTTCTATTTATTATTTTAGATCTCCATAGCTATTTTTCTTATCACCAGTTCTTTCAATCAATAAAAATTATATTCTTTTATTTTTTCATTTTTTTAACATTTTAGAGGCCGCTAACACTCATCTTTTGTACTATCCCAACTTCTTTCTCCCATACAATGCTTCAAATGGTGAAATTTTTAGTGAATAATGAAAAGTGTTTTTATAGGAAAATTCCACCAATGGAAGATATTATTCCCACTTGTATTATTGATCCATGCAATACATCCTGAGCATATCCTCCATCACTTGGTTTACTCATTCAGTTTGACCATCTGTTTCCGGATGGTATGCTGAACTAAAATTTAGTTTCGTTCCCAAATCTGAATTTAAGGTTTGCCAAAATCTAGAGTTCATCCTTAGATATCTATCAGAAATTATTAACTCTAGAACTCTGTGTAATCTAAAAAATTTGTACACAAATCCTTTTTCAAGCATGGGTGAATCATCTTTTAGATTACCCAATATGAAGTGAGCTACTTTTGTTAACTTGTCAACAACAACAAGAATCATGTCATGTTTATTTTTTAACATTGACAGCCCTTACACAAAATCCATGCTAATAACTTTCCATTTATAGTGTGGAATGTTGTGAGGATACAATAGACCAACAAGATGCATGTTCTCTACTTTTACATGCTGACATTCAAGACAATGAGAAACGTAGTTTGTCATGTATTTTTTCATTCCCTTCCAAAATTATTGATGTTTTATATCAAAAGCATCTTTTCACTCATGGATGTCCTGAATAAGGAGCATCATGGAATTCTTTCACAAATTTTGTCCTTAACGCATTTTTAAAGGTATGTAGACTCTACCTTCGTATTTCAATATTCCTTCACTATCACATTTAAATCCTTCGTAACTTATATTGTTAGGATCTGATGTTAACGTAGCCTTAACATGTTAATATTATGAATCAGATAACATTTGTTTCTTTACCTCTTCTTTAAATTTAGTCATAAGGGTCATAATCGTGGAAACATTCTTTGACGACTTACTACATTTTCACTCTATGTTATTTTCCTTTTATGTAACTTATATCAAAATCATATTGTGATAATAATTCAAGCCACATACATTTTATTGCATTGAAGTTGGGCTACATGAAGATATAGTTAAGCCCCAAGTGGTTTGTTTTTAGTTTGAAAGGATTTCCTAACAGGTAATGCCTCCAAACTTGCAAAGTGTGAACTATGGTAGCAAGTTCTAAATCATGGGGAGCATAGTTCAGCTCATGTACCTTCAATTTTTGCTCTCATATGTAATCACATGGTCATTTTGTAGAATTATTCCACCCAAACCTTCACCGAAGGAATTTTTACTACGGTGAAGCTTTCGTTGGGATCCAAAACCTTCAAAATAGGTGTTGTAGTTAATTTATCTTTTATCAAATTAAATTCATTCTCACATTTATCAGACCAAACAAATTTCTTATTTAAATTATCACACATTAATCCAGATAAATTTCTCAATGAAAAACTATGAAAATATCATAAACTCAAATCTCTTATCTTTTTCTATAGTGAAGTTATTGGAGAAACAACTCTAGAGAAGTCTTTTACAAATTTTCTATAGTAACCAGCCAACCCCATGAAGCTTCTAACTTCATGAATATTATTTGAATCCATTCATTCTGTTATAGACTTGATTTTAGATGGATCAATAGATATTCCTTCCTTATTTATTATATGACCGAGGTATTGCACCTCATTCTGATAGAAGGAACACTTAGAAATTTTTCCATACAATTTCCTTTTTCTAAGTATGTCCAACACTATTCTCAAGTGTTCATTATGTTCTTCCATGTTTTTAGAATAGATCATAATGTCATCCAAGAAAAACAACACAAACTTGTCTAGGTATTCTTCAAAAATATTATTCATTAAGTTCATGAATGTACTATGTGCATTCGTGAGTCCAAATGGTAATACCATGAACTCATAGTGGCCATATCTTGTCCTAAAAGTAGTCTTGTGTATGTCTTCATATTTTATTATCAATTGATGGTAAATTGATCTTAAATCAATTTTGGAATAGATGGATACATCTTGCATCTGATCAAAGAGACCATCCATCCTTGGAAAGGGATGTATATTTTTATTGTAGCTTTGTTAAGCTTGTGGTAGTCAATGCATAACCTTAAAGTGGTATCTTTATTTTTGTAAAAGATGATCGATGCTCCCCAAGGAGACACACTCAATCTTATCAATCCTTTGGATAAAAAATCATGTAGTTGTGCCTTAAGTTTTACTAGTTCAATTGTATTCATTCGATAAGGAGACTTACAAATAGGTTTTGTTCCAAGCTTGATATCAATTGTGAAATCAAATTCACACCTCGAAGGAAGTCCAGGTAACTCCTCCATAAAGACATCATTGTACTCTTGTAGCAATGAATAGTCTTTCAAGGAAGTATTACCTTCTTCATTGAAATATGATATTTTTATTGCGTAAAGCATACAACCTTTGTTCTTAGCCTTTTTGAGTTGCATTGCAGAAATCTTCCTTACTTCAATATCTCTTTTTATGCCTTGTATGACTACTATTTTCTACAGGTCATCCAAGAATTTTATTTGTTTTTCAAAATAGTTCACAATTGCTTTGTGTTGTCATAGTCATTTTACACCTATTATAACATTGTAAGAACCTAAAAGAGCTACGTATGAATCTAATTCTATGGTAAAACTAGGAAGCTCCAATGTTGCATCAAATAGACATTGTTTTACCGTGTGGACAACATTGTTCCCGTATTATACAGTCCATGATTTCTTCATATAACCATATTTTATTTTTAATTTTTCAGCTAACTTATTTGAAATGAAACATTCAGTAGCACTAGTATCAAAAATAATAGTTACATGTAGTCCATATAACTTACCTAGTACTTTAATAGGCATGGCTTACTTTTCACTTGTTGATTTTCTACTCTAGCATGAATTCTTTGTTGCGGTTTTTCTCTTTGTTCCTTAAAGGAAAAATTTTACGTAGTGATCACCACCACACTTAAAGAATCCAGAAAATGGTCCTTTTATTCCATTTTTGTTATCATTAGTGATTGTAATTTTTACACCAGTTTTCTTAAAATTTGCAACACACTTTGTTGTACTTTTCTTTTCATTTTTAGATTTATTGCCAACCTTTTTCCACAAAGTTTTTCTTGGTATAAGTGGTGAAGGTGAAATAAATTTTTCTTTCTTTTCTCATCTCTATGAGAAGATATAGCTTGTAGCTTCAGCTCTTAGTGAATTTCCTTTTCAAATGTTGCTTTCATGGTCAAAGGACCATGTACATCCACTTCCTCACCAATGATGGGATTAATCCCCATGGTAAATTTACATATACGAAACATCTCATCGCTTTTGGTACTGGAATATATTTAAATTTTTTTATAAATTTTTTCCATTATTTTGTTAATGTCATCTTGCCTTGTACTAAGGTTTGGAATTCAAACATCTTTTAGTCATAATACAACTTTGGTAACCAACCTATCTAAAATATAATTTGAATTAATCCTAGGTTATGTTGGTTGCAATAACCCCCAATTCTACCTTTTGGCTATCCTACCAAGAGTAATCCTTGTTTTAGAGTATATATTCACCTCAAATATCCTTAGTTTCTTTAAAAAAGTTCTTGATTACAAAATATTTCTCCATCTCACTGATTCAATTCTCGAATCCATCACCTAGAGTTTTACTTTCAAATTTAAGTAGATAGATACGTTTAATGTCATTTAACATTTTTGCTACCAAATGTGCTCTCTTTTTTTCAGGTTGATTAGGATTTGCAACATTAGGATATGTTTTGTTAGCATTTACAATGTTAATGTTCGATTCATAGCATTAGTGTTATGATTTGTATCATTAGCATTCGATTTGCAGCATTAGGATGCCCTTTAGATTGGGAACTATTACTGCTATCATTACTACTATATTTATCCAATATTTTTTGTTCAAGGATAATTATTTGATTGTGATTTTCTTACATGACAATAAGTATCTCGTCTATTTTATGGGTTATTACTACTTCAGTCCTAGCAAGTTAGTTGTTTGCAACATTTCCTCTTGTCCTAACCATTTTGTTCTGTTAGAAAAGAATAAAACTTAGTGTTAGCATAAGGACCCATTATGTCTAAGATTTGTAAACCTTCAACTCTGATACCAAAATGTAACACCCATGTTATAATTACTCCAAATTAAGGGAAATTTTTTCTTTTAAAATAAACCCCTTAATCCCATTAAATGCCTTCAATGATTTTAACTAGCAACAATTATAATCCATCATGAAATATAGTTTACAATCCATATGATAACAACATAACCATGTGCAGTTGTAAAGGTCAATTAGATCTACCGATCCCCTTTATCAACACTCTATCCAAGTGTGCATAACTTGTATGCAGTTGGTTAACCTTTTCATTTAGGTTTGAGAACTAATGCAATTCCTAAGTGTCTACCTAAAAATTAATCAACTGAGTTTTATATGGAATCTCACACTATTAGGTAGGAAATCGGTGAGCTAACATTATATTCAACCATTACACTACTTAGGCCAAATTTTTTTAAGTTATATTTACATGCTTAGTTTTGTGACTGCACATAAGCCAAAAAAAATATGTCCGTTCATCGCACAGTCATATCTATATAGTTATCTAGATCACATCTCATTAATTAAAAGTTTAAGTTTTTGTATTAAGAAGACCTAAAATATAGGTCTCATCTCTTGACTTGAGAGTACGAGCTCAGTCCCATCTTAGGACCCCTATGGGAAAGATAGTGATTATTTAATGATTTTCTTCATAAATAATTATTACCCTTCCTGTGGTCATCATAAGATGGCACAAACAAATTTCAATAAAACGGATAGGTGAGACTTAGATTCCACACTTTCATAATACACATTATCTTATTACAAGGTAGATTTCATCATTTAGAGACTAAGTCAAGTTATACATTTAACAACAAGATCTATAGTAACTTACTATTTACTATCATACGAATTATCTCAATTTTGTAGTGTTTCTTTACAACTATTGTTGTAAGGAATAGGTTTAGTTTAATCATGTATTTTTAAAATTTGATAACGATCCAATCCCATTTATATTGTATCGTAATTCCACCAAATTATTAACTATCGTTAAGTATCTCTTTAAGAAAGAGATATAATCAAGTAAATACTAAGACCAAAATTAAGATTAATGATAATCATAAATGTATAATTCACATATCTTATTACCATCTTAATTCATAGTTAAAGGTATAGCACTTATGCATTTATGACATCATTATGTCATTTAAATAAGTTATTGTCGTAAAGGATACAACTTTCATCAATGTATTTTTAGAGTTGTACTACATAATGAATTAATTATTTAATTAATCTCTTTACGACTGAGTTAAAGGAAATGTCATTATTTCATAACTCTATGTTGTTGTCCATAACAACATTATTTATTTAACTCATTAATTTATACACATTAATGATGATGTCATAAGTACTATTGTAATAATTTCCATTCAATAATTAAGAGTAGCAATTGTCGTAAAGTACAATCATATAATTCAAGTACAATTTTATAATCAATTTCAAAGTACATATCGTTGTTAAAAACAATGTAAATCATTATTACATCTCATAAGAGGTATTCAAGTAATAAATGTATTTATTGAAACTCATTAAGGATAAATCCTTATATTATAACATATTACAATAATTTCATATTAATAAAATTAGGCCAATTGCCTTATGAAATTCTGTGAAATCATGTTTCACTTTTCAATAAATACAATAATCCATGATTTGGATATTCAAACTTAATCAATATCTGAAATCACATAAATACAATTGTTGCATGATGACATGTGTGAAAATAATCCAAATAAAACCTCATAGTAACTATTCCTTCTTGTTATTTGTAAGATTAAATAAAATAATGTACATGGTCAGTTCATTGAATCTGGAATGGATTACAACTCTCAATCATATTGTTCCACTATGAAGTGATGATGTAATAAGTTTAATTGACAATAAAATCGATGATGTAATAAGTTTAATTGACAATAAAATCATATCAACCTCATATCAAATTAATCCTAAATATAATATGAAACCCTATGAAATGAAATTATTGACAAGCTCAACACTTCTATCAACAACTTGAAGACATATAATAAAGTCATTATGCTTTTACAAAATTAACTTCACTTTAAAACTATTTACACATCAACATCCAAACAACATTTATATTCATAAGACTATCTAAATATTAAAATTGTACCCAAACTACATTCTTTTGTCCTCAATCTTGTTTTTCTTAAACTTAGCATTTGGAAGAAGATAACAAGTTTCTATCTCAAGATAACTAATGGAAAAATTCCAACTAACACTTAAATGGAGAAATGACACAATCATATTTTCATATTCTTCAGGCAACAATATCACATATTATCATTATCTTAATAATGAAAAGATTATTTATTGTCATGGATTAACTTTAGAAATTTTTTTTTCATTTCCAAATTGAATATAATGCACAATCAATATTTTTATGCACAAGAATAAATATCAAATATTTTATCTTAGATGCATCAATCATCAACTTTCACAAACATTCCTTTTTCATAAAAAAGTATATAATGATAGGCATGGTTTTTTTCAAGGAAACCGGTGGTTAAATAACCTACTATTACCATAATTTTAACTTATTCTAGTATCCATCAATCAATCAAGAAAGATAAACAAGACCTCATACTTAATAATAAAGCATTCACAAGTCTTAAAATTTTGAAAAGAGTTTCTGTTAAGAGGATACGAATTTTGGGTCCTAGGTAAAGTAACTATGAAGCTCGAATATTCCGCAACAAGAATTTAAATGGTCCCTAGATATTATATTATTAGCAAATACCATTAAAAAGAATTGATCTCATTATATGACGACTAGAATGGAGAAAACAAACTCTTCATGATAAATACACGTATTCGAATTTACTACATGTAGACCAAACCAACAAAAACTAAGTTTGTATTGAATAAGACAGATTCAATATCCTTAGTATGAAATTTAAGATACAGACTTTGAAATCAACTTAGAACAAGTCAAAAATAGTTTTTATTTCATTCATGGAAACTTTCTTTAAAAGAAATGATAAAATTTTAACTATGCAATTTTGTAACAATCAGATCGACAAAAGTAGGCAAATCAACCAAGGATAATGCATACCCACTATGATCATTTTTCCTATACATGTATTATTCAGATAAACTATCTTAACTCATTCATCAACTCATAACCAAATACAACTAAACAAAATAACTTATACCCAATAATGTATTTTACAAGTATGGTTTAAAATCAATATGCACAGTTAAAAAAATCAAACCATGGGAAAAAACACACAAAATACCCTCCACATGTGATTTCCTACAAACCCAATCAAGTATTTGACCTCTTAACAAACTCTCCTATATTTTTCAACACAAGCCTATAATGAAAAATCAAATACCCAAGAAATAAAACCCACAAATATATTTTATCTTTTCATAAGAACCAACAAGGACAAAGTCATAAATCCATGCGAAATATATATTATGTATGAAATTTTCTTTTCTATTATTTCCTATGAAAACTTCCAATAGGTTGATCAGATCAAGCAATAATTTCCCCAAGTATTTCTCCAACAAACCCCCAAATAATTCGACCTGAATTGAAAATAACAACTCTAATAACCCGAAAAAAAAAAAAAAAACATTATATCTAGATAGATCTTCCATTATTATTTTCCTTAAAATCTCAACAAGAATAGTTTTAAAACCTCATGCACATCTGGTCCAAAATGGAGCTTTGAACGGCCAAAGGAGGAATGAAGACAACCAAAAATAATAAATTGAAATTTCCCAATGCATGCAAGGTAGCTTTTCCCAAAATCTTTGGGTTTTTCAAGAAGAGTTAATGCTCTTAACTCTTGTAGGTGCCATGTAGTGGCTAGATAAAACTATCCACCACCACCCTAATTTTCCTCCAACTTGAGTTATTGGATTAAATGGTTTTTAATCATTTTTTGCATGGATACCATTAAATAGTCAAAGATTAAAATTAAAAAACACCATGGTAATAATTCTTTTCTAAAGTTTGTATGGTGTCCATATTCAGTCCAAGGCTTAAATCAACAAACAATCAAATTTCCATTCGATGCATGGTATGTTCAATTGACCATTGTTTTAAAAAAACCTTATTTAAGCACAAGATATTATCGAAGACCATGCTAATAAACCATTAAAACATGTCATTGGTTTATAAACCATTACACTAACATATTTAATTGCTAATGATAAGAATAAATTTAACTCAAAGAAACATACTATTAATAAGTCATTCATCTTACCAATCAATCTTGATGCTGATTAAGGATTTATTTAATTTACTCTAGAAAGATCATTTAAGTCAACCCTTAAACGTACATTTACCTTGATGATCCCAAACCGTACCTTTTCCTTATTGAAGACCATCATAATGCTTTATGATCTATGACCGTCGTAATAACAAAAGAAGGTTAGTATCATTAAACAATAACAATTATTTCCCAATATGGAAATAATACAAATATAACCATGTTTAGATTTACTATATTATCAAACCATTACTTCTAGCAAGCAATATGAAAAGAGTCACATGAATAGGTACAATAATGTAATATCATACCAATGTAAATAAATCATTACACATAATAAGATAAGGAAATTCATTCAATCAAGTATAAAAAAAATAATTTACAAATTTTAAGTATTCACGAATGTTTGACGATAAGTATTTTTACGTAGTTGGGCTTGCAACTATGCGTGAGTGTTATATCCTTTTCAGGATATACATACGTAGGTATATTTGTAAACTTAGCTAAGCAATAGTACATATCCCCTTGCCTTCATAAACTGCTTTCATACCACAACGTATCCTTGTAACAAAATATAATGAAAATGAGGGATATGACACTCATATCAACCTCAAATGGTGGAGGGAGAGGTATGATATTGCATTCTCGGTAATTTCTTTAGAAGCATGCATGGAGGAAAAGGTAA
Organism: Taxus wallichiana var. yunnanensis; assembly: GCA_018340775.1. NCBI lineage: Eukaryota > Viridiplantae > Streptophyta > Pinopsida > Cupressales > Taxaceae > Taxus > Taxus wallichiana. The sequence continues at coordinate 424,599,983 of CM031236.1, read as the reverse complement.
CCATGTAATTTTTCATCTTGTAGGCTATAATTTTAGCTTAGTAGGTTAAGAAACAACATTAACGTTGTCTTTAGAAAGAACCTTAGGGTCATGATTTTTTCTTTTGAAAGTAGGTTTGGTTTGGAACTTGGCATTGGAAGAATTAGAGGTGCTAGTAACATACTTGATTTTATTCATATGTAATATCTTAGCTTCACACTCTTTTAGTGTATGACATAAATGGTTGAAATATTGAAACTTATTGAATATGAATTATATTTTCAAGGGAGGAAACAAAATCTAAACAAAAGGGTCTTTTAACTCACCTTTGTCAACTAATGTATTGCTCGCTTTAGTAAGCATTGCATAAAAATGTAAGGCAGACAATGATATGCTCTTTAGATCCTTGTTTGATTTTGGACATTTGTGCATATGATAAATTATCCCCGATGTTGATTGAAAATTGTGCCAAGAATTTATTTTCCAATGTAGTAAAGGAACACATAAATGTGTGGGGATATTATATAACCATTGCAACAAAAATACGTTGAGTCTCTTAGGGAATGAAAAAGTAAGAAATATATCATTATATACATAATCAAAGTAAGCAATGTGAAAAGATCAAAGGTGTTCTTATGGATCACCCTTTCCATCATAGATAGGAAGCTTAGGTTCAAAGTGAAACCAATAGGAAAAGGGTATGAAACAACATTGGGTTCAAGTGGATTATGCAATAATTGAAAATATTCCATATCATTAGAAGTATGAGAAACACCTTGTTGCAATTAAAATATTTGTGCTTATAGAGAATGAACAAGGGACTCCAAGGAAAGGAAAATTTTAGTGGTTAATATTCATAATTTTTCTATTTTTGGAGATTTTCAAAGTCCCATTTGGCTATTTGGACACCCTATGAATGCCCATGATTTTCCAAGAATAATAAAAAATGTTACTATTTCATTCTTGCATAGCCAAATGACGTCTAATATCAATATGTTTTTAATGGATCATCCTTAAATCAATGGGCCAAGATTTTAAAACATGTTTGGATCTCCATGAATTCTATGCGCCCTTAAATCACAATCGCCAACATTTTAGAAGAAAATTTTAAAATTTGATTAAATTTTCCACTTGTTCACACACACACACACACACACACACACACACACACACACACACACACACACACACACACACACACACACACACACACACACACACACACACACACACACACACACACACACACACAAATGCATTTTAAGTCTTTACAATGGAATTTAAAAAAAAATTCCTTTGGGAATAACTAAAATTTCCCGAGGAGTGAAAATCATACATGTATATATAGTAAAAATATCTCTTAGTATATTGGAGGAAGGCTTCACGGGATATCTTATGAAAAAGTGTTGAAAAGTGTCAAAGTAAAGAAAGACTAAGGCATGAAACTCTAGAGCCAAAATAACATAGGATGTCGAAACATTATAAGAGATTTATGGATGTGATATAGTATTAGTAGGATTTACAAGGAAAGCTTGATAGATCCTAGGTTTTCCCAAAATTTCATGAAATGGTGACATGTAGGTAATGGATCAATGGTCAAGGTTTAATCTTGGGAAGGATGGGGATTTTTTTCAAATTTCATAACTCAATCATTTTTATTGGTTAAGGAGTGAATATAGTGTACTTCATAGAATCAATAACTTAGACTAATTAAATCTAACCTAAAAAGGACAATTGAAATTCACCAAATTATGTTTTAAAATTAGAAAAATTAGGTCATATTTACCTTTACATATGTATCCATTTATTACAATATTTTCCTTTTTTCCATAATCATGATAGCGAGTTTTGTAAGATTTTCCATCCTGAAAAATCTTTCTTTAGAAAGATTTTCCACCATTTCCATGATTTTTCAACGTTTCCTTAAATTTTTCATTTCTCAAGAGATTGTGTGCTAAACGAAGAGGCATGTGATCTATTATGATGATAGATAGGATATGTAGTAGTAATAGTGGTTGTAAGAATAGGCATAAATACATTTTTCATGGGGATGTTAGGTGTCCCTAAGGAAGTAGGAACAATTGGTGTGGGTATAGTAGATGTTAGTTGAGGCATATATGTAAAAGATGTGTCATTATATTGTTGGTCATGATAAACCTTAGTAGTAAGTATAATTTTGATAATGTGCTTAATATGATGTGGATTAGCAAGGAGTTGAGCACAAAAATTATATAAGAGATAAAATTGATTTTGATCTACATTAGTGTCTTCATTATGGTCATAATCATATGAGTGTTCACTTTGGGTCTTAATTTCATCCAAGGGAACCTCATGTGTAGGTGGATCAAGGAGAGAACTAGAAGTAGGAATAGAAGAATTCATTATACTATGACATTTGCAAGTAGGAGGTGAAAGCTCAAGATGCTCAATAGATTGATTAGAAATTTGAGCACTACACCGATAGGGAACATAAGTAAATCATATGGATTTTGAAAACAAATCAAACCTAAATAGCATCTAAAACCCTAAGGTCAATAGGTTTAGGGCTATAATGTTTTATAAGATGTTGGATTCATGAAACGATATCACTTTTTGTGATATTTATTTCATTCCCTTTTAAGATATAGTGTGTTTCTATTTAACATACATAAAACTATGAAATAATGAAATAGGTGGATATTTTGATGTAATTACCTTCCAAACTTAATTTTCCATATTAAAATAATGATTTAAAAATTGATTATTGTTCTAGAAACCATCAAAACACAAAGGAGAGATTTCACTTAGATGATTCTATGTAGATCTAGAGGATTCTAAGTGATTTGAGTGCATGAAAAGGTTGATCTACAACTAAAAATGATTCATTATAAGAAGCGGCTTTGAATCTGGAATTGTTTAAAACCATATAAATAGGTCAAGATTGTTCTTACGGTTCGACCCTATTTTATGGTTTTTGTTCTGCTTGGATTTTGGGTCTGCAACTTCTTGATTTCTTCACCTTCTTGGAAATGACTATTTTTGTATGCCAGTCTTCTTTTCTCACCTTCATAATGGTTTTTAAACTCATCTCAAACCCTCATAGTACAAGATGGATTTCCTACAAAACAAATTCAGGTGGTTTGTGGGCACCCATATGCATGACCAACATTGCCACTAATCCGAAGAGGATCAAACCATGTGTCATTCTCATAGAATGTGATATCTATCATAGTGCCATCGAACTTGACGAACATTTTTTACAATATTTTTCTTGAGTTTCACACTTTCTCAAATACTTGGGAAGGGTCACATTGCTTTCTTATGGATAGAAGATGGAGAATCCTATACCGGGAGGATACTTCATACATGTATATGGTGTTTCGTAATATATTTTCATCATTTACGTCATTGTTTAGGTAGTAATAAGCTCCTGTAGTGATTTCTTTGACATGAGTAGAACATAAAGTTCCAAGGCATTAAATAAGGTGTGATTGAATTATTTATATAGACTTCTAATGGTTATTATGTTGTGAAATATTGGCCAAGATGTAATCTTATTTTATATGAAAAATGATGTAATTTAAAAGTATGGACCCAAAACATGTTGGTGGAAAACCATATAGTAGGGTTAAGTTGTAGATTTGGATAAATAGACCCAAACCGACAATTTTGGCCTGGAAGGAAATATCATAGTTTAGATTTCTAGGTCAAATGATGTATGTCTTTAGATTTATTTTATTCTACAAAACCTCGGGAGCTTATGACATAAAAGTGTGCAAATATAAGAAATTATCCAAAGATATATTAGAGTGTGATAAGAAATATTGATGAGGTTTTATTTGTGCATGCAAGTGTGCAATGTCAATACCAACAATGCCAAGGTATAGATTTCTAAATTTGAGTGTCTACACTAGTGACCTTTCTAAACTATGGGCATTTTCTACACTATAATGCATCATTAATCCATTTATTTCATAGTTCATTTTGGTTTATACTACATGTGTCTTATTTCATATTTTACAAAGTGATATATGTTATTATTAAGATTTTTTATTACTAGCATATGTGCATTAAACAAGACTAATATATCATGTTCTATGTGCATATTGATTATTGACTTTCTTCATTACAAATTGGATTGTTTATTGTTTATCTTATTTGTGTGTCTTTTCATATTATAATATTGTTTGAAGCCTGTGGTGTTCATATTTGTTAGCCTTGGTAGCCTTTTTATTGTGTGGCCTTTTTCCTATTGTATGTTTGAGACACTCTTTTATGTCCCTTGTTTATGGTCACATAGCCTTTCTATGTGATATTATGTGTAAAATTGTGCATTAATTTTGTGTGATCTTGGTTTCTTGTATTACATTTTTTCTCACTATCTTCATGTAACATGATACATATCATCACTCTCTATTCAAGGTTAGTTCTACAAAGTTACTATTTTCAACCACCTTATATGTGTTTCAACACCCATTATCAACCATATCTGACATAGACACTCTTAAATTATTTTGATCCAATTGATCTATATAGTCCGCCTCCATCGCCTAAAAACATAGTGCATTGATTGGAGATATTATCGAATTATCAACATAAAATGGAAAAATATTCAAAATTACATGACATAAGGACACATGTACATGTTAGAAGAACAAATTTACAAAATTATTCACTAGAAATAAGTGTAGTTTCTATACGGGGATAGTATTAAAATTTATGGTTATTTCCTTATTAGTTTTTATAGTCAAAATTATAAATTCTTAGAAAAATATAGATTTTATATTAGTTCAAACAAGAAAACACATACATAAACATAGGTTACAATGCATACTCTATGTGCTTCATTTCAAATATAGAGGGATTGATTTGTTCTATTTCCAATGCAAGTTACATATTTTTCTATTCACGTGTGTTATTTCTATTTTTTTAATAAGGAACTTGATAATATAGGTCCTAGATCTATCTACACATTTTGAATCATTAGACGTGCATGTTATATGTCAAATAATATCTTTAACATTCATTCTTATTTTATTGTTATAATTACGGTTCCCTAACATTCCCAAATTATTTTGTTATTTCTATTATATCCTCGAGTGTTTGACTTACTATGAACAAGCCTATTGGTTTAATTTATTATTTATTTTCTACTTTTATGTATTAGAATATCTACATCCCCTATCTCTCTTGTTATTTTGGGTTGATCCTTTCATACAACCAACCTTATTATAGCTCTTCAAATTAGGTACTTGATCATTCTTAATTCTATTTACTCACTGCTACAATATCTATAAGTGTCAACAAGGGGTATAGTATTCTACACCTATGGGGCATAGTTAGTCTTACACATATAGATGTATGCATCCCTTTCTCTTCTCTACTTTACAAATTTAAAATTTAAGTTAAATTTTAATATATTCAAAGGATCGAGGATTAAGTTTTAATTTTTGAATATATAGTCATTAAATATACTATTTTTATACGTTACATTCTTGGGGGGAATATTGCAACCATTCAATCATGCAAACAATCAACAAAAATGATAAAATGAGTAGTATGTTTTCACACTACAATACATTTTTCCTTTAAGCTTTAAAATTTAATTTATCTTAAGGTGGATATGCATGAATTTTGAAATTAGGTTCTTAATGGTAGTTATTTATCTTACATCCATTATTCATGACTTACATGTATCAATTGATTTAATATAAATTGAATTAAATCTAATTACAGATAAACTATTGTAACAAATTATATACAAGTGATAGAATACAGTGAATGGACAAGAAAAATACACAGTAACAATATAAAACTCTAATCAAGAGAGGGAGATAGAGAGAATTATTTGGTTTTCAGGATGATCTAGATGTGATATGGGTGGGAACTATTGGAAAAAATTGTAAAGAGTGTCATTGATGCTCATTGGAGGTTATGAAACTCGGGAATGTATCAGATAAGAGGTCTCATGGGAGAACAAAAGCACTTAGGTGCTAGTGTCCCTTTGAGTACTATTGTTTGTGTGAATGATCGGGCTTTAGTCTCTTCTATATAGATGGAGATTCATTGTTAGTATCTATTTTTCACTCTGATTTCTCTCCTTGATCATTGACTGTACATGTAACATGTAAAACAACTTGTCTACTTTCTCATGTCCAAAAACCACATAAAATATAATAAAAAAGATGCATAATTTGTAATTATATCGACCCCAATGGTCAATCGAATAGTGAACTTAGTACCAAGCACCGCACTACATTTTAGAATCCATGTAATTCTGTGTGAAATTGTGTGTGGTGATTTCCTAGGATGCCCTTGTGTAAGTTACACAATGGTTGAGCTAGAGCTAGAATGTAACAAATATATGAAATGTGTGAGATGTAATAGAATAGACTTCCCCACATATGTTGTGTATGTAGAATAATGCAACCCTTGTCCCTTAAGAGAGTGTGCTAGATGGATTTTTTTGATGCTCTTGTGCCTTTGGATGTAAGCTTAGGTGATAGTATATAATTCTAGTGCTTGGCCCTTTATTTCATAGATATAATTGTGTGTGTGTGTGTGTGTGTGTGTGTGTGTGTGTGTGTGTGTGTGTGTGTGTGTGTGTGTGTGTGTGTGTGTGTGTGTGTGTGTGTGTGTGTGTGTGTGTGTGTTGTTTGTTTGTGATTCCCTTGTTTGAATTTTGTAATTGAAAACTAAAAAGGTAGACCCAAAGTGTTAAAAGATGACCAAAAGTAAAAGATACCAAAAAGAGTGGGAAGAAGACAAAGAAGATCAAGAACGCATTGGCACTTCTATCCTAAATAGTCACTAGTGTCTGAGGCCTTAAAAGATAAATCAGTAAAATAATGACAAGGATTTAGGGTGTGTAAGGTCAATAAAAGTTTAAGAAACAAAACAAAATCCCCAAAAGACATTGTCAATCACTAGTTTTCTTTCTTAATAATCATGTATATAGCAGTATGCTCTTGGACCTAGAAATTACCCAAGTGCATAGATTGTATGTCTACATTTTCTCCCACTTTATGTTATTGAGTGAATAATCCATAGAATAAAGTATATAGAAGATGCATACCCTATGATCCTATAGAGAAGAGTGTAGCCGATAGTGTGCCGAGTGAACAAGTGAAGCATGAAGTGATCAAGATGTGAAGCATGGAGACTAGGAAAAGGAAACAAACCAAAGGGGTGAAGCATATAGATAATAACGTGTTGTTTTTTATGATGTGAGATACTTCTTGTTTCATATTAAGGATAGACCTACAAAATAAGAGCAAAAGAGTAATCAAAGTTCTGTATATGAGAAATCAAAGTAATATGTGTATAAGTAAGTAAAAATGTGAAAGTATGTAAAAGGAAAGTGTGTACCTGATGTATAAGAGTATAAGAGATATATAGTTAACTTTATTTACTTGGAGTTGTTAGATTTGTTCTTGATGGTGACATTTTTGGGTGATTTCATTCTAAGAGTGAGTTATTTGGTGATATCACGTCAAGAGTGAGTTTTTTAAGCAATCTCATGCCAAGTGAGAGTTTTTGTGTGATCTCACGCTAAGAGAAGAGTGTTGGGGAGAGAGGTATAGATTTTCTCTCCTTCCATGATGCTTCCCAAATAAGCACCACTGTAGATGGTATGTCCTTGATTTGTTCTGATTGTTCTGATTTGTTTCAATTGTAACTAAAATGTGGTGATATACCTTGAATTTTGTAAATGGAGGTAATTGTTTGCTATTGGAGAACTTGTCGAAAAGTACTTTGAATTTTGTTGAACTAAGATAATGACTATTTTTTCCCATGACACATGTGCTCCCACCACTACTTTCTATGTTTGAGTGTTATTTTTGCTTTGTATTTTGGGCCCAAGTTTGTTTCGAGCTCATATGTAATTGTTTATTTTTGTTTATTTTATATTGTGTTGATCTCGTGTTGTATCTTTGAGATGTTATAGGGGTGATTTGTTCACCAAATAGATTCCCCCTTGTTTGGGGTGCATGCAATGATTGTAGGAGAATGTGGTCTAAAAGAGATAATCTGAAATGGTATGCCTATCTAAAATAGATACTTGCGAGGGTAAAGCGATGTGCATGATAGAAACCATGGCACATGTAAAAAAGTAAGCTAGTAGAAAGTTTTAGTAGTAAAAATAGCTAGCATGTACGAGAATACAATGTAACAAGTAAGTGTGAAAATAATGTAGATCACAAAAAGAGGGTTTCATACATGGGATATCACTCACAATGTAAAGAGATGCCCGAAGAGCCTCGGTGGGACTAGTAAAGAGATGTGTCAATCATTAGGCATCATGTATGAATCGTGATAGGTACTACATTCACCTTAAGATACCAAGTGAACACGTATGTGTATATAGAAAAGATAATGACATAATAATAATCTATCTAACATAGTAAGCAAATTGTAACATGTAAGTGGTATAACCGAACAAGAGTAAATGCAACCAAGATATGCAAATGTTGCATGAGTGTGATGGTATGATATGAAATATGTGTAGATTGTAGGATCAACATTTCCCCATCATATGTGTATGAGATGAGGTTAATTTATAAATTCCCCCTCAACAGTTAAGAATGAACCATAGAACAAGAGTGTGTCATCGAGAAATAAGTGTGTTGTGTAAGAGTATATGCTAGGAAAGATGTACCTTGAAGCATTAAGCATGAAATGTGTACTATATAAGGATCATTGATGAATTATTCCCTCAACATTAAAGTGTGAACCATAGCACTAGAGTGTTTCATCAGGTAATGATGGTACAATGTGTGTACAAATGAAGTATGTGTAGAAATTGTAAACATGAAGTGCGGAGCATGAAGTATAATAGTATAAACTAGAGAAAAATAATAGTGTTGGAAGGAGGAGGGAGAAAGCTGTGATGTCCCCCAAGTGTGTGAGGGGTGAAGAATTAGGTAAACTCGTCAAGGATATCATCAGTGTTAGGATCATAACTGACATGATTTGGATTGGAAACCCGATATGTGATAATGTGAATTTGATCATATAAATATCCTATGCAGCGTAAATTGTACATACCTATAACATATTATTCATCAAGTAAAAGATGTTTGTGGAAAATTATTTCCATACCAATGAGTGATATTTTGTGTATAGCCAAGGAATGAATCATTTCATATAGAGACACAAAAAAATGGCATAGGAAACATGATATCAGTATGATTAGGATCAAGAGTGCCACCAATATAATCGATCCAAGATTAGCCAAGGGGGAGGGAGAGGAATGGGGTGTACATGTAAGAAATACTAAAAAATGGAAGACGCGGAGGCCATAAGTTGCACCAATGAGTACATATCTGTGGTACAAGTGGGGAAAGTTAGATGGATGGAAGATATCATCAAATGTGAATCCTAAGTTTCCTAAACCTTCATGTGTGCAAACATTGTCGGGTGAGTTGGATCAAATGGAATATGAGGATAATAAGATTTGTGTATAAAAAAGGTACATGTTTATAGATCGAGTGATGGGGTGGATGTGATAGGAGGAGAAGGCATGAGATCTATTGCATGTATAACAACCTCAAAAGGGGTCATAGTTGTAGTAGAAGGAGGAGATCGATGCGGGAGAATCATCAAAAGGAAATCAAAAATGCAAATTTTCATTCTTATCGTAGTTATGAGATCAAATCAAGTGTATTAGAGGGTGTTGGAGTCATGAGGAGGAATCTAAAGTGGTTAAGCATTCAATATTTCAAAATGTGTACTTTCCTTCCTTTTTTTAATTCAAAATTTGAAAGGATGTAAAATTGAAAATGAGAGCTTGTAAAGGTGGAGTTCTAGTTTTCCAAGTATGTAAAAGTGGTCTAAAAAGGTTGGGTGGACATGTTGAAAAGGTCTTAAGTTATAATAGGTCATAAATGATGAAAATAATGTAATGAAACAATCTTGTTGTGTATGGGCATGTGAAGAGTCAAGAGAGGGTTTTTTGAAAAATGAGATGAAACTAGAATTAGAAGGAGAAAAGTCTGTTAGAAGTAATCCTCAAGGGCTAGGAGAAAGAGAGGATGGGTGGAATATGAATAATACAGTTTTAATATGAGAAACTTTGTTTTGAATAAAAGTATTGTGTGCTTTTTTATTATTTTCAATATTTTGCAATCACAAACAAAAATATCCTTTGGTAGGGTGGAATACAATCTCAAAGCATTGGGAGAATTTTTTTCAAGGACTTAAACATTGAAACAAGGTACAAGCTTAATATCAAATTAATTAAGGTATACTTTGATAAGTGAGTTTTAAACTATGTTTGCATGATGCTAGAAATATTTTGTGGACTCTTATGGAATATTGATACAAGATCATTATGATAAGGTACTCCTAGTCAGATTGTGAGGTGTGAGGATTATCTTTGATACATATAAATTTTTCTTTTGGCATGATGGTGCTTTACAAATTTATGCCGATTTTAGGTTTGAACGAAACTATTTGACTATGAAATGGTGTGTTATGATTGTGGAAGTTCTTGTAAAGGTATATTAATGAGTTTCTTGATTGATTCCATTTCTAGAATATAAGTGAACTTGGTTTATTGAGGTTCTAATTCCCACCAAGAGGCTTATACTCTGCTTTTCTTGAGAAAAATGCAATGAAATCTTATGAAATTGTCTTCTACGAGTTTAAACAGTGATAATTATATGGTTTTCAAGACCAAATGATTCATGTTATGGTAATAAAATCACATGTGTTAGATTAAAATATACCTTTTTCAAAATTTTGGTTCTTAAAATTAAGTTTGCAACTTTTTATAACAATTTTGATTCTCTCGAGTTTCTAGGAAACATTACCTAGGGTTTGAGATCAATTATTGATTTAAAGGTCTTAGGATTTGTATGAAGCTCCAATAATCTCTATAAATTATATTAACTATGATTACAAACATATTCAAGAGTAATTATAATCAAAGGAAGTGAAAATTTGAATTTATCCATGACAGCTTACACCTTAGTGGACTGTGATAGTAAAGAAACCTAAGGGGTAAGGTCACATTAGTAAGGAAATGGGATTTCTATTTCAATATAGTAAATAAGACCTTGTAGATAACCAAAACATGGAAGTGGTTGGTAAAAATGTTTGGTTTGTGCCTTGAAACCTTCCATAGCAAAAATTATACCTTGAAAATAGTTTCAACAGTGGCTAGTAAGAGCTTAAGAGATAGGAAAGAAAAAAATGAGAGTTGGGAGAGAAGTATAAGGACCTGAGCCATAAAATTTGAAGTACACAATATTGGGGATAAATGGTATTTTTAGGAGGTTCAATTTGTTCTGGGTCCTCCTAGATGTTTCTAACCATGAACATACTAGAGACATTGCTCTTAAGAGCTATAAAAGGAAAAATTTGAGAAAAAAATGAGGAAGTGGATGAAAATTCTTGTTTCTAATCACTATGATGGTTTATTTAACATTTTTAAAAGTTTTTAAATAGGTTGAGAGGTTTGTAAAGTGTTATTGAAGGTTAAAAGTCCAAAAATTGATTGATTTGGGTTAAGAAACTAGTGAAAGGAGAATGGAGGTAGGTAAGAGTAAATGGAGTTTTCATGAAATGTGATCATTTTTATAGTTGAATTGACATTGTTCAAAGTGCATGAGATAGGGTATGATGTGGTTGGATCAATATTTTTCTTAAAATTTCTGTTTTGTGTGTTTGAGCAATTCTAAGCTAGGAATCGAGATCCTCATTGCTAAGTTTTTAGTATAGGTTGTTGTGTGAACCTTTCTAATCTATATGAGTGAATTGAATAGTGAAATGATATCGTATAATTTTTGGTATCAGAGTAGAGATAGATAATAAGAAAAAAATTATTATTCTAACAAGAAAGTGTAAAAGTTACTTGTGAAGTGTGTGTGACAAGTGGTTAAGAAAGCAAGAGAGTAATGGATAATGAAGAGTTGGTAAAAGGGTTAGTGATGTTTTTAAGTCAAAATAATCAGCATAAAAAATAGAGAAATAAAGAATCAATAATAAAAAGGAAGAGAAGAAGCAAGAAAACAAGAACTATGGTTTGAACAATAGCTAAAATAGCTTAAGAAGGATATAGACAAGTTATAGAAGTTTATGAGCATGGAGGAAGAAGAAAACAATGTCATTAGATATGTGATGAGAAGAAATTTTAGGTGACCTATAGATTTTATAGTGAGAAGAAGATATAGAATGATAATTTTAGAAAGAGGAAAAGTGCATAAAGAAGCACTTGAAAAAGAGATGAAGAAGAAGAGGAAAGTGTCTAGAAAAGGGGAACTCATTGAGACATTTTGGTCTCTTATTTTTCATCTAATATTGTGTTTCAATTCTTGTGTACAAGTATGAAGAATATTGGAGATAAAATAAGAGATAAGGAAATGAAAATTGCAAGAAATGGATCAAGAAAATTATCCATGGAAGAAGATGAGAGTGATGAAGAAAGAGTGCAGGTTAAGGAAGAGTTTGATCAACTTGACAGTGAAGAAAATGAAGAAGATATAGTGTTTCATGAAGCCTTGGATAGCACACCAAAAGAGAATGATAAGAAAGAATGGTTAAACAAGAAGAGTGCAAGAAATAAATACATGAAGGATGATGAGATCAAGAGGCAGGAAATTGAGGAGGTAAATGAAACTTTCAATTTTGATTATAATCAAGTAATCAAGAATGATAATTTTGATGTACAAGTGGATGTAAGGAAGAGCATTGTTAAGAACACAATCCAAATAATATATTATAGGTACAAGATTTCTAAAAGTCTCAAGAAACCAAGTAATGGGAAAGGATAATGTCTATCCTAAGCAAGTGAATGAAGAAATTGAAAATTCAAGTCAAGAACAAGAGCATAGCAAGAAGGATGAATCAGACTTCCTAAAGACAAAAACAAATCACAAGATGAAAAATCAAGTGTGGCGACAAAATAATATGACACAAGGAATAAAATATGAAAGGATGGAAGAGATTAGAGAAAAAGAACATGCAACATCAGATGATTATGGATATCAAGTTTTGAAGAGTTTGTAAAGGCCAAGAGGAGGTCAAGAAGACAAAAGATGGCATAATAAAACAAGAGAGATGAAGTTCGCAAAGTAAAAGAAGAAAGAGATGAGGAAAAGAGTGAAGAAGCACATGGTGAAGTACTTATGGACTAAAATAAAGGTCTATTGGATGAAGAATAATTGATAAATTTGGTGAAGATGATGAGAAGAAGAAAAATGAAGAATATGGGAAGTTTTTAGTCCTTTTAATCAAAGAAAATGATGGAAACATGTTGAGAAAAGGCTATGAAGAGATGAAGAGCATCCTAAATCATGAAGATGACTATATTTTTGTTGTTTTTTTTTATTAGGTATATCTGATATAATCTTGAAAACCGTAAAGATGAATATGGAACTCAAGAAGAATAAAAGTAATTTCAAATAAAATGCAAGGATAAAGAGAAAATTATGGGATCCAGGTGGTCATGAGGCAAGAAAGGACTATAGGAGTGAAGAAAGAAGAGCAAGAACAGGCAATGATGATTAAGACTTGGCTAAAGACATGGCCATATGACCAAGTACATAAAAGGACATCAAAAATGAAAATTTTCATTCTTATCATGGTTATGAGATCAAATAAAACATATTAGAGGGTTTTCGAGTCATGAGGAGGAATCTAAAGTGGTTAAGAATTCAAAATTTCAAAATGTGTAATTTCCTTCCATTTTGTAATTCAAAATTTGAAAGGATGTAAAAGTGAAAATGAGAGCTTATAAAGGTGGAGTTCTAGTTTGTCAAATATGTAAAAGTGGTCTAAGATGTTTGGGTGGACATGTTGAAAAGGTCCTAGGTTTTAATAGGTCATAAATGATTAAAATAACGTAATAAAATATCTTGTTGTGTATGGGCATGTGAAGAGTCATAGAGAGTTAGTTATGGTTTTAAAAATGAGATGAAACTTGAATAAGAAGGAGAGAAATATTCAGTCACAAGCAATCCTCGAGGGCTAGGAGAAAGACATGATGGGTGGAATATGAATTTTTTTATGAAATATATAATTTTAATATGAGAAACTTTGTTTTGTATGAAAGGACTATGTGCATGTTTTATGATTTTCAATATTTTGCAATCAAAAACAAAAATATCCTTTAGAAGGGTGGAATCCCATATCATAGCATTAGGAGGAAGTGTTTCAAGGACTTAAGCATTGAAACAAAGTATAAGCTTAGTATCAAATTAATCAAGGTATACTCTAACAAGTGAATTCTAGACTGTGTTTGCATGATGCTAGCAATATTTTTAGACTCTTATGGAATATTGATACAAGATCATTATGAGAAGGTACTCCCGGTTTTATTTTGAGGTGTGAGGATCATATTTGATACATATAACTTTTTCTTTTGGAATGATGGTGTTTTACTAGATTATACCATGTCTTGGGTTTGAAATAAACTATTTGATCGTGAAGTGGTGTGTTATGACTGTGGAAGTTTGTGTAAAGGAAAATTAATGATTTTCTTGATTGATTCCATTTCTATAAGATAATTGAACTTGGTTTATTGTGGTTATAATTCCCACCGGAGGCTTATACTTTGTTTTTCTTAAGAAAAATGCATTGAAAGCTTGTGAAACTATCTTCTACAGGAGTGTTTAGATGGTGAGAATTTAACGGTTTTCAAGATCAAATGGTTTATTTTCCTCCACGGTAAGAAATTCACGTGATTTAGATTGAAACAAACCTCGGTAAAAATTTTGGGTCTTAAATTAAGTTTACAAGTTTGTATAACAATTTCTCTTCTCTCGAGTTTCTAGGAAACCCTTCCTAGGGTTTAAGCTCATTTATTTATTTAAAGGTCTTAGGATTTGAATGAAACTCCAAGAATATCTAAAATTCATCTTAATTGGAATTAACAACATATTCAAGATGAATCCTCATCAAATTAGGGGAAAATTTGAAGTTATCCATGACAAATAGACCTTAGTGGACTGTGACAGTCAAGAGACCTACTGAGTAAGGTCACATTAGTAAGGAAATGGGTTTTCTACTTCAATATTGTAGTCACTTTTTCACCCACTAAGAACAAGGGAACCTCATGTGCACCAGCCTATCACCCAACGAGGCGTTGGGCGCTCACCCGAGGTGCGTGAGAGGGAGCCGAGTCTCTCTTTTATGTGAGTCTAGTGGAAGGCATAGCTCGTGATTCTGACTTAGTGATTTAACAGACATGAAGGGCTATAGAGCTCAGGATGGCTTCTACACCCCTTCAGTCATAATAGAACCAAAGCGCGCAACAGAAATAATAGAACTAAGAGTTGTACATCTACTACTATACTTAACCATTTAAGCAAGATTCATGATTATATAAGAACAGAAGTGTAATAGTAATATGCTAGATAATACAGAGAAAGAGTCTTGATACATTTGTCACGGAAACCTTATCACATTCATTCATAGTGTTTACTTATAAAATATTATAGAAGGTAGACCGTAGTCATGTGCCATATGTGGATCCATACATGTATTCTCACAAGACAAAAATTTCATTCCCCATTTTCCCATTACATCCTTACTTTGGAATTTTGTACCCATTTTCATCCCATAGTTCTCGTAGTAATTTGCAGAGCTCTGCTACCTCACTTTCGTCTCTCTTTCTTTACCAAGGGCGTGCATATAAATAGGCCTCTAAGCTCTAACAAACTCCTCTACAGCCTCAGATTTGGCCCCAAGTGTCAAGGTGTGGGTCACCCCGGTGCATGCCTCTCCATGTCATGATTAACTTTTGGATCTTTCTATCGCAAGGTATATTCCCTCCAGGACACCCTGTCGCTAGGCTGGAACCTTATCTAAACGGAACATGTTCTTCATGTGTTTTGTCCCAAAGGTAAAAATGGCTAAGTCCCAAATTGTTCTTCGCATTACATGTGCATCCTGGGTTCTTCAAGAATCCTTTTGAACTCTGCCTTGCACACCTATACTTGCACACTTTCTCCGCCATGCGTGCCTACGCGCCCTTAAGATTTGGAAGCTAAATTAGGGGCCCAACATTACCCCACACTTCACCTATTCTCCACCCTCGAGAACCTTCTCAAAGAATGTAGTACAAAAGAATGCAAGGCCTTGCCTTGGAAAAGAATGGGGGGAAAGAATAAAGAAAGGGGAAGAGAAAGAATAGGGGAAAATTTCCTAAAGAAGGAGGAGGGGAAAGTTTTGTTGGAGGTCAGCCTCAGTGTACTCCAAGCGTTGACTTCCTTCTACGCTTTAGTGCAGATGTCGCCAACCAAGGTGCTCACCTCGTCGTAAGTTAGCCCTTCCCCTATGTGGTAATGGTTTCCACCATAGTCTCCAGTTCTTTAGCATGGTCTTCCAGGGCATCCATCTTCCTTGTGATGACCTTGTAGAGATCTTTTAGCCGGGTTTTGATTGAGACTCACCTGGTTCTCAATGGCTTCAAATTTATTTTCTACCTCAGCTATGATCCTTTCCCGCTTGGCTCTATTGCCCTTATTCTTCTCTAAATTCCTTCAACTTGGCCTCACATGCTGGCAAGTATGCTTGTCACCTTGTCTTGATCTGCACAGTGGTCATAAGCGACCCCGCGGTTTGTGTAGCTGATCTTATGTCGGCGAGCACCTTGTTGTATTTGGCCATGAGTGTGACGACCTTCAACTTGTCTTCTTTCTCCAAGTGTGCTGCTACCTCTTCTACCAACTCTAAAGCCAAGGGCTGCCTCTCCATGGTGAGGATCCGAGTCAAGTCCTCTAGGCACTCTAGGGAGGATCTATACTTTTGTGTAGGAGGGTTAAGGTCTGGGTGCTTTGTGATAATCGATTGGGAGATGAGCTCCACCTTCTTGGAAACTTCGTGTACCCTGGCCTTTTCCTCCTAAAGCTCCCTCTATAGTTGAGCCTGATTAATTTCTCTAGGCTGAGATCCTTCATCAGCTTCACCACTTCTTCCTTCCTCTTCTCCAACAGTCCTCCAGGACTCTAACCCTATCATTTCTACCGAAGAGCCTAGCCTCGATTTCCACTGAGACTTTGTTCAATGCGTTGCACACTTGCTCATCCAATAGTTACTGTGTGTTTACAATGGGGTTATCCCCTTTCCTTTGGATAGCTTCAATACCACTCCTTGGTTAATCTCAAATTCAAGCTCATCGAGGTGGGAGTCAAATGCCCAAGATAGCATCTTCCTCATTCGTGGGTATCCACCCTCAGGGTCAAAGGACTCCATGGTAGTGAGCTCCTTGGTGGGCACGGTACTTTGGAAATGTGCGCATAAAACTTTGTTGGGGTCATCAATGTAACTCATCGTTGTTCTTCCCCCTTCCACGCATTTACTTCCCATGCGCACGCCCTTGGGAATAGTTACCGAGAGAGTTGGTCCTTTCGTGCTACTTCCACTCTTCTCCCTCTGCTCCTTCTTGAACTCACCGAGCACGAGCTCCATGTTGCGCCCCAACTCTTCATTGACCAAGGCATCAATTATCTTCTCTGCCTCCCTTGTTGCCTTTTCATCCACCTCCTCTTGAGTGAGCTTGGGCATATCTGGTTCCTTGGTACTAGCCCCTTCACTCCCCTCTTTGCTATGCACACCTTCCTCCCTTTGGGTGCCTTTCCTTCTTACAAAGATGAAGGCATCATTTACATTCTCAACCTCCTCTCCTTCCGAGTCATGGATATCAATTGGCTCTTGGTCCACCTCCAGCTCTTCCCCTTCATCGTCATCCCTTTCACCTACATAGGCATTCAGGTCATTCATATCTTCAGACCCTTGTTCCTCCATTCCTTGTTCTTCTTCTCTGGCAGAAAATTCTAGAGTGGGGGATGTTGTCTTTTCTTCATCTGAAGGTTCTTCAGGGGATGGTGGCTTCGCAGGCTCTAGGGTCTTTTCCTTGACCACCGTTCTTCTCTTCTTCCGGACATAGGTACTTAGCCCCATGGTACCTACATCCTGCCTCCCCACCGCCCCTTGTTCTTCCTCTTCTTCTTCTTTCTCCTTGCGCTTTAGCACTGGCTTCTTCCTTCCCATGGGGTCATCTAGGATGGATATTTCATTCTCTACGTACACGCCCTTCTTGAACTTTGGCCTTATGCATAGGTAAATTCTGGCAGCAGTGCTCTTAGCAATCGGTAAGGTCATCGGCCTTACGATGTGCACATCCTATGACACATACCTTTCAACATACACGCACTTTCCTGGATAGACCAACTTCTTCCTCATCTCTCTGTGTTCACTGTCGAGGGTGGACAGGTCGAGTCTTAACTTCTTCGACTCCTTATATCTGTTTACCCCTACTTGGAAGAATTGGGCAAGTAAATGAGAAGGGGAGTTTGCACCAGGGACTCCAACTACCATCCACCAAGATAAATCTACCAATGCAGAAGTGTTGGTACACCGTAAACTCTACTTCTCCTTTAGTCACCGTGGGGAGTTGCTCTGGGATCCGCCATTCTACCCCGAATGCATTCCTAAGGCATGTATACCATTTATCCAAGTGTGCCTTGTGCACCCCCATCATTGACTCACAAGTATACTTCTGGAACCTATCCGTCCAGCGGGTGAAGGGTCTTCATCGGGGTACTCCCATACAAACTTATCAGATGCATCTGGCACCCCGATTTCTAAGAACACAATGGTTAGTAGAATGTTCCCAAACAATATCTTTCCTCCATCCTCCATGCTGCTTATAATCTCGTCTGCTATGTACTGGGAGATATTGTACATGGTGCCTTCTGTGACCTTTCTGCTAGACATTCAACTAGGGCTTGCTCACCTGGGTCCACCTCTCTTGTCCATTTAGCTTGGAAATGAGGTGCGCGGCCATTTTCATCACCGGATCACTGATATCCATGACATCGTAGTACCTCGATCCCTTCTTATAATCCTAGGATGTGATGGTTTCCTTAATTGCCTCCTCATCCTAGAGGTCATCTAGGATCGCGTCCCCTTTACAGCTCAGGCCTGTAAAGTGTGAGATTAATTGTGGGGTTATGCACATCTTGCGCCCTACGAAGTAGAAGAAATATTCGTGCACACACATCATTAACCATTGGTACAGTGCTCAGGCTTCCTAAAGTAGGGCAACTCGTAAAGCTGGAGAAGCCCTGCCTTCTCCATTTTCACCTTGACTACATCATTGTAAATCGGCATCCCATCAGGTGTTCATTTGTTTGTGGGGTGCACACCAGCTCCATGCCATTTCCTTTGTAATTATACTCGATCGGTGATTATAATCAATTACGGTCATCTATCTGATGTGGGACTCCCACTCTTGCCCTAGCAAAACCCCATCCGGGTATTGCATCTCTGAGTACCATTCCTCATTGGTATCCAAGGGGATTTCATCTTCTTTCTTCTTTCCTTTTCCTTCCCTTTCCCTTCTTGGATTGTACTGGGCTTATCAACTAGTCTCGTGGCCATCATTTTACCCTTTGCTTTCATTCCTTGGTTTCCTTTGGGTTGTCTGAGAGTTTTCTTCGCGCGCCCCATGCCCTAGGGTACAAACCCTAATTTCGACTTTCCTCCTTTGATCACGGTGCTCTTTCCCAACATTCCTCACACCCGTGAATCACTTTATGCTCTGGTTTGTAGATCAACCAAACCGATTGCGCATGATTTTTATGAGATTCTCCTTCGCATGAGTTAGCTCTCGAACCCTAGCTCTTGAAATAAAATTGTTCTCCTTGTTTTCACAAAGTAAAATAATGAACTTACCATCCTTGTATTTATAGCTTTTCCCACTTTTACGCATTAAAGGCTAGGCTACCTACCACCATACGACAATATTTAATGTGGCATTTTCAAACAAACCTAACTTCAGCGCTTTTCCTCATGTACCCAATCCTCACGCTGAAATATTTTTCACCCACACCCAATCCTTGCACAAAATGTTTTCCAACCTTCTGCAAGCGTAGACAATCCATCTTGACAAAAGACTTTTGTGTGTGTGTTACAGTGCCAAAGGCACCTCTTCCATCCTCATGATTCTTGCTTTTTCCTACCTCGTGTTTTTGTGCTTTTTCCTCCTTTGTACGTGGATTTCCAATGGAACTCTATTTTGTCATCCATCTACCTTCCTAATGCATCTTTTCAACAGGGCAGTTCAAACGGTCTTACCAACTCAATCTTCCTGCAGAATAACTTCATGCCTCTCTTAATCACCTCACCCCACACTAAATTGATGTGTAGTCCTCTACACAATCATAAGTTTAAAAATTAATAAGGTTACCGGTGCCCAAGGCGCAAAACAAGACAACAATGCGAAAGGGAAAAACAAGAAAGGAAAAGCATAAAAGGAAACTCTAAACTAACTGGTAGAACTACCTTATTTACAAACACCAAGAAGCATTATTTATAGTAGGGCTTCAGCCTACTCCCATTGAAGTGTCCAGGTAATTTTGTTCCATCCAGCGCTTGTAGCTGGCATGTGCCTGAATCAAGGATGTATGAAATTACATAAGGACCCAACCAATGCACCTTCAACTTTCCAGGATGGCGTAGAAATTTAGAATCATATAGTAATACCATCTGGCCAACCTCAAACTATTTTTTTTTAATGTGGCAATCATGCCATGCCTTTTGTTTAGATTTTTCAGTTGTTTGGCTCCATCTTGCTAGTGAGTGCCTTTCATCCAACTTTATTAACTCATCAATTCTCTCTTCCAGTGCTTGTTCATTGTCTAACCCTCCTACGCATGCTATACACAGTGATGGTAGCATAAATTAAATTCAACTGATAAAACAGCTCCGTGCCAAACACCAGTTGAAATGGTGTGGCCTTGTTCAACCTTTTATACGTTGTTTTGTATGCCTAAAGGACTGCTGATACCTTTTCATCCCAATCTTTCCTTCCTACGTCACATATCTTAGTCAATGTGTGACTAAGGATTTTGTTGAATGCCTCTGCAGTCCCATTTTCCTGAGGGTGATAAGGGGTAGTCTTGTGATGGGCTACCATGAATTCTTCCAACAAGATTCTAATTGTTTCATTTAAGAAGTGAGTGCCCCTATCACTTGTTAAACTTAATGGGCACCCATACCTGCTGATAATGTTCTCCCACAAAATCTAGCAGCCATGGCTGCGGTGTAATCCTTAGTGGGTGCGGCCTCTGCCCACCTTGTCAAATAATCAGTACAGGTAATAATATACTGTGAGTTAGTCCTTCGGCATGCGGCTAGTGATATTGATCTCGAAAAATCTATTGCCCACTTTTCAAAAGGTTCCACGCTGGAAATGGGGCATAAGGGCATCTCATCCCTTTTTCCAGGTTTTCCAAGGCACTGGCAGTGGTCACAGGCCTTACAAAACTCAATATAATCCTGGTGAATCGTCTCCCACCATATTCCAGTGACTAGGATCTTGTGCGCAGTTACATTCCCTGCATAGTGTCCTCTAGAAATCCCACCATGGGCCTCTTCTATTATAGCTACGCATTCATGTTCTAGTACACACCAGCATAAAACCTCATCACAACCCATTTTATACAAATCCCCATTGATCAACATGAAGGGCATTACGTGTATGGCTAACCTTTTCCTTTCAGAGCATTCATCCCTTCGGGCACCACACCTTCCTTGAGAAAGATAGCAATGTATTCTAGTTCTGAGGTGTGTACCGTACAACCTGAACAATTGTGCATCTGACATGGTTTCCTCGATACTCTGCGCATCCTCTCCGAATCAATCCTTGATAAATGATCTGGCCCACAATTTTTCTTTCCTGGTTTTACCACCACTTTGAATTCAAACTCCTGAAATAGAAGAACCCAATAACATATGTGCCCTTGTAACCTTTGCTTTGTTTGAGATACTTAAAAGCCATATGGTCAGTGTAGAATATGAAAGGAGTTGCTAGCAAATATTGCCTAAATTTGTGGAGCACATAGATCATTGACAATGCCTCACGCTTGGTTGTTGTATAATTCTGTTCTGCTGATGTCAACTTTCTACTTGCAAAACACAAAGGATGATCAACAATCCCTCTCGGTTGAGTAAGAATGGATCCCATTGTTGTACCAGAGGCATCCACGTGGACATGGAAAGGTTTATCCCATGATGGGAATCGTAGAATAGGTGTGGTGATAAGCCTTTCTTTTAGAGTGTCAAATGCCCTCTGCTATGCCTCTCCCCACTGAAAGGCACTTTGGTGTCTGAGCAATATTTCCAAAGGTGTGGCGATCTTGGCATATCCCTTAATGAACTTTCTATAGTATCTAGTGTGTCCAAGAAATCCGTGCACAACACTTTGGCTGGTAGGCTCCCCTAATCCCACAATAACAGCAACCTTCGCGGGATCTACCAGTAAGCCCTCTTTACATATGATATGCCCCAACAACATTCCAAAAGGAGTTGCAAAGATACATTTCTTAATGTTGAGGGAGATCCTTAACTACCGACATATTTCAAACATCAACCTTAAGTTATCACAATGGTCCCTGACCAATCCATACACTATCCAATCATCCAAATATACCTAAAGGAACTTATGGATGAAGTCCTTAAATGCTTGTACCACTATGCACGAGAATACAGTGGGTGCATTCTTTAGCCCAAAGGGCATGACCATATATGCAAAACTTCCCCACTCGGTGGTGAAAGTTGTCTTATCTTGGTCTTCCTTGGCAATCCTTACTTGGTGATATCCCGAGAATCCATCCATAAAGGAATAGACCTTGCGCCCAGCAACTCCTTCCAAAATATCTTCAGTAAAGGGGGTGGGAAAAGGATCTATGATACAAACAACGTTTAATTCCCTATAATCCACACATATCCTAATCTACCCATCCTTCTTTATGCTAATCACCATTGGACTTATCCACTCTGATTCCTCCATAGCCTCAATGATACCGGATGCTATCATCTTGTCTAGTTCTTCTTTAACCCTTACGCGCATGTTGGGATTCATCTTGTAAGGCCTTTTCCTGACCGGGCATGCACCATATTTCAACCTTATCCTCATTTCCCCTAATGAATGGTGGACACCTTTCAACTCATGGTATCCACGGGGAATAAATCCTCAAATTCATGTAAGAGATCGATGATCTTTGATACTTCCTTGTCGACCAATAGTCCCCAATGATAGCCTCCTTGGGCTCCTCTTCCGAGCCGATGTTAAATTTCTTGGTTTTGAGTGGTTCATGATACGCGCGCACACATGCATCCACACTGTCAACTACTTCACGCACCCCAACTGAATGGTCAACATTCAGGCTCTCTATCTCTTCTCCATCAACAAGGTATACCATCTTTCCTTTCTCCTTTTCAGCACACGCGCGCTCGAATTATATGTCTTCTGGTTCCTCCTCTTGAACCATGCTTCTAAGCTAGGTCCACCGAGTAAGTTTACTAACCTATCTTCCACCATGGTGCAATCCCCCAGAGTGAGGCACTTGATAGTCTGCAACACCTCATCAACTAGTTGCTTGGTACTTCGGTACTCAAATGTGTGAACCAAGTCAGCCGTTAATTCCTACCAACTTCCCGTTTGGCGGCATGTTTCAGAATGGATATACCAAGTGTGTGCACAACCTTGTAGTGTTGAATACAACTTATGCACCCAAAGAGAGGGTGGTAAAGCTTCCACACCTTCTCCCCAGACCCTCTCACATGCCTGGATGTGGGAAGAGGTGGGTCCATTGCCATTGTAATCCTTAATAGCGGTGGGTACATTACTTTTCGAGAATCAGACAGTGAGCACAATTTAGACTTCACGACATTCCCATATTTTGCACTATGCGTGGCCCACCACCTTGCTGCTATGCCTATCAAAACATAACCTAGCATACTTTGTCACTTGTCCTCCCTCCAGTGAGCTTCCATCTCTCTCAAAAAGACCTCAGGGTATGCATCCCCAGAATACTTTGTTATTGTCTTCCCTCCCAGGCACTGAACTGTATGTGCCATTGTTACCTTGGTTACTAATCCTTTCAGATGTTGCCCAATCAATTCATAAGTCCCACGTGCCCAATTATCACATGCTATACTGGTAGTATCACTGACAAATTGAGCATCATCAAACTAGATGACTCCTTCTGTAGGGTGGATGGTCTCTGGATCTCTTATGGAGTGCACATATATTCTATCTAGGAATTCCTCCCCAAGGGGTTTAGTATAGGGGGTGGAATTCCCATCAACAAATGTATAACTACCCGCTCTTCCTTGTTTTCAAATCTTATGTACCCCTTGTTAAACTGGAGATCTGCATTATTCTTATAACACCACGGGTGCCCAAGTAGAGCTAGGAAATTATCTACCTCGGCAAGTGCCAAGACTTCAAAATCCCTAGTGAACCTAGTCCCCTGAATAGTAATGGTTACATCCTTCAAGACACCTATGGGCATCACCTTTGTCTTATTTTCCATATACAACACATTTGAAGATGGCTGTAATGCAAGCCTTCCCATTTGATGCTAGGAATAGAGTGAGAACATTAACCTCCATGCCTATGTCAATGAGGATGTTGCTAAGCAACCATCCATCCACTACTACATTCAGGGTAATCTCTTTGTCATAATCAAGGCTATGAGGTGGGAGGTTTGCATGCAGGATCTACCTTTCGTGTCCTTCCCGGCACGTGGCACCTTTTCTCTCAACCATGCCCCTAGTAGGGGAATAATATTCTCCTACCTTAGTAGTTTACACACCTCCTTAACCTCATCCAAGTCATCCCTTGGTGCTTCTACTGGTCTCCTTTGCTCATCTTTTCTAGTCTTCTCTTTTAAGCATTGGATCTCCCCTTGTAAACTTTGAATTACGTCCATGGTTTCCTAGTAGACTTCCCATGTACTACTTCTTCTCTTGAAACTAGTGGTCTCTGCCTAGGTGCTTCCCTTACGCGTGTGGATTACTCGTTGTTACCATAACAAGCTCTAGTTCTGATTCATGTATTACTCGTGTTAGCCACTACGTGTCAGCCTTCTTAATACTCACCATGGCAGCACCCTTATCCTTCTCAGTACTGCTAACTCATATGTTTGTACAACTCTGGGAATTCTTCATACTTATGTTTCTTTCCACACCAGGAGCATTGTAGAAGATCTGGACATTCACGCTTATAATGGTCTGTGGCTCCACAATTAAAACACATCCCATGTGGGAACTCACTTCTTCCTCCATGGTTACCATGACCACAAAATCCTCCACGAAACCCTCTTCCACGTGCATCTCCATCTCTGCACTCATACCGACGTTCATCTCCTTTGGAACTGCTGGCAATGCCAGTCTGGCACACACCAAGATCAATTGCCTCATGAATCTGGTCAATCAATCTACAATCCTTGGTGTCATGAGTGGTTGAGGTACATATTTTGCAATAACAAGATACATTTTTATGGATCACGCGCTACAACAGGGGGCACCTACTTGCATCATGGTCCTCGTGACATATCTCATAGTTTACTGCCACGGCACGTACCACCTTCCAAGTACATATCCCACCATTATCCTTTGTGTGTCCTTCCACGTTACAATCCATGCACCACATCCCTCCGTGAATCTGGAACTGTGTTGGTAGAAAATTTCTCTAATTGCTTAGCCATGGCAGCAATCTGAGCCTCCAGAAATGGGCTAACACCAATGTCAACACTACCAATTGCTTTAGCATGCAGAGCATCTTCCAAAGCTTCGCGCAGGTCCGTGAATGTTTTATGAGATAAGGCCCTCCTAAAGGGTGTGATCAATCCTTTGACAAACCATTGAGCATGTTGTGAAGGGTGGATATCATAAGACAACTTAGACAAAAGATTTTTAAAGTGTACATCGTATTCCCACATGCTCTCTGTCATTCCCTGCTGGATTTCTTTGAGAGAGCTAATGCTCTTCTGCTCAAACTCATGTATGTGGAATTCTGCCAAGAATGCATTTCTGAGTGCGGTATAATCCAAAAAGTCTGATGAGGGTCATACTTTCTATACCAACTATGTGCGCATCCTTGCAAGGTCATTACAAATTGACTAGCCTTTCGATCTTGGGTCATGATTCCCTTTGCGCGCCATAGCAGCTCACACTTATGCACATGCTCCGTGGCATCTTCTATTCCATTGTAATCTGGTAAGTGTAGAGACATCTCATCAAATACTTGAGGAGGTGGTGAGGCCCTGCCCTCCTAATCCAGATCCCTCGATTTCCTCTCGGTGTTTCCTCCTCCTCTGGATCCACTAGATCCACGAGCCACCAACTCCACCACTTCCACCTCCGAGATCCTCTTGTATAAGTTTGGGACCCATGTTTGTCATGCTTTGAGTGCTCTCGTTGTCCCACCTTGAAATCCGTGCCAATAGTTTGTGAACTAGTACCACTCCCGATTATAGTTCCTCCAAAGCACTTCCTAATGCACTTCCAAAACCAGCGTATACGTGCCTTGTTAAAACATTCCACCAAATACTGGAATAGTATGTGAAGCCATAGAAGTCCCAAATGAGAAATTGTATGTTCTAGGTGCTAATCGGTTGCTTCCACCGATATCAAATGGATCAATTGTACTCTTCCCTTGTTCAAACAAACCAAGCACCAAGGTTCGGTTGCTAGGTGGGGTCAAATGCATGCCAATGACTCTTCTCTCTCTACACGATGGACTCTCATAAGCCGCAAGGTTTTCTCTTCCATGCTTACCAAGATGGGGTACCACAGAATGTTCGGGTTTGACATCCTCTACGTGAACCTCAACTCCTTTCCACCATGTCTAGCTCCATAACCCACTTGTAATCCCACATTTTCTATCAATCTCCTTTTCACATGCTTTGTTATACTTGAGCCGCCTCTCCTCCCTTTCCTATTCAATCATCAGATCAGCCATCCTTCCCAACTTGGCTTCCTCACCTAGCGCTTAGGGTGGTTTAGCTGGCCATAGGAAATGCCTCTAAACCCATGGTTACCATCAAGATTTTGATTGCAAGGGGAATAGCATGCAAAAATGATCCCCTGGGCTCTCACAAGAACTCAAACTCAGCAACTTCTGGACAGGAATACATGGAAATGGCATATTCTAGAGTGTAGCTAGCCAGTACTCCCTTCCACCAATGATCTATAGCACGGGTCCATGTTAGATCAGCATCTTGCTAGGTTCTGATATGTTTCTTGGGTCCAAGGGTATGATCTATAACGCCACCCCGATCTAGATGTATAAGCCGAGAGCCATTCGAATAACTCTACTGGGAAACAATAGAAGAAGGTTTCGTACAACTCATGATAAAGAGTGTCTTCCACCCATCTTTGCGTATCAAACCCAGATCAGTACTAAATCTTTGAGAAAATTTTTCCTCCGTGCTCTTAAACCAATCTTCAACACCTTCAAGTGTTAAGTGCTCTGCCATCACTTTTACAAAGATCATGATATATGTCATGTTCCCCTACAACTTCAAAAAGAGGTCCCGAAACGGAACCAAGATGTAGTCACTTTTACACCCACTAAGAACAAGGGAACCTCATGCACACCAGCCTATCACCCAGCGGGCGCTGGGCACTCACCGAGGCGTGTGAGAGGGAGCCGAGTCTCTCTTTTATGTGAGTCTAGTGGAAGGCATAGCTCATGATTCTGACTTAGTGATTTAATAGACATGAAGGGCTATAGAGCTCAAGATGGATTCTACACCCCTTCAGTCATAATAGAACCAAAGTGCGCAACAAAAATAATAGAACTAAGAGTTGTACATCTACTACTATACTTAACCATTTAAGTAAGATTCACGATTATATAAGAACAGAAGTACAATAGTAATATGCAGATAATATAGAGAAAGAGTCTTGATACATTTGTCATGGAAACCTTATCACATTCATTCATAGTGTTTACTTATAAAAGATTATAGAAGGTAGACCGTAGTCATGCACCATATGTGGATCCATACATGTATTCTCACAAGACAAAATTTCATTCCCCATTTTCCCATTACATCCTTACTTGAATTTTGTACCCATTTTCATCCCATAGTTCTCGCAGTAATTCTACAGAGCTCTGCTACCTCACTTTCGTCTCTCTTTCTTTGCCAAGGGCGCGCGTATAAATAGGCCTCTGAGCTCTAACAAACTCCTCTACAGCCTCAGATCTAGCCCTAAGTGTCAAGGTGTGGGTCACCCAGGCACATGCCTCTCCATGTCATGATTAACTTTTTGGATCTTTCTATCGCAAGGTATATTCCCTCTAGGACACCCTATCGCCAGGCTGGAACCTTATCCGAATGGAACACGTTCTTCATGTGTTCTGTCCCAAAGGCCAAAAATGGCTAAGTCCCAAATTTTTCTTCGTGTGGCACACGCGTCTTGGGTTCTTCAAGAAGCCTTTTGAACTCTACCTTGCACGCCTATACTTGCGTGCTTTCTCCTGCCATGCGCGCCTACACGCCCTTAAGATTTGGAAGCTAAATTAGGGGCCCAAAAATATAGTAAATGAAACTTTGTATATCAATATAACATGGAAATATTTGGTCAAAAATATTTTCTGTGTCTTGAAACTTTCCATAGCAAAAAGTATACCTTGAAAACAGTGCCCAGCGGTAGGCTAGTAGGAGCTTAAGAGATAGGAAAGAGAAAAGAGAGTTGGGAGAAAATTATAAGGACCTAAGCCATGAAATTTGAGGTACACCATACTTTTGGGGATAAAGGGTATTTGGAGGAGTTTCTAATTTTTTCGGGGTAGTCCTATATTTTTTCAACCATGAACATACCATAGACATTGTTGTTAAGAGCTATAACAAGGCAGGCTTTTAAGTAAACCGAGGAAGAGGATGAAAATTATATTTTATAATCACTATGATGGTTGATTTAACGTTTTTTGAAGTTTTGAAATATGGTGAGAGGTTTTTAGAGTTCTATTGAAGGAAAAAATGACATAAATTGCTTAACTTGGGTTAAGAAACTAGTTAAAGGAGAATGGAGGTAGGTAAGAGTATATGGAGTTCTCATGAAATGTGATCATTTTGATAGTTGAATTGACATTTTTCAAAGTGAATGAGATAGGTTATGATGTTTTTGGGGCAATTATTTTATTAAAAGGTTAGCTTTTCATGTTTGAGCCATTCTAAGCTAGGAATCAAGATCCTCATTACTGAGTTTTGGTATAGGTTGTTGTGTGAGCCTTTCTAATTTGTATGAGTGCATTGAATAATGAAATGAATTATGCATCAAGATAGTTTCAATTGATATTCACTTGGGCTAGTAACAACAATTTTTTCATGGAAATAGGACTCATCTATCTCAATAGGGGTAAAGTTAAGGTTACACAAATTGTCATCAGTGAGCTCTACGGCATCAACTTCGTCATTAGAATCATTATTGCTTGCATTATCTTATTGGATAACATTTTCAAGGATATTAGGAGTGGAGCTAGATGTAAGGTTTGGAGGAGTAATGATAAGTGGGGTAGTAGTAGTTCTAGAGGGAGATGAGGTGGGTGATATAAGATCGGTGGTATGTGTAGGGATGGAAGGGAGACATGTGGAGGTAGCTAAAGTAGTAGGAGCACTAGATTGCTGACATCATATGTACTGATGTTATGGTATGGAATAGGATGTAGTGGAGGTATGGGCATGTAGTGACTAGATCTATGCAAAATAACTTGAATGGGTCAATATCAACATAAATAGTATTCTCATATCCATCGTGTAAAAATTTAACACACTTATGAACCGTATAATAAACAAAATTCATGGCATGAATCCATGGTCTAACAAGTAAGTAATTGAACTGAAATGATGTTTCAATGACATAGAACAATGTGGGAAGGATTTTAGGTACAACTTGTAAAGGTAAGGTGATGGTGTCGATGCATGTGCAAGTAGTGGAATCATAAAGAACGAATAAGAGTAGATGATTTAGGGTGATCTATCAGAAATTCAAAATTGCATGAGTAATGAGAGAGAACATAAATTTATAGTGGAACCATTATCAATTAGTACATTCTTGATATAAATGGAACCGATAGTAGCGGTAATAAGCAAAGGTGTATGAATATCACTAGTAGTAGTAGGCGGGATATCCTCATCACTGAAGGATATGGAATGCGGTAGGTTTTTGAGAGATTGAATAAGATGGGTAAATGCAATAGGGGAATTACAAATTTAAATATTTATGGAGCGTATGGAAGCCTATAAGATATGGTGATAATCTGGTGCACTCCATAAAATATCATAAAGAGATATTTTTTCGGTGTGTTCTTGATTTTGGAAGTGGTGGTAGGAACTATAGAGGTAATAGGTGGTGGGATAGAGATAGGTGGAGTTGTAGGTGGCTGGTTGCAGTGAGTGGTGACCATATTGATGGTTGGATCAAGCATTGGAGTAGTGAAATGAGGAGGTTATCCCGGTCTGAGTTGCATAAAATCAGCAACGAGTGGCGGCCATGCCATAAATCCAGGAGTTGTTACATAGGATGGATAGGAAGATTGGTCCATGAATTAAGAAGAAGAAGATAGAATCCAATACATGTTCATAAGGTAGGGTTTTAGTGGTCAGGTTCACCAAATTATTTAATATAAATTGAATAAAATATAATTGCATAGTAATTGTTGTAACAAAATGATATATAAGTGATAGAATACATTGAATGGATAAGCAATAAGAAAAATAACAATGTAAAACCCTAAGAAACAAAGGGAGATAAAGAGATGAATCTAGTTTTTGGAAGATCTAGAGGTGATCTAGGTAGGGGAATTGCATGAATATATTAATAAGAGTGTCATTGATGCTCACTAAAGAGTCTAAAACTAAGTAGTGTACCGAGATAAGAGCACTCAAGGGAGGACATGAGTGCCTGGGTGCTAGTCTTCGTTCTAGGCACTAATGTATGTGTGAATGATAAGGATTTGGTATGTTTTATGTAGAGGGAGCTTCATTATTAGTCTCTATTTTTCGTTCTTATTTTTCTCCATGATCGCCAAATGTACCTATAACAGGTAAAACAACTTGTCTACCTACACAATTCCATATATCACATCAAATATAATAAAAAAGATGTAGAGTGCGGAGTCATAATGACCCCGACGATCACCCAAAGAGTTAACTTACTACTGAGTGCTACACTACATTTCAAATTCCATGTAGTTCTGTGTGAGAATGTGTGTAATGATGACCTAGGATGCCCTTATGCAAGTTATACAATGATAGAAGAATAGATCTAGAATGTAACAAATGTATAGAATGTGTGAGATGGAATAGAATAGACTTCCCCTCCTATGTTGTGTATGCAAAATAATGCATCCCTTTTTCCTCGAGTGAGTGTGTTAGATGGACTCTTTGTGATGCTCTTGTGTTTTTGGATGCAAGCTTAAGTGATGGTAGATAATGCTAGTTGTTTTCCCTTTATTTTAGAGTTATAACTGTGTGTGTGTGTGTGTGTGTGTGTGTGTGTGTGTGTGTGTGATTCCCTTGTTTTAATTTTGTAAATGAAAACTAAAAATACTGACATTGACAACTAAAAAGTCCAACCCAAAGTGTTAAAAGATGACCAAAAGTAAAAGATACCTAAAAGAGTGGGAAGAAGACAAATAAGGTCAAGAGCACCTGAAAGGGATGGGAGTGCCTGAGAACTTCTTTCCTAAAAGGGCACTATTGTCTGAGGCCATAAAAGATAAATCAATCAAATACCAACAGGGTTGTAGGGTGTGTAAGGTCAATAAAAGTATAAGAAACAAAGAAAAAGGCCCAAAAGATGTTTTCAATCACTAGTTTTCTTGCTTATGAATCATGTATATATTAGTATGCTCTAGGACCTAGAAATGACCCAAGTGCATAGAGTTTTTGTCTACACCAATAGAGATTAAAAAATGTTATCCATATCTCTCCTAATTGTCTCTTATGTTTATATTTATTCCACGTCTTAATTTCCTTTAATGAGAAATTATATTATTTGTAAATATATAAAAGTAATTTAAACACTCTCACTTGCTCCACTCTTTTTCCATACCTTTTCTCTATTATATTGTGTACTAGAATCTTTCACCTACACCATCATATTTATTTTATGTATAGTCTTTGGGATTTTAAGCCATCTCTAAAACATTTTCGCACCTCCTTCACAATTTAATATATTACGTAGTGCTTCTTTATGTGTTTTTTCACCTTCCACACACTTATTGCTATTGTGCATAACTCCCTCACAATATTTATGTGCCACCAATCTCCTAGTATGGGCCAAAACTCCATGTTCTAATAAACTTATTACATGCATCACTACCCACTATTCTTCTACTTCTACTCTACTCTTCCAAACCTCATGTGCACTATTTCTCACCCACTCCTACTATGCACCCCATGAACACTACAATCCTTACTGATTGTTATTACAAAAATAGACAAGCACTTCTATGTAATTTCCACTTGACTCTTCTACACTTCCTCTCTCCATTCCATGATATCTCTAGCCTTACACACACCACACTTAGCCAAAATTGTATAGGATTTCCATGGACCTAGGTTTACCCCCGCATCAAAACCCAAGGAAATTAAAACTTGAGTTCTACCTAAAGTACACTAAGTGATTAGTAAGACCTCCTTTGAACTATTGAGGATGATAGTTCTTGATCCTTCATCCTATAAGCCTTAATCTGGCCTCAATGCTTCTTATGATATCTCTTCCAATCCTTTGTCACTTCTCGGTGACTATTATATGCAATCCCATGTAATTTAGTGAGCTTGAACTCACCACTTCCTGACCACCTTCTCTAAATAAATCTCTTTTGATGATCCTTTACAAGTTTGTGTTCATCAAAACCATCACCTTTGAAATCTTCTACTTTCCTAATAGCATCAACATCCACCTAAGGTTTATCTCCTTAACCTTTTCTTTGGTGAGTATGTGATTTTCATTTTCCATCCACCTCCACAAAATTTTTTGAAGACTTTCATTTCTCTCTCCCTCTTCATCTTTGAGATCCCATCTTTGCACATATATCCTTCTTGCATTCCTTCTTCTTTATACTTTCTTCCTTCACACCCTTCTTCTAGTCATGGGATTTATCGGTGTGTTATTTTCACACACTTCCTTCTTTTTCTTCTTCTTGTCACCTATTTATTATAACTCTTCTCCTCTACACTCTTTTCCTCTCCATGTGTATTCCTTACATTAGTCTCTCTACAGTCCTCCTTCATTCTATATATTTTGACGTATCATTATTCCCTTCCTTCCTTCTTCACACTTCTATCTCTCCATGCACTTTTGGGCTTTTACCCATTGTAAACCATCCTTATCTCACTATTATTATTTTCCTTCACCAATCTCTACTTTTTGATATTATCCTTTGTGAAACCACTATCTCCAATACTTCACCTTGAACATTTCTTCCATGTACTCTTCATCTTCATTCCCAATATCTCTTTGTCAGGATACTTCTTCACTTATCCTTCTCTTGATCCTCATTGAGCCTTAATCCATTTTCCTACATACTATTAATTTTTTATCTATTGGTTTATAGAATTATCTTCTCCTCTTATTTATGTATTATTGTTGATATTCTCTCCTATGGTGTTCCCTTATCTTTTCCCACTCTCCTTGATGCTTTCTCTTCCATATATTCTCCGGCTTCTTCTTTGTGAAATATTAATTTTTGGTTGTGTGATATATCATTTCCCTCTTCCTTATGTAACTCCTCTTGGGCACAATTTTTCCTCTTCTCCTAATAATTTTTGCTTTATTAATTATAGAAAAAAAAATCATCTTCTTCCTCACACTACTCTTCTCCTTTTTTTCCTATAGGAAAATTTATTCTCATTTTCATAATTCCTTCTTTTGGTTGCACTCATAGTTCCCCACAAGATCTTCTACAAACTCATATATATCTATGAAGGTGTATTCTCTCTAGTGCACTCTCATAGTATCCTCTATGGACTGATTTTCTTCAATTACCTTTAGGGAATATTATTCTCTCTTCTTTTCTTCCTTCAACATGGTGCTCCAATTTCCACATTTGTCTTTATCTATGTACTCCTCAAATACTTTTCTCATAGTTTCTCATCATGCACACTCTTCCACATTTCCAATAAGATATCTTGTTTTACGCACTAATATATGCACCATATTTTTCCTTTCACTAGGACATATTCCTCCATGCAATCCATTTCACCCTTTATTCCTTCTTTTATTACTCCTACATGATCTTATTTCTCAGTTTGCACAATCTCCCACTCAATATTTGGACTCCACACACATTATAATTCCTTCTTGATGACCTTAAAATGTGACACTAGGCCACTTTACATATTCTCACAGTATCCCATGACCATATCTTTTTATCTTCAGCCTTCTCCTCCTATGCAATATTTTTAGGCATAGCCATCATAGTGAAATTCACTTACTTACATATCCTTACAGGTTGTCTTCTTTGTGCACTCTCTGAATGACATTCTCCCTTTACCATTTACTCATCTCTTAAGATGGCCTTATCCACATATTTCTATACATTACCTTGTTAGTCTCATGCACACACTTAGACTTCATCTTCTCTTCCCATTTCCATGTGGCTTTGGTACTTTGTGAATTCTCTCAATGGGGATAGATGGGATGTATTTCCATCCTTACGCACCTTCACCATATTCACTCTCCCATTATAGATAATCTATTTGTGATATTTCCATGGCCTCCCTAGTAGGATATGTCATGAATCCATTGGAAGGATGTCACATAACACATGATCAAGTGAATCTCTTGATCTTCATCTCTCGCCTTGTATTTACCGTGCCCAATTTTCTCTAACCTTGTACTAACCAAGTCACTTTGGGTGGTTTGGGATGAATCATACATTTCAATCCCAACTTCTATACCATATCCTCCACCACTATGTTTTTGATGCTCCCATTGTTGACCACCACCAGAAACACTTTCCCTTAGTCTTGAACCTTGTTTGGAATATTCATCACCTATCTCCTTTCAACTCTACCTTTGTTTTCTTCAACACCTTTTCTTCTCTCTAGTACTCCTCACATCTCCAAAATTTGTATTTCCTTTTATATGCATCCTCCATACACTTATTTCTTCTTCATATGTTATCTTCCTACTGCACTTTGGGAAATTTAGATACATAATGCCCTATCTATTTTCACACATAGTAGCATCTAATGAATATTGCACTCCAATATATTATTAGAAATAGACTTATTATTCAGTCTTCTTCCACTTGCACTCACACAATCCCTCTTATTCTGCCATCAAATATACACTAAGTCTTCTCTACTTACATGTGTTTTTGCATTTATTTCACACTATTTATATTCTCATACTATTAACTCTCCACTGATTCCTCCATGGCTCTCTTGAAGAGCATCCTTATGTGTCATGTCTTCTACCTTATTGTTGCCATGAGATCCAAGAGTTTTGTCAAGGTTTTCCCCCTCTATTCTATTACTCACACCTTTAATCTCCATCATTATCTCCTCCAACATTCTCATCATTGTTGTATTTGTTTCACCTCCTCTAGGTAACATATTATCTTCTTTCCAACTCCTTCACTGATGCACTCTAATATCTCATGTTTCTTTCTCTACTTACCTTTCTTCACGGTGGAGAACATAATATATTTGCTAGCTACTTCACATTCAACATTCTATGATATTTTCCTCTTCTCTCCCATAGTAAATTATCCTACTTTGATACTAGTAATGATACAACATATTGGACCAAGACAATATAGTTTATTTTGTAAATCTCATGTAGTAGAATGAAACACTAAGTTTTCTTCTATTATTTTGAATGATAATATGAAATATACATGTAGCTATTTTTTTTGGAGCTTACAACTATCTCATGGATCTTTTATAGAATCTCGTTGTTATCCCTAGGACTTAAACTAAAACAATTCACTCTAAAATCTTAGTTCTAGTGGCTCTACAATTCCTTATCTTCTCTCGGTGGCTACTTGTGCCTCACGTGCACATTTAACAACTTTAGCTCTAGTCTCCTAGGATCCATCTCTCACTCCCTTGGTGAATCATGCTCACCTCAAAATGGTGAACTCATCCTCCTTAAATAGATGCATGTTCCTACTTCTTTCTCCTTATTTGAAATTTCCAATGGGTGGGTTGGTCCCTTCCAGATGAATCCATATTTTACCACTCATATCCAAATTCGAATTTGAGCTTGTTAAATGCTTTAAGCTACCTCCATCTAGATGTTTCCTACTTGTGCCATGTTGATCTACTTATTGGACTAATTTGACCATCGATCTAAGTTAACTTCCTTTTTCAAATACCTTTTAACATCTCTTGTCATTTCTACCAACCACCAATTGTGTCATGCACTCCTTTCTTACACTCCTTTTTCATAAATATTCTCTATTTATACTTTCACTCTAAGCTTCAAGATATACCCTCACATTTCTTCCATGAACTCTCATTTGGACTTCTCCAAGACAAAGGTGTGCCTCATTTGCAATCTAATTTATTTTGCAATATTTATTTTCATGCTCTTAGATATTTTTGCACTTTCCACTACTTTAGATAAATCCCTAGGATGATCAAAAACTCCACATACTACCAAAATTCCTAGGTGCATCATTGTGCACTATTCTTCCGCACATACTCTACCTACCAAACCTATAGTCCACTATTACATTCCCACTCCTAATGATTAACTAAAATAATGATCTAATGGCCTAAAAGGGGACACTAGGGTATTAATGTTAATTTAATTACCAAGACTAAAATGTTGTAGTAAATAGACTAAAAACAATATGGAATAAATGCAAGTAAATTATTTTAAGTGAAATGAAACCCTAATATGTAATGGAAAGGAAAGAAAAGGCTTAGTTGATTAGAAGTAACTATTGTAGGTTGTCGCATGATTTGGGAATAAAA
This sequence comes from Taxus wallichiana var. yunnanensis, assembly GCA_018340775.1. Classification (NCBI taxonomy): domain Eukaryota; kingdom Viridiplantae; phylum Streptophyta; class Pinopsida; order Cupressales; family Taxaceae; genus Taxus; species Taxus wallichiana. The sequence continues at coordinate 424,563,282 of CM031236.1, read as the reverse complement.
TTAGGAAGTGTAGACAAACGCTCGGGGACCTGCAAAGGTCGGATCTGGAAGATGCGAAATGAATGGGGCACCCGTGGCGGGTTGGTCTACAATTTAATTGCTCGATCTCTGGAAATGTTCAAAACCTAAATATGATATGGTCACAAGGTGTCCTCAAGTGATTCATGTCTATCATGTTGGATCTTTCGGATGAGTGGAAAATGACTGCAATGCTAAAGGAAGTATCAAACCATAGAAAAAGAAAAGATGTAAATGAATGGGTTGGACTAACCTCAACCACCAAACTAGTGGTCTTAGCACTAAGCACCGCACTACATTTCGACACGGAAGTAGTTCTAATGTGTGTGTGTAATTCATGCCCTAGGTGCTCTTATTTTAGTCACTCTTTGTGAAGTCATGAACAATAGTAACTATAGAAAAAGTAAATAACATGTGTGCATATAATATAATATAATCCTTCCCCCTATGCAGTGTGTGTGATGCAGATCTCCTAACCTTTATGTATGAGACTATGTGGATGAAAATGATGCAATGGATACAACTCTAGATAGAGTGATGGTAATATATGATGCTAAGACCTAGGACCTTTATTATGGTCTTATAACATTATATTTATAGGGCTCTCAAGATTAATTTCATAAGTAATCCCAACCAGCCGATTGGGAAAAATATAAAGACAATAAATAGCTAGAAAGGCCCTAAAAAGAAGAGGGAAAGGATGTGCATAGACAGGGCACCAAAAGTGGGACTAGGGCACCCCAATATAGGCTAGGGTGCCCTGATTTTGGGCTAGAATGATGAGGCAATTGAGAAATGGTCAGATAAGTGCTATAAAATATGTAGGAATGAAGAAATAAAATATAAAATAAATATGGCCAAAAGGTGGGATTAATTAACACTTTATCCACTTGAGAACCTTCTAAATAGTAGTATAATACTGGGAAAAATAATGCCTAAATGTTGGACCCTAAATATTGGCTAAGTACCAAGAGGCACATGCACAAGTCGAGTAAATAAAAGGGCACTTAGGGAAAAGTGTGTCGGAAAAGGGTTTAAGAAGGGTTTAAGTTAAACCAGGGCACACGTGGGAGGTAGAACAAGGGTTTAAAGGACTTAGCCATATTTGGAATCATGGAGTCACTTGAGGAAAAATGTGAGGACCCGACTAGGCATGATAAGTGGATAAGGTGACACTGGAACCTTAGAGGCTAAGAAAAGGATATTTTATATAGGGGATATTCCCATAATCATCATTAAAATTAGTGGAAGGTTTTTAAGGAGGATAAGCATTCACCTATGGAGGACCACATTAACACTTGGCACGTGATCTTCTCATGAGAGAAGTCATGGCGGTGGACATTGATCCTATTTAAAGGAGTGCTTGGGATAGAAACATGGAGGGAGAAGGTAGTGTGAAGGCACTAAACAAGACAAGAGTGCTAAGAGAAGAAGGAGGGTAACAAGGTGTTGTAGAAATGTTAGGTAATGTTAAGGGTTTAGAGCTCATGATGTTAGGGTTTAGATTTCTTGATGCTAGAGGGTTGTAAAGGATATCATTAAGCATATGTATGGGTGTTGGGTATGTAAAAAGGGTTATAATGGGAAAGCATAGTTAGGATCTCTGATTAGATTCGTTTGGAGGGGTTGGATCTATGGCATTTGATGTATATGGTTTGAGATGACCCTTTTGAATGTAGTGTGGTTCTATTAGAAACTCTTTTAAATCAATATACATGGATATATTCTATACATTTTGTTTATGGGTGTAAACCCTCATGTTATTTGGCTTTTCATGACTTAGATCTGGTTCCTTGTTCTTCATACAATGTTTATTTACCTTTTTGATGCATTGATGTGTAGATATATTAGTTATATCTTTTACCTTTTAAATAGATGCATGTACTTTTGTTTCTATAAATAATCCTCCATTAATGGTGGAACTCTCTTTCAAATCTCACATAAAGGAGGGGCTCGGTGCTTGTGTGTGCCTTGGGTGAGTGCCTAGCATATGTTGGGTGATAGGTTGGCGTGCTTGGAGTTAGAAATAGGTATTGAGGGTAAAACAATGACTACATCTTGGTTCCATTGTCGAGACCTATTTTAAAGATATTGTGAGAGAAATGTGTAATGTGTAATGAGTGCTTGACCTTGGATAGTGTTGAAGCGTGGATCAAAAACACGGAGGATGAGTTTTCTTAAATATTTAACATTGGACCTGAGTTTGATGCACGTAAATGGGTAGAGGATCACCTGTATCATGAGTTATATGAGACCTTTTCTCATTGTTTCCCAGGTAGAGTTATATGAATGTCTATCAAAGCAAATGCATCAAGGTCAAGTTGGTACTATAGACCTTGTGTTTGGAACCAAGAGGAATATCATCAGTTGCATGTTGCCAATTTGACATGGTCCCATGTTGTTCATCATTAGTGGAATAGAGTGATGACTAGTTATACCTTGGAATACGCTATTTCTATGTATTCTTTCCCGAAGATTGCTGAGTTTGAATTCTTGAGGGAGCCTAGAGGATCATTCTTGTGTGTTATTCCACTGGCTATCAAGATCCTAGTCATTACTTTGAGTTTGGAATCCTTTCCCATGGCTAGCTAATCTTCCGTTAGGCGCAAAGTGAAGAAGCTAGCCTGGTAGAGGATGGCAGACCTTGTGGCAGAAATGGAGAGAGAGGAGAGGTGGCTTAAGTATAATGAAGTTTGGGAGAGGGAGTTAGCAAGACAGTTTGAAGATACAAGAGTGATGGATTTATGGAGGTAGACATTATGGGAAGGATTTGAGGTTCGCACAGAGGATGTGGAACTGAGCAGTCTGAGCTACCCCACCTTGGCAAGTGCAGAAGAGAAACCCCATTAGATTACGGGAGAGAGCTCGTCATATTAATAAAGGAGAGAGTTATAGGTGTGCATCTCAACCCACATGGAGATTATACCCTTACGCTTAGTTTTCTAGTTCCTAAGATAAGTTTCTATAATCCAAAGTATGTATCAAGTATTGGTAGTCGAGTGACACCTAGAAGGTATAATTTTTCATTTGGTACATTTATAGCTGCATAATCATTTCATGCGTTTGGAGGAATATTGTGCGGCATGACATTTGGACAAATTACGGGTACACAAATCTTTGGTATCATGTCTAGGAGTGGCACATGAAACACATTTTGGAGTGGTGTAATATCATAGACTATCGGTATGTAGTTTAGCGTGATAGTAGGGACACAAAGTGTGACCATTTTAGCACCCTTACCAACTATGGGAGGTGGATCTAGTGGGTTAGGTGGAGTAGGAGCTAGTGGACCTAGTGGACTGGTGGATCCGGAGGATTTGGTAGGAAAGGAGGAATAGGCACCGGTGGATCTAGTGGATCTGGTGGTGGAGGCAACACCAAAGGGAATCAAGGTTACGGATCGGGTGAGCAAGTGTTGCACCTACCTCAACAAGTGTTCTTTGACATGTATTTAAATTTTTGGATTATAAGGTTGTTGAGGATGTTGTAGAGCATGTGCACAAATGTGATTTGCTATGGAACATGAAGGATATAACTACCCCGAGCATAAGGCAAGCCAATTTGTAACTACGATGCAAGGAGTGCACATAGCTGGTACAGAAATATGACCCTCACCAGATAGCAAGTGGATTAGAGCATACTACATAATGCCTTCTAAGCAAAATTCCATATTCTTGATTTTGAATAAAAGAGCATTAGCACATTAAAGAAGATTTAACAAGGTATGGTAGAAAGTGTGCGGAAATATGATGCGTGCTTTAAGACTCTCTTATCAAAGTTGTCTTATGATATGCATCCCTCTCAACATGCTCAATGGTTTGTTGGGGGATTTATAATGTCTTTCAAAAGAGCACTTTGGACCATAAACCTTCACAAATCTGCGTGAGGCCTTAGAGGATGCCCCGCACACTAAGGTTGTGGGAAGTGTGGATACCAGCGTTAGTCCATTTATAGAGGCCTAGATTGTTGCTATAGCTAAACATCGAGAGAAACTATCTATGAATTTGGATCAAGAGACTTGTAGTGGCCTATGGTGCATGGATTGTGAGGTAGAAGGGCATACGAAGGACAGTTTTCCTCGAAGATCGGTATGTGCTATGTCAATTGAGTGTGAAATTTTCCACAGAGATCATGATGCAAGTAGATTTCCATTATTGCAGCATGTAATCCATAAAAATGTGTCTTGCTATTGCAATATTTTCACTTCTACTACTCATGACACCAAGGATTGTAGATTGATTGACCAAATACATGATGCCATTGATATTGGTGTGTGTCAGACTAGTGTTGCAAATAGCTCCAAGGATGATGGTCATCATTATGAAGGGCGTGCAGATGGAGGAACTCATGGAAGAGGATTTCATGGAGGATTTAGAGGACATGGAAATTACAGAGGAGGGAGGAGTGAATTTCCTTGAGGAACCTGTTATAACTATGGGTCTACATAACATTACAAGCATGAGTGTCTAGAATTGTTGTAATGCTCATGGTGCAGAAAGAAACACAAGTATGAAGAATTCTCGGAGTTATATGAGCACATGAGCTAGAACCAAAATAAGGATAGGGGCATGGGGATGGTAAGTGTGAAGCATGTTGATCCATAGTGGATGCCAAGGTTAGTGCAGAACCTTAAATTAGAACCTATCCTAGTGACCATGCGAGATGAGGCTGCATGTGTAAGGGAGATTCTGAATTAGATACCACTAATTATAAGAGAATAAGTGATACATGGTAAGTATTTGGACTCTATCACCTAAATCAAGTGTATCAGGATACCATGGATGTTATCTAAATCCTATAAGGAGAGATCTAGTACCTAAAGGAGAAATCACAACAATTAGAGTAGAAGAAGGGTGTTGAGGCTCCACAAAAGGATATAGATGAAGTTAGGGAAGTATGTAAGATGTTGAGACAAGAAAATATTGTCCCTCTGTTAGGAGAGTAGATGAGGGAAAGATTACCAAGTGTCGGATGAGGCGCGAGAGGCGGGTTTTACATGCTAATTTACCTCCTCATAGCCTTGACTATGATAAGGAGATTACCTTGATTTGATTTGTTGATGGATGGATCCTAATCATTATTCCAATTGACACGGGCATGGAAGTTAATTTTATCACCTTGGATGTGTGGAACTAAATGGGAAGTCCCCAATTACATCCATCTTAAAATGTGTTGTATATGGCTAACAAGACAAAGGTAATGCCCATTTGTAGTTTAAAGGATGCTGATATCACTATCCAAGGGGTGAAATTCACTAGATACTTTGAAGTCTTGGCACTTTCTTAGGTGGAATACATTCCAACGTTACTTGGGTGCCCCTAGTTTTATAAGAAAACTGTTGACTTATGTTTCATTAAGTGGTATATAAGTTTTGAAAACAAGGAGGAATGTGTTATCATTACTTTGACAGATGGAAATTCAGTGCCCTATATTGAGCCCTTAGGAGAAGAATACCTAGATAGAATCTATGTGCACACTATAAGGGACCCTGAGGTTGTGCAACCAAAAAAATAAGGTGTTATTCAGTGGGAAGACACTCAATCTATAAGTGATACAACTAGTGTGGCATGTGAAAATTGGGAACATGAAATATATGAGTTTGTCATAATGTAGTTAAGAGGATTTATGACGAGAGTAACAACGGTGCACTTAGTTAGGCACTTGGGAGGAAAATAGTTGCCAAGTTACACTGGGGGAGCCAACCCTAATGTTTTCTTGTGAGCAATGGAGACCCAATGGAGATGTGAGATCAAAAGGAGAAGTATGCTTAGTTATACTTTTCTTGAGGGTACTGCACATGTTGGTGGGCGACCCATCACGATAACCTTCTAGAGTGGTGCAAGGTGAGAATCATGTTCTTTGTTAGGTTTCTCCAAAGCAATGCACCTACTGCTATACAAGATTATCATGGGAAGGAACCTACCTCGTTTCATGTCCATGCATATGAGAAGGCTTGAATGGAAGGCGTGGAAGCCTTTCCTCCATATTTATGGGTGCATAAGCTTTACTAAACCTTACAAGGATGCACACACGCATGGTACATTCACTCATATTTGTGCCATCGGATAGGAAACTAGAAGGAGTTGACGGCCTATCTCCTTCAAGATTTTGAGTATCAGAGTAATAAACCATCGGTAAATGAGCCACTACAAGTTGTTAAGCACTAACTATGGGAGATAGTGCCATAGCGGAGGAAAAAGTACTAGAGTGGTTGGGTTAACCTCGCTTGGAAGTGCACTTCGATGAGGAATAATTAGATGAGGTACAACTTGAGCATGCATGTATGGAAAAGTAGAAAGGAAAATTGGTCTCCGTAATAGATGGTGAAGAGGTGGAAAACTTATATGTTAACCATACATTTGGTATGCGTGAGGTTATGGATACTACTGATGAGAAAGTGCACGCCTACCATGAACCCCTAAAAACCAAGACGGTTAACATTGGTTTAGAGGCGAGAACCTAAGGAAGCTACTATTGGAGATTACTAGATAAAAAGGGAGGTTTCTAAATTTGCGATCTGTTGTGAAAATTTCAGGATTTGTTTCCATGTACAATGAGCTTAAAGGAGTTCACCACTTCTTAGGGGAAAATGAAGATCAAGTAAAAGGAAGGTGTGCACCCAATTCGAAAGAGACCTTATCAAATGAATATGAATCTTCACATCAAAGTCAAGGAGGAGAATGAAAATTTGATTGCATCGAGGGCATCAATGAGGCTATTGAGGAATTAGAGTGGATAAGTCTGATGGTCATCAACATTAAGAAGGATGGGAGGACAAGGATTTGCATTCATTATAGGGATTTGAATGTGGTATGTGTCATTGATCCTTTTCCAACCCCCTTCACTGAAGAGATCTTGGAAGGAGTAGTCGGGTGTGAGATCTATTCTTTAACAGATGGAATCTTAAGATATCATTAGGTTAGAATTGAAAATGAGGACCAAGAAAATACAAACTTCACCACTAAATGGGGAATTTTTGCATATATGGTCATGCCTTTTGGATGAAGAACACACTTGATATGTTTTTGTGCATTTTGGTTCGGGAATTTCAAGAATTAATCCATAAATTTCTACAAGTATACATAGATGACGGAACATTATATGGATTATTGAGGGACCATTGTGATAATATGAGGCTGATTTTTGAAAGATGTAGATAATTTATTATATCTCTCAACATTAAGAAATATTTTTGCTACTCCATTTGGCACCATGTTGGGACACATCATATGTAAAGAAGGTTTAATAGTGGATCCTTCCAAATTTTTTGTTATTGTGGGATTGGAGGACCCTATCATTTAGAGTGTGGAGTTCGGATTCGTTTGGCATACAGGGTATAACCATAAATTCATTAAGGGTATGCCAATATCATTGTTCTATTGGAGCAGTTTCTAAAGCACAAAAGTATATTTCATTGGGAAGAGGCACAATAGATGGTGTTTAACACATTAAAGAATAGGCTTATCACCATGCCCATATTACACTTTCCCTCTTGGGATAAGACATTCTAGATACATGTTGATGCTTCAGGGGTGGCGATTGGAGTAGTCTTAGCACAACCTAAAGAGGGAATTTTTGACCATCCCTTGTTCTTTACTAGTAGGAAGATAACCCCTTGACATAACATAATTATACTACCACAGAGCATGAGGCACTATCGATGATCTACGCACTACACAAATTCAATTAGTATTTTCTAGAGATTCCTTTTATCTTTTACATGGACCACATGGTATTAAAGTAATTGGTGAATAGCCCATCTCTGCAAGGGCGCATATGTAGGTGGGTCTTATTATTCCAAGAGTTTAAGTTTACGGTTGTTGTAAAATTAGTAAGAGTAATTTGGGACCTGATAGTTTATCAAGTATTGACTCTGGAGAGGATGTGCAAATCATTGGGGATATAATTCCAGATGCACAACTATTCAGATTGCATCATGTGTGACTTGGAAGATATTTTTTTGTTTCTCAAAATGGGTGTGTCACTAGAGGTAATGAGGACTTTGGAAAGGAAGTAGTTAGCCATATGTGTTGCTCCATACATGTTAATTAGTGGGGACTTATACAAGTTAGGCCGCAATGAGGTTTTTCATCGGTGCATGTTTGAACATGAGCGCACTGCAATCATGGAAGAGGCTCATGGTAGAATTGCAAGGGGACACTATGCAGGAATGTAATTGTGCCCAAGATCCTTCTAGCATGATTTGGGTGGAAAATAGTTTACAAATATTATCAAGTATTGCAAGGCATGTGACCACTATCAACACCTTGGTAAATTAGGGGAAAGAGGTAAAATGCCATTAAGACCGATTGCTAGCGCATAGTTGTTTAAGAAATGGGAAATTGACTTCATAGGCCTTATTTCTCCATCTAAGTGAAGGAAAGGTTCATGTAATATCATTACATGCACAATTTACCTTATAATGTGGGCAGAACCAATGCCTAAAAGGGATTGCACATTGGTAACAGTAGCTAGGTTCTTGTGGGAAAATATAATCAGCAGGTATAGATGCCCGTTGAGCTTAACAAGTGATAGGGGTACTCATTTCTTAAATGAGATAGTTAGAATTTTATTGGCATAATTCATGGTGGACCATCACAAAAATACCCCTTACCACCCACAAGCTAATGGGACTATTGAGGCATTTAACAAAATTTTGAATCACACTTTGAACAAGATTTGTTATGTGGGAATAAAGGATTGGGATGACAAAGTTTCTATTATTTATGGTAACATTGGACTACTTATAAGAGAATGAACAAGGTCACACATTTTCAATTGGTGTTTGGCGTGGAATTTTTGTTACCTATTGAATTCATGTTACCATCGTTGCATATAGTGTGTGCATGAGGGTCATTTGATGAATAAGAGATTGAGGAGAGGATTGAAAAGTTGATGCAGTTGGATGAGAGGTAGGCTATTGCTCACTGGAGTCAGAAAATAAAAAAATCCAGGAAGAAGGCATGGCATGATAGATACATCAAGAACAAGTAGTTTGAGGTTGGGTAGATGGTTCTCTTGTATGATTCCAAGTTTCTACGCCATCCTGGGAAATTCAAAGTCCATTGGTTGGGCACTGTACATTGTATCCTATTTACTTGATTCAAGTGCTTTCCGATTCTAAGTCTTTGGATGGAACATGGTTTCCAATCCATTTCAATGGGAGTAGGCTAAAGCCATACTATAAATAAGTTTACTTTTCATTTGTAAATAAGTCATTATTTCCAATTAGCCTAGGATTTACTTTAATGCGGTTTCATTTCTTTGAGTTTCCTTTCTCGTTATGTTTATTGTTGGTGTTGTTTCATTGTGTGCACATTTTTCCATTAGTATCCACTTATTATTTCAAAAAAAATCTATGCGCGAGAGGACCAAGCATCCATTTTGTGTGGGGTGGAATGATGTGACAAGTCATTGGAAGCTATGGTTGTTCATGGCCCGGGTTGAAAAATAAAAAACAAATGGATTGGAAGATTGTACGTAGAAGAGGTGAACATGAGGGAAGGATGGTGTCAAAAGGCTTTATAGAAACCATGTATAAAAATGAGAAGCGTAGGAAAAAATATTAGGTAGGCAATGTCAATAACTAGGATTAGGACACAAAGGAAGAATGTCTTGAGTGTGTTGTAAGTGTGTGCATAAGGATCTATATTCCTTTGAGAGTTTTTATGCACCCGCAGGTTGCCAAATTTTTTCATGTAGGATTGAGCATGGAGGAAAAGCACTAAAGGTTGGCATTGGAAAAATTCACCTTTATTATGAAATTAAGTTGGTTGGTGACATGGAATTTATCACGGAGAAAAGAAAAAGTTATAAATAGAATATTAGGGGTGTGTTATTCTTTACCTTGCGTTTTAATTTATCAAAGAGCTCTCGCAAACTAGGGCATCCTTACAAAGAAACTTTGAGAATATTTGTGAAGATTTACATGTATAGCTAGTTTGATCAGTAAACTAGAGTGGAAAGGAGTACAGGCATAAGCGGAGAAGGTTGTGTGGAAGGATCCCACGGGTGTTACGTCGTCTTGTGGAAAAAGGGTTTTCTAGGTTAGAGTGATAGACCTAGGGCATGGGATTTGGAGGAATTTTTACAAAGGAGTGGAGCCATGAAGTTGAGAATAGGTAGGACCAGGAGATAGGAAGAATTTTTAAAGACCTGAAGAAGGAATGACACCAATGAAAGTAGCAAACATTTCACTGAAGATGAGCAAGGGAAAATGAAAACAAGTCGTTTCTCTCAATTTCAATGAAGAATGTACATGGAAATACAAAGTACCAGATGACATATTATGTGATAAGGAATGGGTGTCTCATATCGAAATATGATTGTAAGTGATTACAACCATCGAATGAGCACCACCAAAAATGAGATGACAATAGAGTTGGTTTGCCCTACAGAGAAGAGGACACTAGATGGAATGCCTATCTATGATGATGAAGTGAAGGTGAAAATGGAGAAGGTTGGGTTGTTACAACTCTATGAGTTTCCCTATTTCAGGAAGCCTGAGTGACTATACCAATGGTTGATGTCACACTTGCATAAAGACCACTTCTATTTTGCAGGTCATAGGATGCACTTAACCCACCAGCTGATTTCTAAGTTCATCGGCTTTATCTTTGAAGGAGAATCATTAGATAATGATTTAGAAGATAAAGAAGCCATTAAGAAGACCATTGAAGCTTATGACCACAAGAATATTTCATACTACTTCGACATTTCGTAATCATTGACCCTGTGATAAGGATGGTTTTGCACTTGGTCAAAAAGTTGAATGGGCAAGAGAGATGGACACATATAGACAAGGCCTATTTGAATGTATGTCACAAGATCTCTGGAGGGGACCATTTATAGCCTCTCGGCTTTTATTACGATGATATTATAAATGTCATGTATGATGAGAGAGAACATCATATTTGGTAATGTCCTCCTCACTTTGTTATCTTTTCAAATATTGGAGTTCCGATGGGCTAGATAATTTTTTTGGGAATACCCAAAGGAGAACTCCTCCCTCGCCAAGAGGTTTTAATAGTATACTTGTGACACTATGGCGACCACTCATAATATATTGGCTAAGTACCAAGCGTCACACACATAGGACTAATAAATAGAAGGGCACTTAGAGAAAAGTCCACATGAAAAAGGTTTAAGACGGGTTTAAGTGAAACCAGGGCATGCGCGGGAGGCAGAACAAGGGTTTAAAGGACTTATCCATATTTGGCATCATGGAGTCACTTGAGGAAAAACATGAGGACCTGAATAGGTGTGATAAGTGGATAAGGTGCCAACATGGAACCTTGGAGGCTAAGAAAATGATATTCCATATAGGGAATATTCCCATAGGCATCATTACAATTCTTTGGAAGGTTTTACAAAGAGGATAAGAATTCACCTATGGATGACCACATTGACATTTGGAAAGTGATCTACTCGTGAGAGAAGCCATGGTGGTGGAAGCTGATCCTATTTAAAGGAGTGCTTGGGACAAAAACATGGAGGGAGAAGGTAGTGCGAAGGTGTTAGAGGGTATGGGAGTGCTAAGAGAAGAATGAGGGTAACGAGGTGTTGCAGAAATGTTAGATAATGTGAAGGGTTTATATCTCATGATGCTAGGGTTTAGGGTTCTTAATGTTAGAGGGTTATAAAGGAAAGCATTAAGTATATGTATGGGTGTTGGGTCTATATAACAAGGATTATAATGGGGAAAGCATAGTTAGGATCTTTGATCGATTAGTTTGGAGGGTTAAATCTTTGTTATTTGATGTGTATGGTCAGAGATGACTGTCATGACTCGAATCTAGTTCCTTGCGCTTCATATAATGTTAAGTTACCTTTTGTGATGCATTGATGTTTAGATCTATTAGTTATATCTTCTATCTTTTAAGTAGATGCATGTACTTGCATTTTGAAAATAATCCTCCATTAACGGTGGAACTCTCTTGTAAGGCTCACATAAAGGAGGGGCTCAGTGCCCACATGCACCTCGAGTGTGCGCCCATCATATGTTGGGTGATAGGCTATCGTGCTTGGGGTTAGAAAGAGGTATTGAGGGTAAAAAATGACTTCACTAAAGTGCATGATTTTTGTCTACATTTTTTCCCCCACTTTATGTTGGTGAGCGGAATGCTCGGTAACATAAAGTAGATAGAGATGCGTATTTGATATCCATGTTGATTGTAGAAGAATAAGTTTCGATGGACTAGACTCAAGCATGGAATCAAAAAATAAAAATGTGGCAGAGCGTGGATTATAAAGATGAAAATGTGCATAAAAAGTGATGAGAATGAACCTAGGGAGGAACGTGTGTGTAGGCTGATGTTGTGTGTAGTTTACCTATATGGTTAGTAAAGGTAAATTCCTATAGCATTATACTTTATTGTCATTGTCTTTGTTGTTGTTGTTTCCCCCAATTTGACTACTTTTTTCTCATACAATGAGACCTACAAGGAGAAAATGATCAAGTAGTCAAATATATATGTATGTAAAAATGTTTTGTAAAATATGCACGTATATAGAAATATGTAAAGTACACAAATGTAAAATACACTATAAAAAGTGTAAATGAAACATGTGCACCTGATCCATGTCAAGAAAAAGGGTATAGAATGATATCATGTACTGTCACAAGTTTTTTGGGTGATCTCACGCCACCCTTCTTTTGAAGAATTATAGGAGGAAATGCATTGTGTCCTCCAACTTTAAGCGATTCTACTAAAATGTGTGAAGATATCTCTTTATTTTCCTATTTTTTTAGGATATCCGATGCCAATGGATGGAGAAGTGTAGAGAGTCACACCCACTATAACCCCAAGCCTATAATTGCTCCACAGAATTACCGAAGGACACCATGTCCTGTTAAGGCCATTGTGTAAGGATTTCATAGACTTATCTAAACTCACTCGTTGTGTTTGAACTAGTGTAAATATGTTGTGTTAGTAGAAAACCCTCAATAATGGCCCCACTCTTTGGTGGCATATGAGAGGACCCTAGAAGGAGAATGTAGCCCCAAAAGAGGACCAACCACACTTTGACCTATAGAACTCTACCTTGTAGGGGTAAAGGGAAGTTCTTGGTAGATACCAAGGCGTGCATAAAAGAGGATAGCTAGCCAATATAAGTGTTAGTCTAAAAACATAGGCATGTAATAAGACAAGTGTAAAACACACAGACAATGTAGAAACTACTAAGCATAGCAGTGTAAACACGTAAAAAAATAAGACCACACAAAGTGGGTTTCAAACATGGGACATCACTCACAATGTCACAAGACACGTAAGGCCATCATGTCCACAAAAAGTAAACAAGTGTGCGAGAAAAGAAAAGTGAAAATCCCGCATACAATGGAAAAAAAGTAGACAAGTAGAAATAAATATGTAATCCTACAAAAAAAAGTGTTGCACGTGGAACATTTGTTAGCACGTTAGAGTGATAACCAATATGTCAAAACGTGTATGAGAAAGTAGTATAAGCTGCTAAGTATAAAATGGAACAATAGCACCTAGATAAGTTGAATGTGGATGCCCCAAAGACGGTATAGGAAGGGTAGAAGGTTAGAATCATGCTACATGTAGAGTCATGTATACGTAATCACACTAAACAAAGGCATGAACATGCATGTGTGTATGATAATGACATATAAGAAATTAGTCAAACATGTGTAATAAAGTGAGAATGCAAAAGTAAATTCCCCCAATACAATGCAGTATGTTGTGGATGGATGGAATGGAATGTAAGATGGAATGATAGGAGCAATGTGCCCCTCGAGTGGATAGAATGTGTATGTAGTGAGGCTCATTTTTTTCCCCTCTCGTAGTCAAGAATGAACCGTAAATGAGAGTGCATCATTAGGAAATGGTCAAGTAGTGTTGGTTGTATCTAGCATCTTTGTGATAAGTGTGTATATGTAATGGTGATGAAATGTAACATGTGAGAGAGATGTGTGTGGACCCTATAGCCTAAGCATATACCATGACTTGTTGAATGGAAGAGTGATGATTTATCCCTAAGTGTATATCACTATAGAATGGTTGCATGGGGATGAGATGTGTGTGGATCCTATTTCGAAGTGTATACCACGACTTGTTGAATAAAGGAGTGATGATTTATCCCTAAGTGTATATCACTATAGAATGAGTGGATGGTGAGGAGACAGATGGAAATATATGCGTGGACCCTATATCCTAAGTGTATACCATGACTTGTCAAATGTGTAAGTGATGATTTATCCCTAAGTGTATATCACTATGAAATGAAAAGGTGAAAATGGGTGATGATTTATCCTAAAGTGTATGTCACTATGGGATGAATAATAAGGGAGTGGTGATGTACCCTAAGGTGTATGCCACTACAAAATGATAAAAGGGAGGGTGGTGATTTAGCCTAAAGCGTATACCACTATAAGATGATAAAAAGGGGTGACAATTTAACCTAAGGTGTATGTCACTAATGCGAGAAATGGTGGATGAGGAAAATATTGCATTGGTGAAGGTAAGGTCCATTTAATTAGTAAACCCTTGGCAGTCGAGTATGGACTGAGGAACTAAAGTGCATCATAGGGTAGTGAGTGCAGCGTGTAGAAGACAACGTAGGGTAAACGACCAAGTGAGGAATACAAGATGTAAATGTGTGGTGTGAACAATGCAATGTAGGATGTGTAATGTATATAGGATATGCAATGTATATAGAAATGGAATATGCAATGATGATAAAACTAGACCCATATGTAATGGAATCTAGTGTAGCATGTAGAATGTAGATGATAGATAAATGTGTGATGGGAACTATGCAATGTAGGAGATGTATGATGTGTAGGCTATGTAAGATGCAGATGTAGGTGTAGATATAATATGTAGTGATGACATGTAAAGCTAGGCCCATGTATAATGTGACCTAGCGTAAATATAGAATGTAAGAAAGGGATGCAAAACTAGACGTAGATGAGATGATGACTAGTGTAGTGTGTATGAGATAGATGATGTATAAATGACTAATAGATGAGGGTTGTATAGGATAATGTAGGATGTAGACTAAGTATAAAAAGGATGATGTAAGATGCACGATGTATGTAATAGAATATAAATGTGTAGAACCTATAGTACAGTGTGTGGGGTTCATTGTAATGGTAATCCCTCAACATTCCAGTGTGAACCGAAGCACAAGAGTGTGTCATCGGGTAATGATGGTGCTAGAATGTGTAAGAAGTATATGTATATGTAAAGAAGAATGTAAAGAGGAGAGGTGTGGTTACATTCAATATTAATAAGGCGTGATTTGGTAATGACAATGTCCCCCTAATGATAGTGTGAAAAAGGTGACTAGGAAATTTCATCAAGAAAATCATCATTGTATTGATCAAAACCGGTAGGAGAGGCATTGGAAACTTGGATAGAATGAGGTGGATCGTATAAAGATGCATTACGATGAAGGAGATAAGAATTCATCACATATTCTTCATCCATAAAAGTAATTGGTGGGCAACCATGAGCACACCAATGTGAAATGTTAGGTACATATGCAGGAGAAGAATCATTAGCAATGGAGATAGTGTTGAAAGGCATGGGGAATGAGAGTGAAGAATGAAGCGGGTCAAGTGTTCCACCAATATAATCAAGCCAAGATCATCCAAGTGTAAATGGAAAGCCACGGGAAATGCATGCAACAAATATTGTTAAGTGAAAAACTCATAATCCATAAGCTATTGTAATATGGAAATAACCTGTTATAAAGGTGGGGTGAATGGATTGGTGGAAATATGTCATTAAGCATCATGCTGAACCTAGGTAAGAAATCATGTGTATAGATAGTATTGGAGCTAGCGAGATCGAGAGGAATGTGTTCCCAAAATTTCTGATTGATATATAAGGTGCAGGTGAAAGGGGGTCATGAAACTACAACTGGGAAGAAGATGAAATGGCATCAACACTATTAACAGATCCTTTATATAGTACCATAGCATTAGTGGATGGAGGGTTTTTGAATTGATATTCACCTGGGCCATCAGTGATAAATGTTTCATCAAAATAATAATTTTCCACACTAAGAGGGGTAAAATCTAGTTGTAGTGACTCATCAGTGATTTCTACAACATCAATTTCATCATCAAATTTGATGGAAACATTGGTATGTGTGTCATTAGTTTGGGTAGCACTATCAAGAACATTAGTAGGTGGCACGAGAGTAGGAGGAACAGAAGCAGAAGATGGTGGAGGTGGAGCATTGACAGGGACAAATATAGTGGGTGAAATGATAGCCAAAGTGTGAGTAGATATGGGAGGAGAAGTGATGTTAGGTGTATTGGAGGTGGGTGTACTAGATTTACCAACATCATATTTATCTAGGTTGGCATACATAATGGCACGATGTGGTGGGACATGAATAGAAGTGGCAAGATCAATACGATAATATTTGAATGGTTCGGGTCAGTGGTGATAGTATGTTCATAACCATCATGAAGGAATTTGACACATTGATGTATGGTGGAGGGCACGAATTACATGGCATGGATCCAAGGTCTTCTAAGAGGAGATTGAATTACAAAGAAGCATTGAGGATGTAGAATTCAGTAAGAACTGTTTTAGGTCCAACACGAATATGGAGAGATATAGTGCCGAGACATGTGCGAGTGGATGAATCATAACCATGGATGAGGGTGGAGTTATGGGAGATGAGACTATCATTGATACCTAATTTTTATAAGAGATAATGGGAACAAAGTTTAATAGTAGACCCATTAATGAGGACACGCTTGATACAAGTAGTGCTAACGACAACGGTAATGAGAAACGGGGCACAAGGGTTATTTTTGGTGGCGGGTGATATGTCGTCATTTGTAAAGGAGATAGAATGAGGAAAACTACAAAGAGACTGAATGAGATGGGAAAAAGCTTTGTAGAGAGTGGTCACATTCAACATGGATAGTGCAAAGGGTAGCCTTAAGTGTGGTCCAGAATTTGACGCATTGCACAATAATTTGTAAAGTGATATTTTAATGTGTGTATTCTTGAGATGCTCAATAATATCATAACCTTTAGAAGGAGCTAATGAAGTGGCAAGTGTGACTAGTGGAGGAAGAAAAATGGGTAGAGCAACTGGTGGTGTAATGTGAGTGTAGCGGGTAGCAACTACATTGATGGATGGGTCAGATGTAGGCGTGAAAAAGCGAGGGGGGTGTTGGGTACGCACACACATGAAGTCGGCAGTAGTAATAACTACATTAGTGATCTTGGTAGGTGTATAGGTAGGATAAAAATATTGGGCCATGACCTAATAAGGAGATGACATTTTGGAAAAATATGGGAATGCAAAACCGTAGAATGCGGTAGAAGGGTACATTAGTTTCATTAAAATAATGATCTAGTGGCCTAAAAGGGGACACTAGGGTATTAATGTTAATCTAATTAGGAGGACTAAAATGTTGTAGTAAATAGACTAAAAATAGTATGGAATAAATGCAAGTAAATTATTCTAAGTGAAATGAAACCCTAATATGCAATAGAAAGGAAAGAAATGGCTTAGCTGATTGGAAGTGATTGTCGCAGGTTGTCGTCAGATCTGGAAATGAAATCAGGAAGTGCAGATGAACACTCAGGGACCCTGCAAAGGGTAGATATAGAAGATCTGAAATGACTAGGGCACATAGGAGTGTATTGGGGTGCCCTGGTTTGTAATCTGGGTGCTCTAATCTCTATAAATGCTCAAAACTTGAATCTAATATGGTGCAAGGTGTCCTCAAATTCTTCCTATCCATCATGCTGGATTTTTTGGATGAGCTCAAAAATGACCTACAATGCAGAAGGAAGTATCATACACTATAAAAATAAAATATGCAAATGAATGGGTCAGACGAACCTCAACCACCAAACTAGTGGTCTTATCACTGAGCATTGCACTACATTTTGGACTTGGATGAAGTTCGGGTGTGTGTGCTCATGTCATTCCCTAGTTTCTCTCATGTCATTCACACTTTTTGAAGTAGCAAGAAATAGTAACTATAGAAAATGTAAATAGCTTTTGTGTGCATGGAATATAATGTTTGTGATGCATATCTCCTAGCCTTGATGCATGGCACTATGTGGATGTAAGTGATGCAATGGATGTAACTCTAGATGGAGTGATAGTAATATGTGATGTTTTGACCTAGAAAATTTATTATGGTATTATAAATCTATATTTATAGGTCTCTCAAGATTAATTTCATAATTAATCCTAACTAGGCCGACTGGGTATAAGATAAAGACAATAAATAGTTAAAAAGGCCCCAAAACAAAGCAGGAAAGGATGTGCATAGACCAGGGGCACTCAAAGTGGGACTAGGGCACCCCAAGGCACCCTAGTATAGGTTGGGGCACCCTAATTTTGGGCTAGAATGATGGGACAGTTGTGAAATGGGCAGATAAGTGCAATAAAATATGCAGGAATGAAGAAATAAAATATAAAAATAAAGATGGCCAAAAGGTGGGATTGATTAATACTTTATCCACTTTTGAACCTTCTAAATAGTAGTGTAAGACCAGGCTAAATAATGCCTAAAGTGCATGATTTTGTGTCTACACCTACTACGTACTCCTATGCGCATTACACTTCTTATTGATTTTCATTGTGTAAAACACTCACAAAATTCCAGGCATTTTCCACTTGACTCGATGTTCTTCCTCTCTCCATTCTGGATTCTCTCCAACCTTGTGTGTACCCACACTCTCCTAAATTTGTATAATCTTACCCCTGAACCTTTGATTCTCCTACATTATAAATCTATAATTTTATTCACTCTTTCACATGATCTAGGATAACTATAGGCATTTTTATCTTCTCATCTAGACAATGTAGTGTAGTACTTGGCCAAAATCAACAATAAGGTTGGTTACTAAGGTTATTCTAACTCAACCACATAAAATATACATTTATTATCTTATCATATACTTTAGTGTTAGTTTACATAATTAGAGTTTTCTATCATTACAATACATGATTATTTTGTAATAAGTGAAAGTACAATAATGTGTTAAATACAAAAATAATGAAACCCATATTTATATACAATCATAGACAAATTAATGACACTACCGTACAACCAAACACTACCATTTTATTTTATTGCATGAACTTAAAACTAGTGTATCCTAGTGTTTCAACATTATGTTTTAGATAAGAAGCACCTTTAGCCTTATCACATCCTATTTGACCCAATTTTAGATCCAAATATTTGAACAAAACATCAAAAATATGAGTGTATTTCTCCTCTTATGTTTATTATATTTTTCATGTGTTTAATTGATTAATCATTGTTTACAATTCATTGTATGCTCGTATTTGTGTGAATTATTAAATTAATTTGATAATCATGAATGTGCATAGTAATTTAGGTTTCAATCCAAAAAGGGGGTATTAATCCACCCTTTTAATTTTAGGGTTAAATTACATCCATCATCTCAAATGTGGGGCATTTTCTAATCTCTTCTAGAATTTTTCACATACCATGGCCAAAGTTCCACAAGGTGAATACGGTGATATTATTTCACACAAGTCATATACAAGTATATTATAGAATACAAACATTTTGTAGATTTACATGGAATAAGGATATTTCATCATTATACATTACAAGTTCATTATTGGCATTTTTAAATTTGCATGGACTTAGGATGGTTCGTCATTTTAGATTACATGTTCACTCGGGACATTTATTGATTTTACATTGACTTAGAATGGTGCATCATTATATATTACATCTATGTGGTATACTTACATGGAATTGGAAAAAAATTATCTTATATATTCAATTACTCCTCTAACATTTACTTGGTTTATATTTACATGGATTACCTCCATGACCAATGTAATGGTGACATAGTTTTCATAATGTTATATGGTGATATAGCTACCTAGTGCTTGATGGTGACTTATTTTCCTAATATTATATGATGACTTATCTACTTAATGCAAGAGGGTGATATTTCCACCAAATTGTAATTCTCACATGAAATATTCATATATTCCTTATATAAAGTACACTAGGGGAATAAGGTGCAGTAATTTCATGTTGTTTTGACATTTACACACTTCAATATTTATATATAGTTATTTTATATCTCTCTATATATTTAATAAATGTATTTTTCATGTGATTGAAAATATTCACATTGGATTGGAAAAGGGGCACATTATTATTGGAAAAGGGAAACATTATTCTATTTTTATATATCACCCTCTTATGATTGGGGGTGAGAAGGATGTGTCCACTTGTTCATTTTTATAATTAATTCATCTCTTTCATTGTTATATTAAAATGGGATAAATCATAGTACCCAACATTTTTTCTTTTTTTACTTTGAAATAATAGTTTGATATGTATCATTGTATTATCATATTTATACTTTTATTGACTATAATTAAACATTCTTGTTTATCCTAAACTCTTATTCCATTATATAATGACTCTTTATTTATCTTAAAACTTCAAGAATCAATACACCTTATATGGAACACATCTTCAAAATATATTCAAACAATTTCTTGTCTCATATTTTTATTCTAGCTTAAGCCTAGATTAGTTGATGGGCCTAAGATAGATTCAAAACAAAATGTCACATGGCTGAAAAACCTATCCCTATTCATTGTTTAATAAGGAAAAATTATAAGTAAATAACTTATATAAACACATAGACCCTTACCTATAAGGGGCATCTAGGAACCCATATTGAAATCAACTCTAAGATACAAACTGGAAAAATCATTAAAAATACATATAAACTCTCTTAGAGTATATTATAGAAAAGCTATTTAAATATATGAAAATACATATCATTTCTTCCCTATATAATATTTAATCATTAAAAAAATCCAAACATCATTTTTAAGTATTGAGTGTTGAATTATGGATCCATTTTTATTTGCATTTTCTAACCTCCACTTTACCATAGGACTAGGAGAACTATATGTTTCTTAATCCTAATTCAGTGTATTAGTAAATAGTGCATCAATCATCATATAGTTGGGAGGACAATGAGATCATTATAGCACTTATGGTGAGTTACACTCTTATAAATAAATAGGAAAATAAAAGGAATATAAAGGCATAAAATAGTCACATAGATATGTAAATACATGAAATATATCTAAAGATAGATAAACTAGGTGTCAAAGGTAGATTGAAGATAATATATGTAGAGGACACATTCATCCACCCTAGGACACATTTTATGGGTGAACATGTCCATTTACGGAAAAACCTATCTTGCACTCAATTTCGGGCTGCCCAGATTTCAAAAATAGATTTACAAAACCATTCAAGAGATCATCATCGGCTTTAGATAAATGTCAACATTTTGAGTTAGATTTTAGGTGAATATTTTCCAAACCCTACCCTAAATATCATTATATACTTTCTATAAGTTAATAAGAGATAAAATATCATCCATACACAATATATGGATATTTTATTTACTATCATCTATGTATTTACATTCCTATATTATCATTTACAAAAGTCACAATATATTAAATAGATTAACCCTAGTTTTGAAAATCACACACTCATATTATCCATATTAAAATTCAATAATCATTATACATTTTACAAATTACATCCACTAAATATTTATAAACTACCTCTTCTATTTAGATACTTAAAAATGGATTTTTTTATAAAGGCTTTTAGATGAATGTTTGTATGGTTGGTTAACTAAAATTATTATGATTAAGCTCGGCATGTCAACACTTTTGTAATAGTCAAACTCTTTGGTATTATTTTCTAAACACATCTTTCATCATCATTCATCTATTTTTCTATGTTTTTAGGGATTCCCACATTTTGGTTTTGATTTGAAATCATTATTTAATGTGTAGGATGTACTTATCCTTCTTAGATAACATCGTAAGGGTTTTGTATTATATGGATAACTTTATCCTCCCTTAATTTTCACATAAAATTATTTAAATCAAATCTCATCATGTTGGTATTTAAGGCCTTTTGATTTTAAATTTGAGTCGAATGTGCATCAAAAGGTTCTAACTCAAGGTATGATCATTATATAAACATATCACTAATCACACTTTGTAAATGGGGGACTCAATACAATAGACATACATTATCCAAAAAAATAAATATCTCTTACACACTCAAGTATTGTTATCCCACAAAATTGACAAGGGAAATTTGCAAGTAACCATACCAAAAATTCTGTTTTGGTCCCTAAGGAAGTCTATTAACGTTCAAAATGGCCTAAAACTCCCTTTCAAAAATCAAGTTTTTAGAACTTAGCCATTTTTAGCTTCTTTAAACTCGACGCAGAAAATGGTGTGTCAACACTCTCAAAAGCGCACCTTTTTGAAATAGGTGCAGGAATTCTCATGTCGACATACCAAAATGTGCACCCCTTAGAAAGTCCTTTGGCACAGGAAATGTCGTGTTAACATCATAGAACATGCACCAAGTATGTGCGCTAAGGTGCAGAAAATGGTGTGTTGACACCATGAAATGTGCGCTAAGGCGCTGAAAGTATTATGTCAACACCAATAAAATTACACCAAGGCACATTTTAACCTCGTGTCGACACTCTGAAAGGTGCGCCAAAGAAAGTTGGTGAAACAATAAATGCCAGTTTTTCTATAAATAGGTGTCGACACCTATCATTTTCACGTTTTGAAAATTGAAAAAGTGTTTTCTTTATGCCTGTTAGCTATCTTTGTCAGCCCCGCATGTCATTTTTCGAGTTTTTGGACCCCAACGTCATCCTTCATCTTTTATAAAATCGGGTAAGTGGCTTCTGCCATTCTTGTTGTTGTTGTGGTTTTTCTTAAGCTTAGGGCTTGTATAAAAAGATTAAATCTAAAAGAGGAACCTAATAATCTATAATCAACTGGAAACCCTTTTCCTCTCCTTCCAGATCTGCAAATCTGGAAGGCCCCTACCTCTAAAGAAACCCAAAGCCATTTTTCCCTGCTTATTATCTTGTTGAAACCCTCTCTTTACCATCATAGATATCCAAAATAGAGAAAGAAAAAGAAGGAAAATAATCTAAGTTGTTAAAGCTAAATTTGAAGCATGGCACATTGTCCTTCCCTGCAACATATTTTGAATTTTCCCTTGGCACATTGTCCTTTCTTGCAACATGACCCTAACCCGTGCCGAGTATAATATTTCCTTTGCAACATATTTCAAAATTGCACCTTGGGCGCACTTAAAACCCATGCAACACAATCTTTTCAATGCCCAATCAAAGCAGTTTTTCCCTAAGGTGCAAGCACATTTCCCTTAACATCAACATGACATGTTACATGTTGTAAACCCATGCCCTGCACTTTACCCTTTGGCACCCAAAATTGCATGTCAACACCCAGAAAACCACACCCCTTCTATTGAGTGCAACTTTTCTCCTATCAACACTAGCGCAATGTTTTTCATGTCAACACCCTGAGAGAAAGTGTGCCCAACATTTTAAGCCTTTACAACATGCTATGAACCTGCGCCTTGTGCCCTAAGCCTTATAATTTCTCATTCTTCTTTTTGCAAGCTTTCATTATGAATAACATGACGGTTGACATGGCTCTTCTGTGTTGGACCTCCTTGATCCTTCTTGTAGAACAATAGCCATCCTTGAGCTCACACATGTCTTCATCAAGCAAGAAACCAACAAAGTCTAAAGCTAAAGCAAAGTAGTCGAACAAGAGATGAAGTACAAATATCAGAAAGTCAGGATGCCTGACTCATATGCAGAGAGCTACCTTGACATCGGGGACTCGAGTGGGCATATCTATATGGATGACTTTTGGCAAAGGACCAACCAAGCAAGCAGTGGCCCATGGATGAACAAACTAGTGGGCAGTGGATTGCACTTTGCAGTTGGGCTGCCAGTAAGTGTTGTAAATAATGAATTTATTATGTTGGTCACTCATTGTTACAATAAGGACACTAGATGTGTTAAAGATAAGGAAGGAAAGATGATCATCGACCTCATAGCTTGTCACTTTGAACTAACCCTGGGCATTCCTCATCATAGGCAATATGTTGCCATAAGTCTAGAAGGCGCAAGAAAGCATGTGACAAAAATGAATATAAATGAATGCAAATGAGGAACGAGCTTTATCTCGAAAAACAAGAAGTCAATGCGCAGATGGCCACATACATCTGATCCACCATAGTGACTTCAATGAGGAATTGAGTGATACAATCACCCTCTTGAACGGAGTATTTTGGCTTCCTGATGCCCATTATTTCCACAAATGGATGCTGAGGTACTTAGAGAACATGAGCAAGAATAAACCTGATCAGCTTTTTGATTGGGGTGAAATCATCAGCAACACCATCTCCCAGTAGCTTCAACAAGTCCTAACAATTGAGAAGTTCTACATGAATTCCTACGTTGTATACGCTGCAACATCAGCAAGAGATTTTGTAGGCTTAGCTCAAAATGGGGTATGGCCCCAAGTCAAAATATATGAATTCTACCCAGAGCTAAAGCTTGAGGCTAGCATCTCCTAGTTCTCCAAGATTAATGATGCCTTTTTCTATGAGGTAATTTGCTTACTGAGGCCGAATATGAGACACGGTCGGACTAGCCCGAGTGTGATCATTGCCACAAAGAAATGGGGAGCATTTTTCACACAATTCCCCACATTCACATACCTCAGAGCTGTGAATTTCGAGGGTGAACCGAAAAATCTACCAAGGTATGCAGGGCCCAAGCTAATCCTCTTGGAGTTGTCAAGACAACTGATCACTTACCATGAGAAGTGCATGAAGAGAAAGAAAGGAGGAACTCCATTCCCCCTTACAATTGGCCGATACACCTGCACCACACTTGCCAAAGCACAGGAGATGTATGTTGAGCTAGAATTGCTAAATTTGAAGCACAACTTCCCAGCAAGGCCCACCTTCGATTGCCGGAGTTGCCTCCCAAGGGAAAAAATTGATCCCATCCATGTTCTTGAGATCGAGGACATCTGGATCGACCTGACACATGAAATAGACATCAGGTGAAAGGATCACTCCTGGTTGGCTCTGGAGGAGATCATCCACTATGGCATGGCCATCATCCCAAAGGGATTCCAAGAGACTGATCAAGAAATTGATCAGGTTTACCTTGACACGGATGGGGACGATTGGTCATTCGCATAGGTCGACAGAGCCAAAGTTCCTAAGACCATTCAGGAAAGGGTTAAGCCCACGTTGTAGCACACTAAACATTGGTGCAAATAGAATGGTCTCACCTACCTCGGAGTAGATTTCAATACTTCCCCTTCGGGTAGAGCACCTCCAAGAATGGCCAAAGTGTTGAAAGGAAAAGGGAAGGACAAGGAGGGAGAATCAAGCAAACAAGAAGAAGCTCCTCAAATCCCTCTTACTACTTCTGAGAAACAAGTGGTCAACTTGGTGTCTCCAGGTAAAGAAGAAGAAACAATAGAGGTTTAAACTAATACATCCACCCAGGATGTTATCACAGCTACAACTACTAAGGTACCCACCATCCCTTCTTCCGCTCCTTCTCCTCCCCCTGTCGTTAAAGCATCTATTCCTATGGATGTGTCTTCTTCTCTCCTTCTTCCCTTCCATCTCCAACCTCTTCCATCTTCTCCTCTCTCGTGGATCTTTCACCCAGTGTTCCGTCCATCAAATTATAGATCCCTTTCATTTCCATGTCCTTTTCTTCTCCCATAGTAACTTCAGGCCCCATAAGTAGCAGCAGCGCGTTGGACTCCTTGTCGATGCCACCACCAAGTGTTTCAACGTTCTTCCCTATGGCCTCTATAATTGCTTCCCCTTTCACTCTCGTTTCTTCTTCTATTCCCTCTACTCCCTCTCCCATAAGTCCTAGCTAGATTTCTAACCATCTAGGTCAACATAAGAGAAAGGTTCCCATCGCACCCATGGACTTCTCCATCATTCCGAAGAAGGGACCCAAGAAGCAGAAAGTGATAACTCACTTTTCTAAGAGCACTTCAGGGGAGAGAGTCATGGAGATTGCATACCCGGATCCCACCAAAGAAAAGAAGGATCTGTCTCCCACAGACTTCACAGTGACCCAAGTCACAATGGGAACCTCATCTGAAAGCCTACAAGGAGAAGCCTTGTCTACAGTAGATGCTCTTTACAAGAAACTTCAAGAAGCAAAAGAGGAGAAGAGAATACTCAAGGAATAGAACAAACATCTTCTCCAAGCATTGCAGAGAATGGGAAATGCTCCTCCTGTGACTACCGCTAAGCCTACTGAAGTTCTCAGTCAGGACAAAATAAATGAATATGCTAAGATTGGCGAACAAGGCACGGCAGTATCCTCTTGGATAGAGAAAATCCTCAGAGATAGTGAGGAAATGATTAAGAAATTCAGTACTCTACCAGGATATAGATCAAGCAAATAAGGAGCTACAAGTAGTAGCAAGATCCCTCTCTCGAGGAGTTAGATAACGCCAAGTTACAACATGAAACATTCCAAGTAATGGATAACTGCTCAGCTGATGACCTATTAAAGGTCGGCATCATCGATCACCCGCGGGCACATAATAAAGCTCTTGTTGCATTAGATTACCGGGTTGATCAAATGGAATATATCCTGGAGAGGATAGATAAAATCAAGGATGAAGCCCTGGATGCACGATACAACATGGAGCAGACAGTTACAAAGATGTCTCTAGGGATGCTCAGTGAATCATTCACCTTGAGGGAAGTAAATGATACATTCCAGCGCTTCAAGGCTATAGTCACTCAAGGTTTGGCACCAGAGGTCACTTTCGACCGAGAGTCAATCAATAACCTCTTGGCCTACCATGATTTCATTGGCTTCTTGATCGATGCATGTGAAGAGTTCACCGGGTTACCTGACAAGCTCAAGAATGAAAAAGAAACTTGTGAAGTCATTGGCAACCATTTCAAAGGTCCAGATCATGATCAACTTTAGGCAATGATCAGCAAGTTTATGGAATATCGAGTGCAGTGTCACATCGACTCTCCTAATTAGAAGTAAGACACTCATTTTAAGCAAAGAGATGATGAGGAGTAGTTTCTCCTCTTGTGTACGCTTTGATCATTTTTGTAAAAATATTTTAGATATTTTGTAAATAGTGGTTGGTTTTTTTGTCTTCTTTCCTCTTCTCCTTCTATAAATCTTTGGAATACTTGTGGTTTTCGGTGGACATTTTTGTATGATAAAAGAAGTGAGAAGAGAAAGACTTTGTGCTTTCTTGTGAAGGAATATTAATACGTATATTCGAGACTTTGTGCTACATATGTGTGTTATTTGCATTAGATCTTTCTTAAGTTAGATCTATATTTTTATTCTGTTGGATTCATTCCTACTATCGTCATATGTTCATCAATATTTCTTTATTTGTTTATGCAAGTAAGTTTGGCTCTGTTTACTACCAACCTAAAGCATAAACCTTCTGACCTTTCTATCTTGGAATTCATTTCTTTTCTTCCTTCAGATCTATCTTCCTCCATTCCTTCTCTCCTATCTTTCTGTTTGTTGTTGGAACTACCTCTACTGGGATGAGATCCCAAACCCCTAAAGTTAGAATAGTATATATTTGCAAGATTCCTGCTTGATAGATTAGCAATAAACCAGTTTCACTTTGCTATCTCAAAGAGGGGCTATGCCTTGCACACTATTGGCATGTTTCCCCATGACCTACCTAACCGATAGATTTTCAAACCAACAAGTATAAAATTGATAATTCTTGTTTTAAATCTAAAGTACATCCAAAGTGTATGCATTATCATAAGCATTGTATGCATTATCTCTTATATCATTAGGGTTTAGGGAATGATATGTATAATTACATTGATTAGTAAATATTCTCACACACCTACAAGGAGGAGAATTACTCTAGTTTGAGGCCTCTATAAAGTAGTGATATGTTGGAAACTCACAACTCATTATGGGATTGAAGAAGCTTGACCATTTTAGATTAACCCTTTTTTAGTTTTAAACAAAGGAGGAAGTTATTTTTTTGGTGAATAATAATACCTAAATCATCTATATATACAATCATATAGACAACTAGATACATGATACTACTCCTAAAATACATCTAAATATTGTTAAAATCATATGTAATCCATATTATAATTACATAGGATAAATCTACACATACAATTAAAATTCTCCCACATGAATTTTTTTGTAAGAGATGACTTCTTCCTCTTTATACTTTCACCTCTAAATTTTATAATAGCTCAATGAAACCATACATAACCCTCCTTCACATTTTTAGACGACTTCCACCCTATTTAATCCAATAAATTGATCTATTGTATTCTAACCCTAACTTGAACTTACTCTATTTCAATACCATAAATTTTTGTTTTTACCATATTTATCATGACATGATTTAAGATCTAAGGATTCATTATAGTTACATAATTTCTAGTCTTGATTCATATTTACATAAATTAAATAGTTATGAATTGGATAAAACCCTATTTTTACGTTATTTATTGTGAACCCACTTTTAAACATATTAACATAGGGTTTTGTGCCTCATCCTTAGGTTTTTATTCTCCCGGGGTTTTTAATTTCATATTTAATTCCATATTAGGGTTTGTATGTTAGGAAATATCAATTTTTATTAGATGAGGTAAAACGAGGATCGGCTCCGGGGCCTTACAAAAGGAGGAACAAAAACCAACAAGCTAGAAAGAAACAGAAAAGTCCACAAAAGGAGTTAAACATGCTTAACTCTTACAATGAAGATCAAGACTTTAAACCAAAGAGAGTAAAATAGAGAAAAATAAAACCGGCCCTAAACCATCAAAACTATAAAAGTTCACCAAAATTCTACTAACAATCCAGAAAACCCAGCTAATTTTTAGGAGAAACTTCACTGCTACTAGCATGGTTGCCTTTGATCTTAGCACCCTCAAGACCCTTGACATTTATGTCTTCCTCCAGCTCGTCCTCGGAACTACTGATGCACAAATTGAAATTCCTCCTTTTAGTGCCTTCCTCCATCCCTTCCAACCTATCACTCACCTTTTTGACCAAATACTCCAGCCCAGAACCTTTTGTTTGGACTTCACCGGGCAGAGAAAATTTGCTAGGAAATATTATTGCTTCATGTATAGTTCAATAAATTAATGTAGTGAGTAGATTATCTTGAATAATATAATTACGTAATAATTCAGCCAGTTGAATAGTTTTTGAGTTGTTAGAACAACTCAACATATTTGGTAGAATTGGGAAAAATTATTTGTTGACATTTCCTATTTCTTAGAAAACTATTTTCCTATACAAGTGTGTAATGTCCCATATGAATATAAATAGAGAAGATTACACCAAGTTTTTATTCAAAATTTCTCATAACATTTTATTTTATATTAGAGCAACATCAATCATGGATTCACATAGTTTAAATCGGTAATCTCATCTATTGTATTGTCTCGATGATACATGGTAAGTCACCCAAACGATAGTGCGGTGAAATCTCCATCTACAACACTAGGTGTGAAGAATATATTCAACGGGACATGTGGATCCATATTCACCTTTTTCATGAGGATCAATTTGTATTTTTCTTAATTCAATTCTTATCTTCTTATATGAAGTCATTCATCTTCTACAAGTTATATCTTTGTATATCTGCACTAATACAAAGACAAAAATTGGAACCCATTCAAGATGCATTGGCACACATCTCAATATCCATCCTACAAGTTTTCAAACCACTTTGTATTGAATTCCACAATTTGTTTCATTCCATAACACTCTTAGCCTTAATGGGTCTTATAGATTTATGTGGTAAGGGGATAATTTATATTGTGAGGGGGATTCATTTTAATGTATTTTTAATAGTTTCTTTTCTTTAAATTTCAATTTTTTTAATCTAGTCAAAATATTATTGCCCAAATTAATATTTAATTTTTAAGGTTATTGTACACCGGAAAAGTGACAAGCGAGCATGGGAATCTACAGGTAACTCTTCCGCGTACCTAACCTCCCGAGGTCATGCCGAGACAGCCGGTAGGGATGGAATATGCGTGGGATGCAGACAAACTAGTTAGGCAGTCTAATGTCTTCGACACGCACTAATGGAATTTACGAATCTAAGGCAAAGAAGGCCCTTCTAACTTGGACTGGTGTGATAGATCGATCGGCAAGGATGACTGCTCGAAGGCTCCAATCAATATCGAGCTCTGGCGTGATTCGATCTATGGGTTGTGGAATACGTGGGAAATGACCTGGGATAGTTTCGTGTATGTCTCCAGATAAGGTCATATGGTGGATGTTGAATACAATTGACTCTACGGACGATTCTCTGGCCTAGTCCAGAATTCTCTAGCTTCGTTAGCCGCTATATCTAGTAAGGACAATTGTTCGATGATGATGGGTGGAAGTGGAGTGGATTGGAATACTAGTGTGCGTAGGCCAATGTTTATATCTGATTGACTTATGGATTCGTTAGGCTGTGGGACTTGTGGGTCACAACCGTAGACTCTTGGTTGTTGCGGTTCTGTTATGGTCATATACGAAATCAAGTCCTGATTCCTAGTATCCAGTAATCATATGCTTTCTCAGCTTCTATGTTTAGGACCAACAACTGCGTGATTTTCTTAGAATATCTCACAGGTGTTCGTGCAACCTGGATCCTTAGACTAGTATCTATGTCTGTGAGAGTGTCTCCTGCACCTGGCTATGGGACCAAAGGATCACAACCAAAGGTTTGTTCTCTTTCAAACCCTTCTACAGTCATGTGAATGTTTATCTAGGGTAATCTGTAATTCGGTTGATTTGACCAAAACGTGTGTGCTTGGTCGTCTTCTATGTTTAACCCTCTCAACTGAGAACTGACTAGTTGTAAATCTGTTGTTGTTTGGAATACTTATATTCTGAGGTTTTGGTCTATGTCAACTATTGCCTTGTGACGAGGTTTGGTTGAGGCACGATTGGCTTAAATATGTATTCCCTGGGCTCCTGAGGTCCCGTGATTGTCATACAAAATGAAATTTAAAATCTAACTGTAATAAAGCAAATTCTAACTACGTGAAATAAAACTAAAACATATATAACTTCTATTTTTGCATTTAACTTTTTGAGAGTTTAAGGAAAGCAGCTATTTTAAACGTATCTAGAAATAACAACTAAATAACAACTTAAAACAAACAAAATAACCGAGTGTAGTTATTTTTCTGTGTAATTTTAGATTTATTCTAAATAATGCAATAACTTTCCTAATCTATTTGTAAGGTTCTTGATCCTACCTCAGAAGTGAGGAGTGAATCATAGTTTCTTAGAAACTATCAATCCTCACAGCTTCCCTGGCAATATCGAGAATAGAAATTACTGAAATGAAACAATTAACTACCTTATTTGATATGATTCTAACTAGAACTTTGAAAGTTAAAACCTGGATTACAGTAATGCAGGCAAATCCGATGGTGTGTGTGATCTTGTCCCCCTCAATGTGATCTCTTTGTTCTTTCGTGTTCACGTGGATCCGAAAAGCGTGTAATGCCGGCATCGATAGAAAAATATATTGGGACAAGGACGGCTCGAGAATACAGGCTGGAAAATTCAAGTAGGAGAGGGATAGCACAAGAGTATAGAGCTTGGCTTATGCAATTCCTAGCGGGATTTTATTGCGAGTCATGCAACATAAAGCGACCAGAACCTGAAACTATCCTGTTTGAAGAGCAAAACCTACAACTTTAATGGCTTCCTAAGCTATTCTACTCCAATGGAATGGATAAAACAACAACACTATTTGCACAAGCTGGATATGTGGCTTACCAATCAGCTGGATAATGCTAAATAAGCATGCAAAGAATTAAAACTATGGCTCTAAACAGAACAAAAGACTGAACTATGAAAATGAGAGCTTGAAGGTGAATGAGGGGCAGACCTGGCAGACAACACTTGCACAAGGTGGATATGTGGCTTACCAACAGCTGCACAATACTAACTAAGCCTCGCAAAATGAAGGCTGAAACTATGGCCTCTAAGCAAAATGATAAATCGAACTATGGAAAAAAAAATGAGGATGAGAGCAAAAGATCCAATCCTTTGTTTGTGCACAAACCATTTATTTATAGCTTTCATTCACCCAAAGATCAAAACCAAACTGAACTCTAAAAACCATAAACAATGGCCAAACACTATTCCAGGGGACCAAAAACATAAATGCATGCCCAAGTCGGCAAGGAAAGTTGGTGAAACATTGATATTTTACGTGAGTCGCGTCAAAGCACTTTCTGGAAAACACGTGCAGGACCGCCGCTCTGAGCAGGGTGGCGGTCACGAGACCGCCCTGCAGGGCGGCGGTTTCGTCACTGAAGATCAAAAGGTCAAGAAAAGAGGAAAAAAGGGGAAAACAAAGGACACGGGGGCTAAGCGGGGCATGCGGGATGTTAACGCATACTCTGAGGGCTTTTCCGGATCCCGAACACCTTGCGAGGAGACCTGTATCATCATTGGGGCACTTGTTGCACTATTCTGGTAGTACAGTACCTTACAATTTTGGGTACGTACATATTGCCCCCTCGGAGAAGTGTTTTAGCCATGAAGAGGCGTAAAACGGTGGGTCGAGTATGGCAGTCCCGAAATGGGAAGTTAGAAGTTATACCTGACACGTCCGTGTGTTGAAATGACGCCATCCGAAATTCCCGCTATCTGCAAAATGAAGAGAGAACTCAAGTGCAGATAGATACAATAATTTGGAAAATAAACGCTAAAATAATAGGGAATGAGAACGTACCATTCGTGCGGGGATAGGAACTTACCTCCATCAGCGCTCCAAACCTGCGAAAAGTCTTTTAAAACGAATCAGGGTGCTATATATATGAAAGTGGGCCCATTTTCCTATTCATTTGCGCGAGTTGATTTGATCGATTTTGAGCTCTGGGACCCACGGTGACGGTTTCTTGTGTGAGTAGAGTCGAAACGTTCGCAGCGAGATCATGATCATGCCTCCATGTGTGGAACACCGCCCCGCTAGATCACAGGTTGGTTTTCTTTAATTTTGTGCTTTTCCCCCCTTAAATTTGAAATGCCAAATTTTGTTATAATGGGGGGGTCATTTTTGAAAATGCTAGTGTTAAAAGGTCCATCTAGGGGGGGCGCCTACTGGGTAGGCTCCATTTTTAGGTTAAATGGTCGTTTTTTGCTTGTTTTAGGCCTTTTTAGATTAAAACCCACGTGGGTTTCGGACACGACCGCCGCCCAGCCGCCTGACTCGCCGGCCTGGCGGTTACATGACCGCCGCCTTTAAGGCGGCGGTTACAAAACCACCTCCCTGCTCAGGGCGCGGTTTTGCACAGAATGCAAAAGGAACTTATATTTGAGATTACACTTGTATTTTTTTGCATTTCTACACGTTTTTATGACTCTCTCGGTGTTGTTCGGATATTAACTTGCTCTGTTTTGTGTGTTTTTGGGTGTATGCAGGCGAGAGAGGAGTACATTAGATGGAGCGAGAGAGAGAGTGTGTGATTGGCTCTCAGGGGTACTGGATACCCTCAGAGGACGAGGATGACACACTACAGAGGGCCGGTATACTGCGCATATCACATGTGCCACATGTTGCACCATCTAGTCACATCCTTTGTGACTTATTTTCTTACTGGGATGCAGATCGGAACACCTTCCGATTGCCAGGGGTCCGTGGTGAGTGGACCATCACATTAGAGGACGTCTACCGCATTCTGGGGGTCCCGATCATCGGGAGGTGACTTACATTAGAGACAGCAGGCTCCCGGGCACAGATTGCGCAGTGGGCAGCATATATGGGAGATGCAGTCATCTCCATGGGGTTGAAGAAGGGGGTGAGAGTTTGATCCATTCCTTCTTTGCCTATCCCCGTATTTCGACAGGCCATCATGGGGATCCTTGCCTCGAGATTGATCGGGGACAAGGGAGGGGACACACTGTTATATTGGGCCCCCATCATTGCACTGACAGAGGGCATGGCGGATATACACTGGGGTGCGAGACATTCAGGGACCACCTACCATGATCTATATAGGGTGGTCCATTTACAGGGACAGTCATTGAGCCACCCAACTCTAGTCATGAGTTGGGTGTATGAGCATTTTATCCCTTATGGTAGGGGTGTGGAGGTGGCAGATCCTGGGGCTATGAGGGCAGCTAGATGGATGGACATGTCGGTGCTCAGAGCACCTCATCAGCCAGTTTCCTCCCTTATTACTGCAGACATGGAGGCGACACTGTACCGGCTTATGGCCGGCATATGGGGCGAGGAGACTCTTACCCTGATCTCCTGCTCCACCACAGGGTAGCTTATTGATCGAGTGGGATGAGTAGAGGTACATCCTTTCGGCCGGGTTCCTCAGCAGTTTGGCCTTCCATACGCGGGTATGCTTCCCCCAGTGGCACCAGTTTATAGATCAGTTCGCGAGGCCAGAGGGGGGCCTAGAGGCCGAGGTTGGACAGTGATTACTCCTGGCATTCCCATTGTAGCCAGGAGGATAGTTCACGCTAGAGGGAGAGCCGGTGCGCCTCGGGCACCTTTGCTTTAGATTGCTGCGGGTCCTGCTCATAGTAGTGATGACCCCATAGATATTGACTCGAGTCCGAGGAGTTCACAAAGGGAGGGTCAGAGGAGGAGACCGAGGACAGCGATCCTGAGTGGCATGACACTCAGGATATTATGCAGGCAGAGAGGGCTGAGCAGAGTGCAGAGAAGGACACTCTAGTTTCAGAGGAGCCACTCTCTCAGGGCCATGGTGGAGAGGATGAGTCAGTTGCAGGGCGACATGTTGCCCCTGCCACAGGAGCAGCCCCTCAGTCGGCAGTGGCATCCGCAGCAGGTGCCGGTCCCAGCGACCCATCTTGGATGCCTGGGGATCCGAGTAAGTTACCCTTTCTCCCTTTTAATGTTTATATGTAGGCTCTCCTTAGTTGCTATTGTTGTATCTTTTAGCCTCTTGCTTGGTTTCTAATTTGTTTTCTTCTTTGTTTTGCAGAGATTGTTGATGAGTGGTGGGATTTGATCTGCAGGGTATGTACCGATTCCCTGATGATCCCCATGGATAGGACCCGCGTGGAGCTGTCCGTAGATGCTGGGAGCCCTCAGCAGCCGGTAGACATACCGATGTCTTCGCTCCCATTTGGCATGTGGCCAGGATGGTGTCGACCCTCCGCACAGAGTTAGCGGGCTACTAGGACGGCTGAGCGCCTCATGAGGAGCCATTCTCGTGGTGAGACTATGGCTGCCCCTCGGACCCTGAGCCCTCCGTACATTCAGAGCGCCGGCGTAGCCGGAGTCCTAGGCATGGGCGTGCACCTTCGGAGGGGTCTCGCAGGGATTGAGAAGCCATTTGGCTCTCGTGTATTTTGTATTATATATTCTTTGTATATCACGGGCTCTTTGAGCATTTTGACCATGCTTAGAGCATGATGGCATTGTATATAAACATTGATTATTTATATATATGCATTCGTTTTGGATTAAAAGCTTGGCACTCATGTTTTCCTTTCTATTTCCAGTTTCCTTGTGTATACTACGATGTATGTTTATATGCTTTTTAGAATGTATGCAATGGAGAACAGATGATGCAAATGTTTGCTTTCTTTTTGTGTTTCATGATGCTGATACATGATAATGTAGATATATTGTGATTTTGAATCTTAGCTTTTGTGAGCAATTTGGATACCTCATGTTTGTTTTGCAGAGTGATGAATAAAACCAGTATGATGAACAGATTAATTTGCCCCATTCCTAACTCCACGCAACTAGTAAGATGCGAGGGCTCATCACCGAGAGTTAAGAAGGGCGCAAGTTTATGAAATGTGGTGAAACGATAGTGATGAAAGACAGACAAAGCTTTGGCGGAACCAAATTGGAAGCTACAAGCTTACTCTACCCGAATGACTTCATAGTTTAGAATGCACTTGCTTTGCGGTTTATCCAGACTTAGACCTGTAGATGGCCACATAGTAGACAAGATCTGGGTTTTTAGGATTTTAATTCTTTTGGGATTTTACACATCTGATTCATTTGTTTTTGACTCAAAGTTTCAGAGTTTGAATTGTTTGTTTATGACTTTTAACGTTTGCTTTGTCAAAAGGACCCCCTGTACTTTGCCCCATGCTACTAGTAAGAAGCGTGGGTTTATCACCGTGGGCAAGGTATAGGCGAGTAAGGGCATTTCCATCCTTTCCCAACCCTACGTCACTAGTAAGAGATGCAAGCTCATCACCGAAGGTTGGTGGGGCAAGGAAATGTGTAAAATTAAAATTTTCTATTTAATCACTTGTTGACTTGTTTTCTTGAGTAAAATGTCAGTATGTGCTTATTTCCAAAGAGATATATATATGGGATAGATGTGACACCATGAAGCTTCTAGACATGGACCATAGGCAAAACACCTATCCTAAGAAGAAATCAAAGTGAGAATAAACTTGCAGATCTTGGTATGACCGTTAAGACTTTGTCATGTTTGACTTTATTTGATAAAAGATTCCGAGATGATTCGATGATATATGAAGATGGAGAGGTATGATTAAAGAGCTTTATGCCAACAACATCATGAGTTTGTAGTGAATTGCTTTGAGAATAGATTCCTTGATCACAATTTATGTAAGAAACAAGTGGACAAAATGATCTTAATCTGTATGAAGATGCAATGTAGATAATTATACAAGTAGTGCTAGTTGCTTATGCGTAGAATCGCTTGAGGTGCAGGGAATTGACTGTTTTGCCAAATTCCTCACCTTCTAGCGTACATAAGAGGTAAGCACCATTTCCGTAGTCCTTCATGACTCGGTATGGGCCCAACCATTTGGGCTGGAATTTCCTTCCTTCGCCGGTCTTCTTGTCGATCCGGTTGTCTAGCCTTAGAACTAGATCACCTTCGTATATGTCGCATTCATAGACCTTCTTGTTATACTGCCGGCACATTCGGTCAGCATAAGCTCTATGCCGTTGTTCAGCATCTAACCTAGTTTCATCTAGGCTTTCTAGTTGGGAAAGACGTGCTTCTCTGTAAGCATCTTCATCCAGAATCCCTTGTAGTGAAATGCGGAGACTGGGTATTTCGACCTCAAGCGGGAGAACTGCTTCTGCCCCAAATACCAGCGAGAAAGGAGTTGCTCCCGTTGGTGTTCTTATTGAGGTTCGGTGGGCCCACAAGGCCGGATATAACTTCAAATGCCAATCTCGTTTGTTTTCTTTCACCGTTTTAAGGAGAATGGATTTCAGTGTCTTGTTTGTCGCTTCAGCCTGTCCGTTGGCTGAGGGTAATACAAGGAAGCCGTATGATGGCTTATCTTAAATTTATTACATAGTTCGTGAACCTCTTCATTCTTAAAAGAAGTTCCATTATCAGAGATAATGATTTGCGGGATACCGTACCTGCAAATGATTTGGTTCAAAATGAACTTGGCGATCACAGAACCAGGTACAGTAGTAAGAGGCATGGCCTCCACCCATTTGGTAAAATATTCAGTGGCCGTGATTATAAAATTATGGCCGTCTATGGATGAGGGAGAGAATTTCCCTATTAAGTCTAGACCCCATGTAGAAAAGGGCCATGGAGTAGCGATTGGTTGTAGAGCTTGTGCTGGCATGTGGATCTCATGGGAGAATTCTTGGCACTTATGACACCTGCGTACAAACTCTATCGCGTCGTGTTCTAGAGTGGGCCAGAAATAGCCCATTCGGTGTATTTTTCGAGCAGTGGCGTGGCCACCGAAGTGGCCTCCACATATTCCGCTGTGAGATTCATGGAGAATCTTCTTGGATTCCTCCGTGTCGACACATCTTAGGAGCATTCCATCGAATGCTTTTCGATAGAGCACCTGCTCTATAATGACGTATTTAGCTACGATTATGCGTAACCACCTTCTTTGTTGCGGTGTAACTCCTTCTGGGTATGTATGGTCCATGATATAATTAATGATATCAGTGTACCAAAGACACTCAGAGATAGAGGGTCGGGCTTCGATGTAGTATACGCACTCATCTGGAAAGTCTAAATCTACTAAATCACCTCCGTCTAATGGGTTATCGGCTAACCAATCTGCGATGATTTGTCCTTTAACCGACTTCTGATTTATAAATGTTAATTTAATTCTCCCATTAGAGTTATAAAACGTCCAGCCTTTTTAGATAAGGATCCTTGTGTGAGGAAAGTCCGTAAATGGTCCGTTTTTACCATGACCCTTGTTTCTTGATTCAGCATATAATGTCTTAGGCGTTTAGTAGCAAAGACTATGGCAAGGCATTCTCGTTCTGCCTGTGTATAGCGTGTTTCATAGTCGAGCAGCGTTCGGCTGATGAAATAAATCATGCGTTCTCTCTTGTTATCATCTTCTTGGGCCAACATACAGGCCACGAGACATTGGTAGCTCGTGAATATAGAATCAATGGGCGATCTAGCTTAGGTGGCATTAGCGTAGGTGGTGATAATAGGAAACACTTAACTGCTTCAAAGGCTTCATTACAGTCTTTGGTCCAATCAATGCTATAGTCTTTCTTGAGTAAATTGTTGATTGGATGAACGGTGAAGCTTAAGTCGGGATGAATCTTTGGATTGCACCCAGCTTTCGAGGAATGACCTGACTCCAGATTCATTTGAAGGTGGAACCATTTCGAGGACAGCCCGGATTTTGGTCGGGTCGACATCTATCCCTCGTGACGATATGATATAACCTAGGAGCTTCCCTCCCGTTACACCAAAGACACATTTCTCTGGGTTTAGTGTGACTCCGTATTCTATTAGACGTGAAAGAATGACGCGGAGTACTTCGGGATGGTCACAACACTTCTTGGCTTTAGCCAATAAGTCATCTACATAAGATTCCATGATTTTATGAATTAGATCGTGAAATATGTATGTCATAGCCCGCTGGTACGTAGCACCGGCGTTCTTGAGACCGAATGGCATAACAGCGTAGCAATAGGTTCCCCAAGGAGTTATAAACGTGGTTTTAGCTTGATCTTGCTCAGATATTCTGATTTGATTGTATCCCGAGAATCCATCCATGAGAGACAAAAGCTCAAACCCAGTTGTTGCATCAACAATGACATCAATAGATGGCAATGGGAAGTCGTCCTTAGGACATGCTTTGTTGATGTCTCGAAAATCTATGCAGATACGTATCTTTCCATTCTTCTTGAGAACGGGAACGATGTTAGATACCCATTGGGAATAGTCGACTGGCTTGATGAATCCTACCTGAAGGAGTTTTATTACCTCCTCCTTTACCATGAGAGCTACTTTAGGTTTCATAGGTCTTGATTTTTGCTTAACTGGCTTTGCATCTGATTTAGTGACGAGGTTGTGCACCGCAATGTGGGGTGCAACTCCTGTCATTTCCTTATAACTAAATGCAAACGCCTTCTGATGTTCTTTGAGGATCCGCGTATGTATTTCCACTTCTTCTGGGGTTAAGGATGATCCTAATTTCAAGATTTTTGGTTCGTCATCTGTCCCGATGTTGACATCGATTGTCTCTTCGATCAAAGAGGCGTTACCCTCTTCGAACTCCGGTGGTGCTGGAGGTAAATCCAAATCATACCCATTTTCTACTGCGTATATGCTAGGCTCCATTTGTGAGGGGAGATCCATCATGGGATTTCCAAAATAGGAAGATGAATGTGGAATTAAGGATAAATCTAGCATATGATAGGAGAGATGTAGTGCTGCATAAGCATTTAAATAATCCAAAGTGGCCATGTCACTATCAACATGGTCTAGGATGGTAGATTCACTTCCACTTGAAAGGGGATTTGTCATTGTTTTTATCAATGGTTCGTCACGAATGGACACCGTGAACTGGGTATCTTCTAACTCATTGCTTGGAGTAAAACGTGATGCTGAAGTTGCTATTGAATCGGCGAGAAGATTTTTCTCTCGCGGGATTGTTTCAATGGATATGAAGTTAAATGCCTTGCTTAAATTTAATACAACATTTTTGTAAAGCTGCAAGTGTTCGGCTTTGGTTTCATATACCTCAGAAACTTGGTTTGCCACTAATTGCGAGTCTCCTAAGACTTTGATGTTATCAACACCAATTCTCTTGGCTAAAGTGAGGCCAAGGAGGAGGGCTTCGTACTCAGCGCCGTTGTTTGTGCATTCAAAGTTTAACTTAAAGGCGAATGGGAGGACTTTCTCCTTGGGTGAAGTAAGAATTATACCTGCCCCCGCTCCATAACGGCATTTAGCTCTGTCGAAATGGAGAGTCCAATACTTAGTCGGGAGTATAGATGTTGGGGCATTTCTGTTGCGTTTGCACACTCTACTTCTACCATATAGAAGTCCTCTGCTGGAAGGGAACCAACACCTAGGGAATATCCTATGCCTACTGAATCAAATGGTAAGAACATTGGTGAATCTTGTTCTATTAACTCAATGATTTTTGCAGTAGTCCCTAATGATACCGTTTCTTTAGCTTTATCGTTAGGGGTTGGGGTTGTTTTGGCTATGCTGATAGTTTCAAGATCCATTGTAGGTACCAACTTCTCCTCTGGTTTTGGGTTAGTGGGTTTATTAAGTTGGTTTGTTGGAAGTTCAAATTCTGAGTGTACACCTGGTCTTTTCTTTAAATCAGCTAGGTGCAAATCGAAAGGTTTTGGATCGCCTTTGGCTACAAATACCTTTCCTAGATGCAAAAATCTTACTTCTTGAAATAACGTAGAAGGGATTGCCTTCATTCGGTGTATCCATGGTTGGCCGAGTATCATATTATAATTAGTTTCCGATCTATAATATAAAACTCAGTCAGGATTGTTTTGGGTCCTAAGGTGACCGGCAGTATTATAGTTCCTATCGAAGTGGCTTTAAGGCTATCATAGCCTCTCAATGTATTTCGAGTGGTGGAACAGTTTGTTTCCCCATATCCTAGTTTTTGGAGGAAAGAGAAAGGGACTATGTTAACTGCACGGCCCCATCGTCAACCATTGCCCGTTTTACATAGTTATTATAAACCCATACTTGTAAGTGTAAGGCTGGATCACCTCGGCGTGCGATCTCAGCATCTATGGGCATTTTACTTATTTTGAATATGAATTTGACATCCTTGTCCTGGCTGCCCCGGAGGGTGGATATCAAAATCTACGTGATTTACTTGTGTTTCAGGAGGTGGAGTGATGTTAATTAGATGACCTAGACCTAATGCTTCTAAAAGAGCAGCTCTGTGAGGAGGAGAGTTCTTTAGTAAATCTAAAAATGAAATGTGCGAGAAGGTCTTTGTTAGGTCACTAATTAAATCATAGGCACCGATGGGTTTTTCTACTATTTGTTGACTCTTATCTATTTCTGGCAGATGACTTGGGCTCGGTTGAGAGAAATATTCTCGTGTTCTTGTTATAGCTTCGATAGGTAGTTCAGCGTCTAATTCTACCAAACTGACTATCTTGGGTCTCGGTTGACTTCCTAACTGTGGCGCAACTGATGGATTTAGTGAAGTCGAGGCTTCGTGATCATTGTTTCCCGGTATTGCACCCTTGTTCGTCCCAGTTGGATTTAGTCTGTTATTATCATGATTTGGGAGTGGATCGTTAAAGATCTTAAGGGAGCATTCTGAGGGGAAACTGCTCCTGCTAGCGTGTTTGGTGGTGATGACACGGGATCTGCCAAAAACAAATCTGTGAAGAACTGTCTTTGTTCTTCTGGTAAACGTTGCATGAATTTATTGTAGTCACGACACGTTCTAGTATCATGACCCCGAATTTTGTGGAAACCACAATAAGAATTGGGATTGTAATTCCTGTTTTGTTGGTTTGGTGTATATTGTGGCCTAAAATTCTGATCAAACTGTTGCCTATTAGGATTAAAATTTTGCATTT
Source organism: Taxus wallichiana var. yunnanensis (assembly GCA_018340775.1). NCBI lineage: Eukaryota > Viridiplantae > Streptophyta > Pinopsida > Cupressales > Taxaceae > Taxus > Taxus wallichiana. The sequence continues at coordinate 424,521,531 of CM031236.1, read as the reverse complement.
GTTGTTTCTGGCTTTGGTTTTGATAACCAAATGAGTTTTGTTTTGGCCCTTGTATAGGATTTCGCCATTGTTGTTGTTGTTGTGGATGGTTAAAATCCACTGTATTGATTGTCGGGGTAAAGTTGTTGTTTCGTTGGTTGTTTGTTTGTGATGGAGTATTAACAACATTTACCCTCTTGGGTTGGTCGGTTACTCCATCCGTTGTTACACCCCGATTTTTGTTAAGGATTTTGGGTCCTTGATTAACATTTGTGGTAGTGGGATAATTTGTAGTGTTTTGATTGGGGGTGATTAACCTCCCGTTTGCACCATATGTTTTACGGCCACTATCTATCGCTGCTTGGTCTATTCGAAGAGCGCTCTCAAGTACTTCATCGTAAGTTCTTAGTGGGAACTTCTGGACTTCTTCCTTCACCTCCTTCTTTGAGAGAATGAAGGAATAAATCACATAGTTCCATCTGATCCATGTTTGGAGCACTTGCTGAAGAATAAAGAACTGTACGCCACCTCTGGATGAAATGGGCGATAGATTCGTTGTGTTCTTGTTTGATGTGCAAGAATTCCCTGATTCCTGTTCTTAACAGTTTGTTCATGTCGAAGGCCTTGATGAACTCTGATACGAGTTGTTTAAATGAATGGATGGAGGCTTCAGGTATTCTATAATACCAGTCGAGAGCGATGCCTTCTAAAGTTTTGGGGAATATTTTAGCAACAACCCCATCCCAAGGGAGTAATTCATGTATGGCTGTAGCGTAAGCTTTGATATGCGCGTTTGGATCTCCCTCACCTTTGTACTTGGGTAAATCGGGAAGAGGTCTTGGAAGCATGATGCTTCGTATGGTGAAGTCTAAGGGCTCTTTCAGATATTATGAATAAGTCCCTATCGCATAGTTTTTGACCATTGATGGTGGTTGCTTTGAGGGGTGGTGGTGGGATGGGTTGTTGATATGGCGCAACGTATGCATTGGCAGGGGCATAGGGAAGTCCCTGCGTTTGAGCAAAAGGCCTGGGAGAGGAGAACATATCTCCTTGTGGTGATTTGGAGTACATGTTTAAGTATGACGGGATATTGTCTAGTAATGGATTGTTTGATACTAGACCGGAGGAGAAATAGTGTTAGAGATGGCGAGACCTTGTTGGCGTTTGTTGTGATATCGAGGAGGCATGCCTAACGTGCCTACTCCTGTGAGGAGATCTACTTGGCCAGAGTGATATGGAGGATTGGAACTTCCTGCTTGCATGAACTGAGGATTTTGACTTACTTGAGCAAGTTCTAACCCTCTCACTTTTTCTACTAATGTTGAAATGACTTCATTTGGTGAAGTCACGGTGCTTTGCCTTAGTGGCGTTTGTTGTATACCATGGTGTTGTATAGGCATGTGATATCCTGCTATAAACTGATCGCTATCTTGCCAAGTTTCTCGAGAGTATTTCCTATATGCAGTGGCATAGAGGTATTTTCTTGAAAAGAGACCTCGGGTTGTGGTTGTAAACCTCCTACAGGTGGGTACATACCCCGAGAGCATTGTTCATTCCTAGGATAACGTATTGATTGTTCATCATCTAAGACCAGGTATGGGTCAGATTGCCTACTAATTTGTGGTCTAAGTAGCATCTGAGGAGACGAACCAGATTCTCCAGTAAACGTCATATTGTTCGAGCCTGAAGGCTCTGTTTGTTGCGTTCGAGGGGGTTGATCTAACTCCCCATTTGGAAAGATGAATTATATCTTATTCTTGGGGTTTGTGTTGACAACTGATTAGTTGAATAGTTGTCGCCCCATACTGAGAGCGAGGGTGATGATTGTCTATTCTGTTGGGCATAGTATGCCTCAAGACCCAAGAGACCCATAGCACGGGTCTACGACATATTCGGGGCATCAAATCCCGACATATTTGGGGGATATGAAGGTGGTTAGTGAAAGGCTAATGAGAAGGAGAGAAGGTGATTTGTAAACAAAAAGAACACGTGATACTATGACTCGAAGAGAAAGTAGGAAGTTTACGTCAGCTTCACTAATTTTGTTTGCTTCACGTTGGGTTCACCAATTTTGTACGCCGAGAAAAGCAACAAGCGAGTGTGGGAATCTACAGTAACTCTTCCGCGTACCCGACCTCCCGAGGTCATGCCGAGACAGCCGGTGGGGATGGAATATGCGTGGGATGCAGACAAACTAGTTAGGCAGTCTAATGTCTTCGACACGCACTAATGGAATTTGTGAATCTAAGGCAAAGAAGGCCCTTCTAACTTGGACTGGTGTGATAGATCGATCAGCAAGGATGACTGCTCGAAGGCTCCAATCAATATCGAGCTCTGGCGTGATTCGATCTATGGGTTGTGGAATACGTGGGAAATGACCTGGGATAGTTTCGTGTATGTCTCCAGATAAGGTCATATGGTGGATGTTGAATACAATTGACTCTACGGACGATTCTCTGGCCTAGTCCAAAATTCTCTAGCTTTGTTAGCCATTATATCTAGTAAGGACAATTGTTTGATGATGATGGGTGGAAGTGGAGTGGATTGGAATACTAGTGTGCGTAGGCCAATGTTTATATCTGATTGACTTATGGATTCGTTAGGCTGTGGGACTTGTGGGTCACAACCGTAGACTCTTGGTTGTTGTGGTTCTGTTATGGTCATATACGAAATCAAGTCCTGATTCCTAGTATCCAGTAATCATATGCTTTCTCAGCTTCTATGTTTAGGACCAACAACTGCGTGATTTTCTCAGAATATCTCACAGGTGTTCGTGCAACCTGGATCCTTAGACTAGTGTCTATGTCTGTGAGAGTGTCTCCTGCACCTGGCTATGGGACCAAAGGATCACAACCAAAGGTTTGTTCTCTTTCGAACCCTTCTACAGTCATGTGAATGTTTATCTAGGGTAATCTGTAATTCGGTTGATTTGACCAAAACGTGTGTGCTTGGTCGTCTTCTATGTTTAACCCTCTCAACTGAGAACTGACCAGTTGTAAATCTGTTGTTGTTTGGAATACTTGTATTCTGAGGTTTTGGTCTATGTCAACTATTGCTGTGACGAGGTTTGGTTGAGGCACGATTGGCTCAAATATGTATTCCCTGGGCTCCTGAGGTCCCGTGATTGTCATACAAAATGAAATTTAAAATCTAACTGTAATAAAGCAAATTCTAACTACGTGAAATAAAACTAAAACATATATAACTTCTATTTTTGCATTTAACTTTTTGAGAGTTTAAGGAAAGCAGCTATTTTAAACGTATCTAGAAATAACAACTAAATAACAACTTAAAACAAACAAAATAACCGAGTGTAGTTATTTGTCTGTGCAATTTTAGATTTATTCTAAATAATGCAATAACTTTCCTAATCTATTTGCAAGGTTCTCGATCCTACCTCAGAAGTGAGGAGTGAATCATAGTTTCTCAGAAACTATCAATCCTCACAGCTTCCCTGGCAATATCGAGAATAGAAATTACTGAAATGAAACAATTAACTACCTTATTTGATATGATTCTAACTAGAACTTTGAAAGTTAAAACCTGGATTACGCAGAACAGAGGTGAATCCGATGGTGTGTGTGATCTTGTCCCCTCAGTGTGATCTCCTTGTTCTTTCATGTTCACGTGGATCCAGAAAAGCATGTAATGCCAGCATCGACAGAAATAGATATTGGGACAAGGACAGCTCAGAATACAGACTGGAAAATTCGAGTAGGAGAGGGATAGCACAAGAGTACAGAGCTTGGCTTATGTAATTCCTAGCGGGATTTTATTGCGAGTCATGCAACATAAAGCGACCAGAACCTGAAACTACCCTGTTTGAAGAGCAAAACCTGCAACTTTAATGGCTTCCTAAGCTATTCTACTCCAATGGAATGGATAAAACAACAACACTGTTTGCACAAGCTGGATATGTGGCTTACCAACAGCTGGATAATGCTAAATAAGCATGCAAAGAATTAAAACTATGGCTCTAAATACAGAACAAAAGACTGAACTATGAAAATGAGAGCTTGAAGGTGAATGAGGGGCAGACCTGGCAGACAGCACTTGCACAAGGTGGATATGTGGCTTACCAACAGCTACACAATACTAACTAAGCCTGCAAATGAACTGAAACTATGGCCTCTAAGCAAAATGATAAACTGAACTATGGAAAAAAATGAGGATGAGAGCAAAAGATCCAGTCCTTTGTTTGTGCACAAACCATTTATTTATAGCTTTCATTCACCCAAAGATCAAAACCAAACTGAACTCTAAAAACCATAAACAATGGCCAAACACTATTCCAGGGGACCAAAAACATAAATGCATGCCCAAGTCGGCAAGGAAAGCTAGTGAAACGTTGATATTTTACGTGAGTCGCGTCAAAGCGCTTTCTGGAAAATGCGTGCAGGACCGCCGCTCTAAGCAGGGCAGCGGTTACTGACCGCCGCCGCATTGTTCATGGTGGCGGTCACGAGACCGCCGCCCAGGCAGGGCGGCGGTTTCATCACTGAAGATCAAAAGGTCAAGAAAAGAGGAAAAAAGGGGAAAACAAAGGATGTGGGGGCTATGTGGGGCATGTGGAATGTTAACGCATACTTTGAGGGCTTTTTCGGATCCGAACACCCTTGAGGAGACTGTATCATCATTGGGGCACTTGTTGCTTGTTAAAGATCTGAGTACCTTACAATTTTGGGTACATACGTGTTATGTTTTTGTTTTTAATAAGAAATTGTTTTCTAATTTATATTGTTTAGGTTATTTTAGGTTTTTATTGTTGAGTCATTAAATTTGTTTAAAGATTTGATCATATGTGTCAAATAATAATAGAAATTTAGATTCAAAAGTGACATTTGGGTCATGATTCTTATTAAAGTGTCGCATCAAAAGATTCAAATTACAAAGTATATTTATATTGTTAGTCAAAAATGTGAGTCAAGTCATAATGGACAAGTTGAATTGAATTGAAATTTTGAAGGAAAATATTTCCATATATGGAAGGTAAGAAATCGGTTGTTGTTCAAAAATATCTATGGGATATTTTAGAAGGAAAATTTAAGAAACCAACGATGCAAATGAAGCGGAAAATGGAAAAGTAAGGATGGAAAAGTAACGACAATTATTTTCCTATGATTATCTTATGCCTACCTACATTACATAAATCTAGAAAATATGTCACATTTCATCTAGATGATATTGAGAAAATTATTTGGGTTGCGAGTAGAGAGTTCATTAGTGGCACTTAAGAAGAATTTTTTTAGGCTCAAGATGGAAGAATGTGACAATATGGTTGAACACGTCAATAATTTTTGTTCTATTTCAAATAAATTAGCTAGAATAAAAATGATGTTTCTAATAATGATACAAACTTTATATTACTTAATAACATGCCTCCCAAATATTTTAACATGGTCTTCATGATCTTTACATTGAGTAAAATAAATCCTAGTTTGAAAGATGGGGAATGAGCTCTAGAATTTGCTCGCTAGGGTTTCTTGCTTACAAAATTTTTATTTTGTGACCTTCTCGCTCTGTGGGATATTAATACCATCATTTTTCTAGGGTTTCCCACCCGTTGGGTGCCTCTATATAATGACCTCTCCCTCTTAAAGCATGTTTGTTGTAACCGTGGTTCGAGATAGTGGAGCTTTGATCAATGGCATCACCTACAAAAATGTCCTTGGAATTTTGTCCCAAAGGTATTCCACGAGGTAATGTTTCTCCTCTTGATGTGGTTTTACCTATTCCTGATTTTAATGTTGTTTGTCAATGGTTGGAATAATTCTGTCTCATTGGGTATTTTATGGGTCGCATCCCCTCTGAAAGCATGCTCAAATCCTAGGTTAATACAGCCTGGACTCCTCATGGCATCCGGCTTGATAGCATCCAAAATATGACCAAAGGATTCTTCCTTTTTCACTTCTCTAACCCAACTAATGCCCCCAACATTTTGGCCCAACAAGCCACCTGGTATGTCTCGTAACTCTTTGTTGGTCCTATTTCCATGGACCAAAGACTTTGTGGTTTTTGAGTATGTTGCACTTAAAGTGCCAACAGGTAGAAATTCTACCCTTGCCTTGTGTTCATTTCTTGCATCAGATTGCTTCTTCCATTGGGCAGGTGGTTTGCCTCAAACCAGAGTGGTTTTACCATGCTCGTCCACATAAGCATGTTTGCATTGAGGTAGATCTCTCTTGAGACCTGAAATAATTTGTGGAAATCCATATGGGAGACAAGTGTTACTCCCAACGTATTATGTAGATCAAATTTCCAAATGCTTTCTTCGAATGTTAGGCCTCCGATCATAAGATTTAAGACTTCCCTCTTTATGTTCCTTGTAATTTTCAGGTTGCCAAAATAGCCTACGAACCATCCAAACCTCTACATGAGGAAGGATGGAAAATAACGAGGGGGCAGAAAAACAAGAATAAAACTCAGCCATCCAAGGCCTCTAGTTCAAATGGTCAATGTGAGCCAGTTGTTAAGGAACATAGCCGTAGTAAGCTAAGAGCCAATTGTTGTCGAGTAAGAAACCAACTATTGTTTCCAACTTGTCATTCTAGTTACCAAAATACTCTAGCATGCCCAAAGCGGCCTCGGTTCTCATGGACCAAAAAAATCTTTTTATAATGTCACCATGCCACAACCTTCACCGTTGTTTTTAACAAATAACTCACCGTGGCATTAACTAAACAGCCCCAAAGTCCTTTCTCGCATATCCTAGGATCATAACTCGGTACATAGTGTGGACTTAACAAAAGATGAGTACAATATTGCATATGCCGATTAGAAGAAAATCAATCTATAGGATTTTTTGTAGCATAACACTGCTCAATTCCTACAAAACTAGTACGATGCCCTTGATGTCTTGGATGCTAACAGTATGGCTCTTGACCAACGTCTTCTATGAAATGTTTATCTTGGAATTTTTGAGGTATAATAGACTCTGTCGTAAGTATGTTGTTCGTGAAACTCGGCAAAGATTTTCCAATTTAGATGTTTTATTTTTAAAGGAGGTGAAAATTACAAGTTTTGATTCATGACATGGTTTGTAAATCCATCTAGTCTGACAGCTTGGCCTTTTGCAGTAATCATGAAGTGGTGCATGGGGGTTTAATTTCCATTTTTTCTCCCAAATGGAGGCCCTTGTTGATTGACCATGGCATTGACCCCACCAACAAAGTGCCATATGGGTCCTATTTAATGTTGACAACCACCCTTTTGGCCTCATTAATATTTATGCCTCTAACAATACAACCGAAAGGGAAGATCTTTAGAGGTGCATATATTTCACAATTATCAATGCTTATTAGGTCATAAGTGATGATTTTAATATGGTTGAGTCACCCACTAATAAGCGCAGCCACCACCGCCGATGAGATGGATAGCTAGTGAAAGGGAGGCATGGTTTCACATGCGCAACAATTTTGGATTTTATGACCCTAATGCTTCTCGCACTCCCACTTCTGAAGCATGGTAAACTTGGTCCAATATCTAAGGAGGATCAGATCATGTTCTTAAATGGATCAATAGAGCCATGTTGTCATCTCAATATATTTTTATTTTGACAGCATTTACTCCATGCCTGTGGAGGTCATGCCTGATTTTGTACTATTTGATCATTCCCCTATACAATTTCATATCACTTGGCAAGATAAGATTTTTTTTTTTATAAATTCCAATTATTTCTTAATATTTCCTTGATCCAGCATGTGCCCACACTCAATTATATCAAGCATGTGTGGAACTTAGCCCCACAACCAAGTCATCAGTCAAAGACTTTCAGCCTACCGATGTATGTCGGCTAGACTCAATGGTGGGATGACACTATGACTCGGACTACTAGATTCCTAAGAATCTATGGCAGAAAGCTAGTCAAAATAAGATGTCACTCATACTCGCCAACACCTTTGCTCTTAGCCACGTGGTGGTGGAACTCAGGAAATGCCTTCTCTACGAAACTATGAAACTTCAAGTTGTAACGCTTTGCGAGGAAAATTCAAATCGCTAATAATTACAATGCTCGGGAGCTTAAATTTGTGCCTGCGTGCATTGGCTTAAAATTGGTGAATCAATCTTAAAAGAATTCTTTCTTTCTCTTAGATCCAAAAATCCTTGTCAATAAATTTGGACCATATTTGATGGCGGAGCTCAAGTTAGTGAACCTCAACACATGCTACAAGCTTTTGTGCGACATTATAAGTTGGTATTTCATACTAAACAACCCTCTATTAATAGATGAGTAGCCCTTAAACAATGCCCTGGTTGTTGTGTCGTGTAATATTTCTCAAGCTTAGAAGGTGGTCTGTGATTGAATGCTCACCATTGATGACCTCCACGATGTAGTCATGTAAATGGCCAATGATAAGGCCCTGGGATGTGATGGATACCCCTGTGAATTCTACAAAGCCTTATGGGATTTTTGGGCCAAACCTTCTTTAAGTCTATCTCAAAGGTTTTGAGAATCGGTGATTGGTTTCGTGCATCAACAAAGGGAATATCAAATTCATCCCGAAACAAGGGGATCTAGAGAAAATCACCATTTGGTGGCCTATCAATTTTTTGAATGTCTCCTACAAAATAATTATCAAAGCTCTGGCTATGCGACTACGTAATATTATCCCCGATGTGATTCAAATGGAATAAACTATGATCATTATGGGGTGATACATCTTGGAAAACATCATTGCAGTTTGGGAAGGCATGGAATGGGCTCAGAGATCCAATAAATATACCATTTTCATTAAAATTTATTTTGAGAAAGCTTATGATCGATTAAATGTCTATTTATCCTTGTCATGTTGTAAGCCCCTGGTTTCAACCTCAATTTCATCCTATTAGTCATAATGTTATCTTCTTATGCCTCTTCCCATATAACTATTAATGGCCTCATCTCTGAGTCCTTTGGATTATTTTGTTCCATTTGGAAAGGGTGTCATTATCATCTGCACTCTATGTACTTATGGCTGAAGGTTTTGGGTATCTTCTAACTCACGCCAAAAACCAAGGGTATGTAAGGGAGATTTCACTACCTTTTATGAACAATTTTAAATTTCTAAATGGTCACTTCACAGATGATTCATTTCTCATGCTCATTGAGGAAGAATATAATGTCTGCTGCCATGCCATGCACTTTGCCTTGACATCTTTTGTTTAGTGTCAGGTTCCTTTGTTTAATGGTAGAAAAATAAATGCTACGAGCAATATTTCCTCCCATAACCCCCTTGGATTGCCTCTTTTGAGTGGAATATTCTTTCACATAGAAAAAATTTAACTTTCTAGGCATCCCCTTTTCCTTTCAAGCTTTGTTGGTCAAGCTATGAGAGTATGTTATTTAATGGGTGGCCAAAAAATTGGATTATTGGATTACCAGACCTCTTTCCTTGGTAGGAAAATTCCAAATTTTCTCCAAAGTTTTGGCAGCCACGCACATTTACTACTCTTCATGTTGGGTTCCTTCTAAAGCCTCTATTCAGAAACTGGAAAAACTCCTCAAATCCTTTCTCTGGGCCAACACCTCCATTGGTAAAGGTTTTCATCAAGTGGCTTAGGAGATTTGTTTCCTTCCCTACAATTCTGGGGGTTTAGGCCTTATTGACATATAATGCCAAGGGTGGGCACTCTATGCCAAATGGATTGTTAGATGTATCACTGGCCAAGAAGCATGGAAAGTGATTTTTTGCCATGGTATAGAAGAAGGATCACCTTACGACCACCCTACATGGAAAGGTTTGGGGTTTGTTAACCTCCTTATTGCTCTGGTGCCTATTAAAGTGGTTGGCACTTTTGTGCTTAAAATCATTTGGAAGGCATGGGAATGCATCAAACCATGGCTTCAATGGAAAGGTGATGGCTTTCATAATGGGCTTTCCATTAACCATCATTCCCTTTGGTGGTCACCAATATTTCAGGCTCAAGATAAGTGTTTTACAGATATCTAGGGGATTCCTATGCTCAAACTCTTCAAGAATGAAATTCACACTATCCAAGACTTATTCTATAAACACTTACAGTCCTCATATTTCTTGGTCGATCTTAAAGCTTGATTTCAGCTAACTAACCGAGGATCAAGCTAGCATTAATGAAGTGCTTAATTCAGTCCCTAACCATATGTTGCACAAAATTTTAGTGTGCTCCTCTCACCCCTGGTGGATGGATTGGAAGTGGTATGTTGATATCTCGTTTTGTAATTGTTTAGCCAGTAAATGCTACCATTGGATTTCACCTCATCTTCCCATGGTTGAAAAACTCAACACTTGATGGGGCATTCATTCCACTATGTCTTCATGGAGTCGGTAATTTGACACCATCTGGTCTATCTATGCGATCCTAAAATTTCTCACTTTCTCTAGTGTGTTCTTCACCAAGGTCTTCCCATGGGGTCTTGACTTGTTCTAATTGGGATCCCAACGCCTAAGTGTTAGATCTATGGCCACTTGGAAACTCTATTACATTGGTTCTGGTTTTTCTAAAAGACTTGCTTGGAATTAAAAACACTCATTTTTATTTCCTCTAAGACCTCATTACTTTACTTCAAAGAATATCCTTTTAGGATATAACCCCAAACTTCTACCTATGTTCACCCAGATTTGGCATGTTTTCAGAGGGGAAATTATGTTTTGGATATGGAAAGAAAGAAATTTTTTTTCTTTGTTAATTCTAAAGTTGATCATCAATTTTTAGTGTATTAAAAATCTATTCTTGTCTCCAATGTTTTGTTGCGCAGATTCAATTCTAGGCTAATAAAGTTTCTCTAGAAGTGGATCACCTTTAATTTGTCTGACATTATGGTGATGCCCGCTGTAACGTTGTTTGGGAGCCACCCTCTCCATCTCGGCACTCCTTGCCACATGGACGTGGTGGTCTCCGCATTCATTCTCAATGGCATTCCTTCACTCGGTCTTGTTGCTTGCCCCACCCTCAACAATGGAGGAATCACTTTCCACTAGCTCTCTAGTAAGGCTGGGGGTCCCCTGTTCACCAACTCGGTGGGACTCACATGTTATCCCTAAGCCACACATGTTTGATGGTTGGAACTTTCTCCTTTTCCATCACCGCCTTCTAATAAGTTTCCCTAAATCTCTCTTGCCATTCGCACTCGGGAGGAGGTAGAAAAAGAAGAATAAAATCCCCCTGGTTGGGACATCCAAAATGCCGACAAGGACCTCCCAAGCTCGGGTTGGTCAAACGATCATGATCCTCCTACTTTGGGAATGTTTTTTTTTGTTGTATAATTTTGTGTTTTGATGGTTTCCTAGGCATTGTCTAGTTTTTTTGTTTTGTCCTAGGCTCGGCCTAGTTTGTTTTTGGTTTTGGGACGTGCTCTCATACCACTCACTTTTTTCTGAAATTTATCTTGTATCTTATTGCATTAATATAATATAAGATTTATTTTCATCAAAAAAATAAATCCTAGTTTAGAAGATTTGATTTCTTCTCACGATTTAAGAAGAAAATAGAACTAAGAAGATTTATATAGAGGAATTTGTAATGTATGGTAAAAACAAAAAATTGGCTCATGTTAAGAACAACTTGAAAGGATGGAACCAAAAAAATTGGTAACATTTTTGAAAAGAAGAAGTCCCTGGAGAATGAGTTATCAACCCTATAGGATTCTTTATAGATCCCTAACAATGAAAATATTCATGAAGGTCAAGAAAAGAGAAAGAAATGTTGTAAGAATACCATAACATACTTTTGAAAGAGGATACTTTCGGAGACATAAATCTAGGGTGCAATGGCTTAAAGAAGGGGATAAAAATACTAAATTCTTCCACATTTCAACCTTAAAAATGAGGATCACTAATAGAATCCTGAGTATTACAGGGGAAGATGGAGAGATGCTAACTACTTTTTTAGCAAACTCCTTTCAATAGCCAATACATCTAACAACAATAAGGAAGGTTACTTTTTGGACTGTATTCCTTAGCTGATCACAAAGACTGATAACAACATGATCATTAAGAAATATAATTTATGATGAAGACCATGAGCCCTCACAAATCTCTCCCGGACCGGATGGATTTTTGGCTCTCTTTTTTCAATCCTTTTGTGATATTTCCAAGGATGATACATGTAAAAATATTCAAGAGTTTTTTAAGAACAAAAAGATGCTCCATGAGTTAAACTGCATTTTTATTTCTTTAGTACCTAAGAACCACAATCCTACTAATTTTAGGAATTTCAGACCTATCAGTCTTTGTAACTGCATTTACAAAATGTGCTAAAAATTATGGCTTTAAGAGTTCAACTTCTTCTTCCTTCCATTATCTCTGATCAATAGGGGGTTTGTGATGGGAAGATAGATCCAAGATGGTATAGTTACTATCCAAGAGACTCTTCATACTACCAAGAAAATTAAAAAATAAGCTATGTTCATTAAGCTTGACATGGAGAAATCCTATGACTCGAGTCTCTTGGTCTTTTCTTCAAAAATTATTAACCAAGTTTGGGTTCAGTGAAGATTTTAGGAATATGATACAAACTTGCATTTCCACAGCCAAATTCTCTGTATTGATCAATGGAACTCCTTGTGGTTTCTTCAACAACACTAGAGGCTTAAGATAAGGAGATCCCATTTCTCCATTCTTATTTATTATTATGGCTGAAACTCTGAGCAGAGCCTCAATAAGGCTAATATTGAAGGTAGAATCAAAGGCATTTCCCCTACTATTAATTGTGCCAATGTGGTCCATCAACATTTTTTTGATGATACAATGTTGGTTGGAGAGGCTACGGTTCTTGAGGCTAAAGAGTTCAAACAATTGGTGGTTGACTATGAGGAAGCTTCTGACCAACTGGTCAATTTTGGTAAAAGCTCTATATTTTTATCAATACTCCTGAAAAAATATGTGTTAAGATAACATGTATTCTTGGCTATGAGATAAAAAAATTCCCACTAGGTATCTTGGAATGATTATAGGGACTGAGAAGCCAAAGGCTGCTGATTGGAATTTTCTTATAGACAGATTCCTCAAGAAACTGGAAGGGTGGAAGGGATCATTACTATCTCAAGTTGGTAAATCTATTCTCCTCAAATGCTCCATTCAAAATTTACCAGTGTATACTATGTCAATCTACAAATTACCTACCTCAATTTCTAATAAGTTGGAGAGCATACAAAAATATTTCTTTGGAGTGGCTCTGAACCAAAAGACAAAATTCCCCTCCTTGCCTGGGAAAAATTTTGTAAACCCAAGAGACTTGGGGGCCTTGGTATTAGAGATTGGGCAAAAATGAATAAAGCTATGCTGTCAAAAATGATATGGAGATTGGTTAAGGAAGACAGTGTGTGGACTTCTATCATAAGGCACAAATATTGGATAAATCTTCAAGCTAATGATTGGTGCTTTAGCAATGCTGACTTTAATGGATCAACATTCTAGAAATCAATAAATTGGGCAAAGCACATTGTATCTGAAGGTAGAAAATGGATGATAGGGGATGGGATCTTGGTGAATTTATGGGAGGACAAGTGGTTAGGGGAAAAACCACTAAAAGAAAGCTACCCTAATCTCTACAAGGATGTTGTTGAAAAATATGGCACTAAGGTAAGAAATTATTTCAATCTTGAGATCCCTTTGAGTCAATGGAAAACAATTGATTTGGTTGGACATAACAACAATGAGATCAACTCTATTAACAAAAAATTAAGTGGAGTTATTGTTAATAACAGAATTTTAGAGATAGATAGCTTATACTGGTCCAGGGAGGAAAATGGAATTTTCTCAGTTAAAATTGCATATAATGCCTTTTTCATTGGGGAAGAAGATTCAGAAATATTTAAATGGGAAAGTGTGTGGATCAAAGAAGTTACCCCCAAGGTCAACATGTTTTGGTGGTTGGTTCTTCATGAAAAAATTCTTACTATGGGTAATCTCAACAAGAGGAATTTTCACATGGTGAACAGGTGTGTTCTTTGTGAAAAAGATATTGAAGACTCATTACACCTTTTCCTTCAATGTCCTTTTTGGAATCAATCAGAAACACCCTTCTAAATCTGTTTGAGATAAAGTGGATTTTCCCATGTTCCATTAAGCAGCTATGGTCTCAATGGTTCAATCCCTTCAAGATTCAAGGACTCAAACATATTTGGACTCTAACCCTCATGCACCTTGTTTGGGAAATATGGAAAGAGAGGAATAGGTGAATCTTCAAAGGTAAGAAGGATTCAGAAAGAGAGTGGGAGCTCGTTGTTTTAATGTTATTAATGAAAATTTTTATATTATTTCCCCACATAAGAAAACCATAATCTAGAATGAGAGTAATTTATCTAAGAATTGGGGTTTGACCCCCAATCAATTGACTCCTTCCATCCCAAACCCTAGGCTACAAGGTTGGGTGAAACCCAACAAGGATTGGATAAAGAAAATTTTTATGGGGCATCCAAGGAAACCCCAAAATGTTAGTTGTGGTAGGGTCTTTCATGATCATTAGGGAAATTTCATTTTAGGTTATCATTGCAACCTTGGAATTCAATCGAATCATGTTGTTGAAGTTGTTGTTTCCTTCTGGGGTATTTCTATAGCTTTCAACACAACATTGTTAGATTGGAAGTGGAGGGTGATTCTCTCAACATTATTAACAACATCCTTGGAAAAGGTACCACTTCCATATCTATTCAAAACTCTATAACTAGCATAAAAGGGATGATAAATATGTTTGAAGATATTAAATTTAAACATGTCTATAGAGAGGCAAATGGTATTGCGGATTATTTTTCCAACAAGGGGGTTACATGTCATGGTATGACATTAGTCACCAATGTGGAAGCTATAGATTCTAAGGTGTGAGCACACCTTCAAAATGAACAACATGGACACGTCACCACTAGATAATTATAACAGATCATGGAGTCTCCCTCCATATAACTCGGGATTTTATGATTAATATCTGCAAGACATGTGTGTTTAAAAATTGGGGTTATGCGAAGCCTGGGGACTTGAGTCACTCATTCCACTTCATTATTATTAATCCCTCCTATGTGTTTGAAATCATCATAGTTGGGATTGTGCAAAACAAATTGGTTATCCTCAATTTGAAAGCTTTTATGGATTGGTGCTTGAAAAATATGATGGGGGTGATCTTGTGCGAACTAAACCATGGGACCTAGAAGGTGTTAAGCTGGAGGCTATGGAAGTTTTTGACAGGATGGGAATCTCTCCCTTTCTCAAAATTTATGAGGGCCATTATGAAAACCTAAGAAAGGACTTTTCCAAAGCTTGGAAATCTACTAAAAAGGTGGAATCGTGAACCTGAAAGGTGTGCACATCGATATTACCATTGAAATAGTGGCTAACATCATGGGTTTATCGGTGGAAGGAAGGGAGGTGTATAAGCCCAAAAAGGAGGCCATAGATGAATTGAAGCTTTTCCTACAAGGTAATGAAAAACTTACCTCCCATTTTGTTGGTTTCTTACACTCGTCTTTACCCCACCCTTTTGATGAAGTGGCTTTAACCCTCATTCAGTTTCTGACCCTTGAAGGCCACCACAAATGCATTTATGCTTACCATCTTCCTATGTTAAATTTCTAAGACATGGCCATAGATTTAGTTTTCCCTATTTTCTATTCCGATCTTTGTGTGCTTTGATTGTGCAGTTTAAAAATAGCAGAGTTAATGTCCCTCTTCACCAAGGTTTTATTCTAGCCCTGGTCAAAATAGTTTCCCTCGATATTGACAAAACTAGTATTCTCACTAAGGCCCTTGAGGATTATTCGAGGAAGAGGACTCAGACTCGGAGGAAGATGAGTCTAGTGAAGATTCAGAATCACAGGAAGAGGATGTTTCTGGGGATGAGAAGGATGTGGTTGAAATTGATGTGACATCAGAACCTCAATGAGCCTAAGGTGAAGAATGTTCAACCATTTTCTATCAAAACCATAGGGGAGTCAAGCGGTAGGGGAATCAGGTTCCTATTAACACCCAGTTGGAGTTGCAAGTCGAGGCTTTGGGTCAAATGGGATCCAAGAAGGGAGATAATCATCTTTCCAAAATGGCT
Source organism: Taxus wallichiana var. yunnanensis (assembly GCA_018340775.1). Lineage (NCBI taxonomy): Eukaryota > Viridiplantae > Streptophyta > Pinopsida > Cupressales > Taxaceae > Taxus > Taxus wallichiana. Next base: position 424,505,562 of record CM031236.1, on the reverse strand, counting down.
ATGGATATTGAAGAACTGAAAGGAGACATGAGGCTTACTGAGAAAATTTAGTTCGAGTTTCTCTTTAATGACTGGCATTCTATGAGATCACAGAGTTGAAGATGTGGCAAAAATTACTAATGGGGGGAGTCTTGAAATAATGAAAGCCAATTGCAGTAACCTCTCCAATGAGGTGGATCATATTAAATCCATATTGCACAACTATATGGAATGGAGCATTATTACTGTGAAGTCCACTCTGCAACACCTTTAGACCCTTAGTCAATTGGCCAATGCTTATAGGCAAGTGGATGAGCACGAAAACCTAAAAAAAAGGAAAGGGAAGCTACTAAATGTGATATGGGTTCTTTGGGTGCCAACATTGATTCTCTATCAAAGGAATGGGCTAAACTTTTAGCCAATCTGGAAAAAGCTAAAAATTAATGGTTGGGTTTGTATGGCTGTTAGTTTTACTATGTTGTTATTTCTCTATGTTGTTAGTATGACTTTGGTTTTGTTGATGTTGTTATTAGTCTTTTTTTGTGTTATGTACTGGTTTATATGCTCATGAAGGAGCTTAACTTTTATTATTCCTTTTATATGTATATTTTGTATGCTTTGTAAGGTTATTATCTTCTCAATCTGGAGCTTTGCTATGTAATGGGGTAGGTTCCCTCAACCCTATTTACCTATAATAAAAAAATCATATACTAAAGGGAAATTAAAATATTTTTTAAAGCAAGGATCAAACTCAAAAATATGAAGAAACAAACCACTTATAAACAATTTGGTCACTTAGCTATGAACTGCAAGAAAAAAGAACTAGATTTACTTGATGGAAAATTATAAGAAAATTCAGGTTTATTGATGAAGAAGAATAAAGTGATACATAAGAACCAATGTACAATGGTTATGATTCAGAATACTTTCTACACTAATTATGTAGCATATAATTATAGGATGAAAGCACCGGAGGTTGGAGGTAAAACAATGAAATCTTGCGATTTGTAAGTGATGCGGTTGCATAATGAGGTTTTGGCATGTTTTTAACTTTAGTATTTGATTTCAATATGCAGTTTGTTTAAGTTGTGTGCATTTGGATTCATTTCAGGTGTTCTTTTTTCTAGATTATTGAATAAATGGAAATTTCACATTGTGGGGGGGAATATGAACCAATATTCCATTTCCATTCTGCTGGAAGTCAATGAGATGAAAAATTATTCCTATGTACTTATTTGATGTTAAAATTATAGTGCAAAGATAAAATCATAAGGTAGAATTAGCATCTTGATACTTGAAGAGGACGAACATGGGTTCATACCTTGGAAAATGGTTCACATTGTATGAATAGGGGTTCATACCGAGGTTTTAGGTTAGTCGTTGTAAAATCATAAGTATGTTAAGATTATGAGCACACATGGGAAACAAGTTGTAGAAGAAGTGTAATTGTTTTTCTACCATGTTCTCGCTAAGGAGGAATGTTAGGAAATATTGGTGCTTCATGTATGTTTAATAAATTAATGTATTGATTATATTGTCTTCAATAATATAATTACGTAATAGTTTGATCAGTTGAATATTTGTTGAGTTCTTAGAACAACTCAAAAAATTGGGTATAATTGTTTGTTGACATTTCCTATTTCTTAGGAAACTATTTTTCTATATAAGTGTGTAATGCTACATGTGAAGATAAATAGAGAATATTACACCAACTTTTCTTCTTCAAATTTTCTCACACCATTTATTGCATTTTCATATTTCAATTAATCATGTTTATCCTATATAGTTGGTAAACCTCTCTTTGAAGGTGACCTCTCAAGCCTTATAATAGAACACAAGAGAAATTAGTGGCCTTACACAAGTACAAGTGTGCACACTACCCACATCTATCATATATGTAGAAGATCTTGAATACTATTATGACCCTTATAATTGCGATGTGATTTATACTAATGAGCCCAATTCTAACATAGGCATGATCCCACAAAGGTTTTTATAAAAATAATCATGGTGTGGATATAAATTCTAATAATAAAACAAATCCATGGTATTAATCATAATTTTATTGATGCAAATGATAATAATATTCTTTCTATACATATTTATTGTATGAATAATAATGTTTCTTATACTTTGAAAAATCCCAATATATTAGACCAAAATAATTCCATTTTGTAACAAAATATGAATTCATCTTATCATAGTGATATATATTTGAACTCAAGCATCAAAAATCTATCTCTTTCTCATAAGCCTTGTGTTGATCCCCCTAGGCCTAATCTCCCATCTAGTACATCTTCTCAATTTGTAAGTATCCCAACCAAGAAATTTATAATACATGATGCAATCCATAGGAGAATTTCAAGATGAATTTATTATCCTATAGTTATTTTCTAAGTCATTTAGTAGTGTGATTGATAAAAATTATGTTAATAGTCAAATAATAATCCAAAAAATTATAAGTATACATTCCCATCTATATTAAGTATGCATAATTATGTACTATTCACAAGAAAATAGGACCCTTTTCTAACATGTCGATAATTTTTATATAGTTATATGCACACAATGGTAGGATTTTTCTTAAGTTTTTCTGCATAGTCACATTAGTTTTTCATTAGTGTGGTTTCATAGTTTACCTAATGGTTCCATTGATAATTAGCTAAAACTACAATATCTCTTTCTCTATCATTTTCAAACCCTTAATACTACCCATTATTATTTTGAACATTTAGAAGAAATCCACCAACATCCTAACAAGTTTATTCATTCATTTTTACAAGATTTATGTCTTTAGTACAATAATTTTCTTTCAATCCAAGTTTTAAGGAAAAACATTGTATCCTTTTTCAAGGTTTAGTAACTTTATTTCCTGCATCATTTCTCAATCAATCAATTTTATTTCTCAATTAGTAGAAAAACTAGCAAGTTGTGAAGAGGGTTCATTGGATGGACACCTTAATTTACTTGAGTTCATTATGTCATAAATCCTTTAGTAGTTTTCACATGTGTATCCACATGTGAAAAGGACTGTCCATTGAACATATTTCCTTTTGCATATATGTAAACAATCGTGATTCATTCAACTTATAATGAAGTGTAATATTCACCCAAATAATATCATATTTACAATACTATTATTCACTAGAAAATTGATATTCCTATCATTATCTTACACAAGTTTCTTGATATTAATCTTATTATTCTACCTAGTATACAATATAGACCACAACACCATTTGATATGACATCAAGGATGAGAATTTTATAACTATTATCACATTAATGGACATGACATAGGAAAGTGTTATACTTTACATGATCATATCCAACATCTCACTTGTGAGCATCTTATATAAAGGGAAAATAAGAAGGCTAAAAATCATAAAGTACCAAAAGAGCACAAAAACTTTAGTATATAAGTATATAGTCCACCTAAGAAAAAGGAAGTATTAATGGTACCACCTCTAATAAAAGATGATAATTTGGTTGAGATATTATTAAATTAAAAAAATTGATCCATTTTTCATATAAGCATAAATCAAAATACAATTCATAATATGGCACGATAATTGATAGAGAGAAATTTCACAACACATGTAGCCTTTTTCTAATCGAGAATCTATGTTAAGATCAACATCACATAAAACATTATATATTATATATAAATTCAATGTAACATCTAAATCTGCATGATGTGGTAGGAACCAAAATTACATGTAGTATATTTCAAGTATTGAATAATAATGTAGAGTTTTATGTCATATTGAGACAATAGTAGCTCACATAAATGGAAGCAACTATTGATAGGCACAATGATTGAATTGATATTGTATATAATGACCAAATGATCTCTTCTATATGAGATATATATTTAAGCAATATTGTTTGTCCTAAAAATAAGGAAGCTTCAACAAAGGTAACCACATTAGAGGAAGTAATAACAATTATCCTTAAGAAAGAGAAACCAAATATGAAAACATTTAAGCCTATTGAGAAACATAAATAATTACATATGCTTATTAATAAAGAATAATTAATGTCTATTATGCAAGGGCCATTAATGTATACTAGGTAACATAAACTACAAAAACAATTACTATTACAATTACAATTGAGAAAGTATTATCTCTCATGTTTGATATATTTCATCCTATTATGATAGAGAAAGTAGAATAAGCACAAGAGGAGCAAGCGAAAATAAAATAATCTCAACAAATGATAACATATGAAGCATTGTACTAACTATCTTCTCTTCTACATAATTACATGCCTACTTGAGAGAAATAAATTAATACATCACACGATCAAGAATTCAACATTATACCATATGAAGCAACGACTATGTAATACGCTCTAGTATAATATCGTAAATTAATTATAAGAGGGAATTTATATGAGGATCTACCATTATATCAATGTTTATCAAATTGGACTACATATCTCAAGAATGCACAATTAGATGAATTAAGAAAAACTATTAATTAAAGCTACATAGGATATCATGATATTTGTGATGATGCAAAGGTTACATCCATCATTGGATGATTCAAAAAAATAAAAAATATATTAAATTAAGTGAACAACAATGTAAGTGCAATGTAAAAATATGTAAACAATTAATCATCAATTACTATTAAAAATAATCATTATCAAGTCATTTATCATCTAATATAAATCAAGCAATTAAATCATGTGTTGATCATTTCATAAAAAAATACAAGAAATTAAAACGTACATAACATGATAACATGAACTAATAATCCATATATCATATATTAAAAGAATTATTTTATGCATTTTCATCCATTAAAATATAAGTAAAACAAAAATCACTATGGCTCCTACTCATCATATGAATCTATGTATATTTTTTTATCTATATGAATCACTCTATATCATTAATTGATCACTCATATCGAGATTACAAAAAAATCTTGACCCTTTGACTCTCATTGTTGAAACATGCCCAATTAGGACATTAACATAGCATTGTTTTGAATAGAGATGTACCAAATGATCTAAAAATACAACACCTAACCATCATGTATCTCTACAATTTGAAGTCTCAATTTCACTAGTTCCTTCTCTACCTCATCGTTATGTATGGCCTCATAAACCTAGGGTGTAGTAGTCCTCATAGAAACATCAAAATGTGGGAAAACTTTCCCACATCCCCGTATCAACTCGAGCCACCCACCCTCCTTTCTAGTAAAGTAGAAAAGGGTAATATTCTAAAATGACTCATTGATCATATACATTCATTAATGAGAAATTTTAAGCAAGTGTATAGTAAAAAAATAATAGTATACACATGAATATTCATAATTACATGAATTATACACTATTTCAGCAATATTACTCATGAGAGTTAAATCATGCTTATATTGAATATTTTACAGTGTATCTAATAAGAACTTATGACACATTGGCGTATACCCTTACAACACAAGTATATACATTTGATATCTAATATTTGACAACTATTCAAGAATTTAAGCACATTTTCTTCATATCATACGAATATTGTTCCAAGATACCACACAACATCATGACATATTATATACTATTGATATGGTATACCTTCATTACTTACATATAATCATGCATATCTTATAAATATCTTGTTATTTCACATGATGCATACACTCAATTTTCATTTAATGTGGGTAACATCCTGTGAAATCTCACACCACCCCAAAATATTCTAGGGAATTGTATCTACTATCTTTGAATCAATGATCACATAAACCTTTCTTTAATAATGAATTATACTAATCTTTGAACTACTTTGAATTGAAGAAATCATTTATTTTCAAGGAATTTAGTTTATCGAATAATCATGTTATATTCTATTGCTCCCTTTAGTAGTTGAAAATTAATAAGTGGTTTCATCAATAGTTCAATCTGAAATAGGAATTTTCCATTCGCTTAATATTATAGGTTAGATTCAAGTGTCTCAATTCCCATGATTCATCTTTCTACCAAAGAGACAAATCAGATAAATATGCACACCCCGTTTGATTAGTTTTTATTTGTTTCTCTAGATAAGAAGAAAATAAAATGAGATCAAAAATATCCTTTAGGTGACACAATTAAGGAGAACATAATTTATTTATTTATTGAAAAAAACGTCATACTATATTAAAAAGTAAAATGTATCATTATAAACACTAAAATTTGGTAATTTATCCTTGCGCAATTCCAAGTTTGAACTTGTATTCTTCTTGCTAAAACAATTTCCTCATCTCTATATCCATTCTACAACTTTCTTAACTTTACATAATGCTTTATCATTAATTTTGGGAATATTATCTCATCAAAACATCATAAAACATATGATATTCATAATAAACATTTTAGTTTATATATTTATCTCTCCTATCTAAAACTATACATAAGGGTCAAGATATGGATTATAGTCTTAATCCACCTATACAGCCCCTCCCCTTCTCAATCATTAACTCTACTTTCAATTCTAATTCATTCTTTGGGTCATTTCATCTTCATATGGTTAGCCTCATTGTATATCCCACCTACTGAGAAAACTAAATAAGAAATTTATTATCACTTACAACTTACGGAATTATTAAAAGTTCCTATTACAAATATAATTTCAAACTAACTCAAAGAGTTCCTAAATTTGCATGAATTAGTTACACGTCATTTAGGGAAACCCCTGATACAAGTCTTAACAACTCAACTTGGTCAAGGAGTTTAGATTCACCCTTCTATAAGCACACAAAGATCAGAGATATGTGTCCTAGAAAGAGAAAAGTCATTCTAATAATTGTACAAGGGATTCAATCAGTATAAGGGTTAGGTCAACTTGTTTATAAGAACATAAAGATCATATATACATGTACTAACAAGAAAAAATCATTCCAATAATTATACAAGTGATTCAATAAACATAAATGCTACGTCAACTTATTGAGGAAAACACCATATCTCACCGGTACTATGTTAGGTACATGCTATACTATGAGCTAGCCTCCTATTCTGGTGTCAAGATATGCAAGGGTACCCCTATGGGGTTGGTTAGCTATACACACTTACACAAGCACTTATGAAAACTACATGAGGCTCAATTTCCATAATGATGATATGCATTGTAGCACTTGGATTGGTTAAAAATTGGGATTCGACCACTAAGGGTGATCCACCCTTAGATGCACACATATATCTTGGTAAGACTTACTATATTTATAATTCTCTCTTAGGTGTCGAATGAAATGAGATTGGTCTCATAAGTTTTGTTATTTTATAAGGATGCTTTGCTTTGAATTTTAGATGATTCTCTCATTCGGATTAGTGGGAAAGTGATAATTTCATCAAAGAGGGAAGAATACTGAGAGAAAAATTAGTCCTCCATATCTCCAAAAATATTCCACCTCATCATCTAAGTAATGGCTTGAATGAAAGTTGATTTTATGAAGAACACTTGATCCAAATTTCAGGCAATTTGGCTCACTGGATCATTGCGAAAATGTAAATTTATTTGAAGAGATTAGAATACTGAGAGAAAACTCAGTCCTTCATATCCCTAAAATTACTCCACTTCATCATGCAAGAAATATCTCAAATGAAAGCTAATTTTATGAGTATCATCTACTCCAAATTCAAGGCAATTTGGCTTGCCTAGTCACCAAGAAAATGCAAATACATTTTCAACTACTTTGAGTAAAAATGGAGTTCATGGTTGGAAAATTCTTTCTCAAATAGAAAATAAATCATTCCATGTCATATTACAAGTAATTGATCATTTGAAAGGAGTTTGTACGAGGAGCATTTTGGAAAATTTTCACGGAGATCAGGTTCACAGCTCTAGAGTTATGAGCAAAAATCAATTTGTTGGATATAGAAGTCTCTCGGCATATTCTCGCAAAGTATATCAACACGAAAAGGACATGGAGTGGAAAAATAAACATTACAAATTGAAAAAATGGTTAAGTGTTTCTTTTCAAACCATTTCTTTCATATTGCACATTTTAACTCATGTTTGACCAAACTGGGCTCAATCGGGGTTGGATGGAGGTAGAAGTGTGGTTACACCTTTAAAAATAAGGGACAAAAGGTGTAAATGGGAACGAGGGTAAAATAAGTGTGCTTTGCACCAGATCACGACAAGTGACAAAGCATGGGGTTTTATGAGAGTGAATTGCAAGGAGCTAAAAACTAGCTTTCGGGGCTAAATAGTGGTTTTGCATATGTGCAGGGGGTAACTAAGAGAAAGGGGAGTGTACTTTCTTGTCCCTCATGTATATTTTCACCATGATACAAGTGAAAGGGGACACTCAACCTCCCAAAATGTGCCATGGGTCTTTGGATCATGAGAGGAGGGGCCAGGATGAGTGGAAGACAAGTTTGCAATGTTTCTAACACTCTAGGTTGTAACTTAATTGACGCAACAATTTCAGGCATGGGGGAGCACAACTTATTGTCCTCCATATCCCTTTGCACCATGGGAAAATTGCAAGGGTACACTCCATCCTAAAAATGTGCCAAGGGTCTTAGTAACATGAGGAGAGGGACCTAGGTTAAAAGAAACACTATTTACACTTTTTTTATAAGAGGTAAAAGGGGTTGAGGGGACCCTACCCCATACAAAGTATGCAAGATCAAAAAAAAAGGCCAAGGGAGTATCCATTGAAGCCCTTGCATAATAAAATGACATAACTATAAGGCCATAAACAAGAAAACTAACCTAAAAGCCCAAAGTAAAATAACTAACAACAGGGGCCATGGAACTAACAAAGATGCAAAAATAAAAGAAACCATACATCCAGAAAGACAAATAACCATCATTCATTAATCAGAGCACCCACCATGTGCATGCACCCATTCCATTCCTTAACTGAGCTAGAAATATTATATTTTTAGAACTGATAATCTGGTTCAAGTATCTCCACTTTAGTACAGACCCATCCTTTTCTCTATTCTTCGCAATTTCCATGGAATGGATCATCTCAGCAAGGAGTTTAAGATGGTGAATTGTGCTTTTGACATTAAGGATGTGAACATCCCTGATCTAGAATAATCTCCTTCATTTTTAGCATCTCATTCTCCATGGCCAGAATCTCTCATTGGCATTCTTTAATTGTTCACTAAGAACAATAGACGTGAGTTTCTCAACTTTTCCTATAGCTCCCTCAGATCTATGGTCACCATGCTTATCTTATGTTTGTTTATATCAGTATCCAACCTGTAATTTTCAAAATCTCTCATGAATACATTCGATTTGACTGTCGTATCCTAGGCTTTGAACAAGTTCTTCTGAGCAGTTTTGAGAGTGTGCAGACTCTCAATAGCCTCCTTCGAGTTTTTGGATATTTTTCCCTCTGAGTTCTCCTGATCTTTCCCAACCTCCAGCTCCTCACTACTATCAAGTTTGTAAGCTTCCTCTTCCTGTCAATCCTCTGAATCGAATGGAAAGCTTCCTCTTCCTGATGTTCCCTAAGTCAAAAATAATTTCCAAGTTCTCTTGAGGCTCTGAAGCCCCACTCTCCCGCCTTTGTTTCTTAACACTTCCTTTTTTCAAATGAGACCTGGTTCTTTTAGCCACCAATTTCCCCATTTCCTCCATACTAGGAGTAGCCACATTAGCTTCCAAGTTCTCTTTTTTTCCCCTAAACTGGCTTGATTCAGGTTAGAAGCCCCAAATTTTTATTTTTTCCAATGAGGGGGTACCCATCTTAAGCATGGCTTTGATGAGACCTTGATGCAAAGGAAGGGTGAAGGTTCCTTTCCCAACCTGAGAAACTGATTTAGCCAAAGAAAGATACAAAAATTGGGGAAATTATAGGGTCTGTTATTTCTAACATGATTCAAAGATAGGAAAGTGATACCCATAAATCACTTTATATCTCCCTTCCAAAGTAATATATGTCATGATTAACTAAGTTATTTCATTAAAAGGTTGAGGCAAATCCTCTCTAGCGTAACCATTATGAAGAGTATTAGGCACTCCCTTACCTTGCATGAAGCATTCGATCTCCAGACTGTAGTCCGACTTGGGCTTAAAGATACATCTTCCTTCCTGAGATAGTCTTGACACTTTTTCTATGAACTTCGGTGAGATTGTGAATGAGAAGTTCCCAACCCGCACATGACCTTCCTTCCAAGTTTTAGCAACTACTTCACTCAATTTTTCATCATACCCATCGAAGATTTTGAAAAATTTAACAGACCAGACCTTATCAAGAAACTCCTCGCCTCTTTTGACATTATCGGGACCTTACTAGGTTCAGTTCTCACTAAATCACCTCCCATTTTGCTTTTGTAACTCTTCTTCCTGCAATGGATATGCAAACCCTTACGGTAGCTACATTTACCACACTTTTTGAAATGATTCAAAATTATGCAGGGATCATCCCAAACCGTGGATTGATAAGAAATAATGGTTGGCACAAGTCTAGGATTCATAATATCATGATGCGTCACCCAGAAAGCATCATAACCTGTATCCATTCTCATTAGAAAGATATGCACACCATTTGCACTTCGTAACGACATAAGTTGTTTTAAATGATGAAACAGATTAGATGGATGATGGAGTGTACTTATGTTTCCCTCATGTCCCTTCTCACCTTGTGAAAAGTTAAAAGGACACACAAGCTTCAAAAGTGCACTCAAACTTATTTTCTTTTGCTTATGTCACATGTTAACTCAATTTTAGAACACAGAAAGGGATTTTTCTACCCTAGGAGCATAGAATGGAGTTTTAGGGTCAAATTTTATATTATTTTGACTCTAAATCACCTTATAATATCATACCAACTACTTTCAAGAGCCATTTCTTCTGTAATTTTATTTTTAGGGATGTTCGTCTTTTGGATCGAATAGGCGGTGAAGTATTCATGTGGAGGATTCTACGAGCTTTCCATTTCTTAATTTTTAATCTCCCAACTCCTTCTAAAACTCCTAGAATCTTCAAAACAAGTCATATTTCTTCGTTGGAATATAACATTCCTTGCACCTGCAATGACCTTGTTTTACTTGTTTGATTCCCGACATCACATGGATCCACATAATTGCCTCAAACTGCCTTGGATACATTCAAAACTCCTCTGCACAACTTCTAGATGGGTTGTGCCCTTGCAATCACCTCCCGGAGGATATTCATCAGTTGTAAAATGGCCAAAAATAACCCTTTCTATGCCTCTCGAGGATAGTTTTTCAACTTTGGATCTCAGTAGCTTCTTCAATCACCTTAGGTATACTTCCATGTACATGAAACACACTTGAAAATCATGTTAGCACATTCCTCTTAGCCAGGATGAGGATGACATTATGGATAGATTAACTAGAGGAAGGGTTTATAGTCATCGGGAAAAGAAATTTTCAAGTGGGGGCTTGGTTGTCAAGTTCAAAATTTTCAATTTTGCATGCTACACATTTAGCATGATAACAATGACAAGACTGAATCCCAAATGTCACTTTTTCATGTTAAAATGCCAAAAATATTTTTCAGCAATAAATGTCATCTGCATTAGGCAAGGTCCATTAAGGAGCAATAGCTCATGGATACAAGACCCTAAGGCTTATTATTTCATACATAGGCTTATTAGCTTAGTAATATTATCTTCATAATGTCTTCAAACACACTATCATGGTGAATCATTATAATGCTACACTACTTTGATTAAGGATGTCAGTGTGAGCTAAGACTCCATACGATAAGTACAAAATCATTGCATAACTCTCACCTTTATGCGGTATGGCCTAGTGACAACCTCGTAGACATCAAATTCGGGGATTCTAAAAGTGGGATGTGACATATTTTCCCCATAAAACATACATTGTCTTGATGCATTATTAGGAAAAATGCAGAGATACTTGCTTCAACAAGTTGTCAATTTCACATTTAACTCGAAAAAGGATACCCCATCCAAAATCAATGAAAGACAACAATTTATTTGTAAAAATTGTATTCATCGGCTCATTGTTCATCATAACAACATCTTTATTAAAAAGTCCCACAAAATTTTCATATTTTTAACCATTATAATGCAATTTGTTTCAATGTTTTTTTATTAAAGGCAAATAGTTTTGAAGGGACTATACCTGTTACAAAAAGTCTCAACAACCAGATCAACAAGAAAAATCAGCAAAATAGGATTTGAATCCAGATATTATAATAATTCCAATAGTAGTCAAAAGATAAGCTACTAATAAAAAGCAAGACAGGGACATAACTACAACTAAACAACAAAAAAGCAAACATACTATCAGAAACAAAATAGCAACTTGAACTCCTTCATCTTGCTTAGGAGGTATTATTTCTTCAAATCCCTTTCAATCCTTGATTTGATCATCTGCAGGGAGGTAAAAAGCGCCAGAGTGGTGACATGTGTTGGATCATTAACATTCAGCTGCAATTTGTTTTTGAGTGTTGCTCAAAAATCTACTCACGCATTTAATTTAACTCAATAGTCACAAAAACCATTGCTAAAAACACCAAACTAGGATTTCTTAAGAGTGACATAGCTCTAGCATTTCATCACATTATTCCAAGAATGAGCTCAAAACAACAAGTAATAAAATACCATGTTTCATGCCAATCAAATGATGAGGTAGCCCTTAAAAGTAGGCATACAACAATAGTAATTGTTAAAATATTCAAATACCATCTCACCCAAACAACATTCTAAATCATCAATTTGAAAACAAGAATAATATGTTTGTACATTTGTTTAACTCAAGTGCAAATGTGGTGAGAGTGGGATTGTCAGCCTCTATTCACCAATCCACTTTATTAACTAAGTGAGACTAGGACTTTGGCCTCTAATCATCAAATAAATCAAAAATAAACAGTTGCAACACCTTACCCAGGTGATATATATATGCCCTTTTATATATGTGGTTATGGGAATATGTTTCCTTGAACCAATTCCCCAAACGGCACAACAACTATATGTACCATACCAAAAATTCGAGCCAATAAGGAAAATAATAATTCGATCATGTGACATCGATAGAAATCCATTCACGGAGCTCAAAATAGCAATTAAATAGCTTTAAGTAGCAGTTTGCAATCTAGTTTGTCCAACTAAGCTAAAAAAAAATTCCAAAGCAATTTCAATCCAAGCCAAGTATGCCTTTGTCGAGAAACATCATCCCAATAAAAATAAATGACAAGAACAAAGAAATCAAATAAATCTCTAATCAATCAAAGGTTATCACTTACTATTAGGCACTTACCACTCAATATCTGTTAGAATTTGAGGATTCTAATAAATATAGATTTAATCAACTTACATATTACATAATGTTACAATAAATATTTAAAGAAAGATTACATCATAACATAAGTAAATAAAGAAATACTTATAGGAAATAAATAACACAAGTGACACAAGTATTTATAGTGAAAAACACCAATAGAGTAAAAACCATTTTGAAAATAATATTTTACTTGAGAGAACTTATTTTACATTCAAGACGATCACCTCCTCCTTTGAAAACCTATTTACCAAGGGTAAAACTAAATCACTTGATTTGCACACCTTTGATATATTTCTCGAATATATCAAATGAGGACCTAAATTCCTTTTTATATAAAGTGATCGGGTTTGTCTCTTGACCCACCTTTTCAACCTAAAATGGTTAACACATACACCTAGGTTTATAATATTTAATATTAGAAATATAATCATTTCATGATATTAAATATTTAACTTAAAGTATATACCTAAGTTAGCATATTTAATAATATAAATATAAATATTTCATATTATTAAATATTACCTATATATTAGTGATGGACCCATATACATTAAGGGTTGGCAGACCACTTAATCATTATGTTCCAACACTCCCCCTTAATATTAAGTGGGATAATATAACATATGTCAATAGATTACATGTCCGTGGTACACTACAGATTTACAATCCTTAAACCATAAATGTTTTAAGTTAACATATCAGTTGAAGAAATTATAACACCTTCATCATACTTAATTTACCTTTTGGTACAAAATGATTTGTAATCTCAAAGATCATCCCATGATTAGTGGCTAAGTATGATTTGTGAGTTTTACATGTTCTCACAAGTTCTCATAAAAGGTTATTGAACCCAAGCATATAGGAGTCCTTAACAATATGTTTGTACTAGATGTTTACCAGTAAACTCAATAGCACTAAAGAGTTTATTGAAGATCTACTTTAAGATCTTTCTACACTTCTTTCTAAAAAAGAAGCCAAGGAGGTATACATGCCCAAAGGTCTTTTTACACTTGCATGAAGGTCTTTTTACACTTATCGAAGGTCTTTTACAAATGCCCAAAGGTCTTTTTACAAAAACCAAGTTCCATTAGGAGGTGACATTGTCATGCACACTCCCCCTCAATGGCAACTCCAAAATCTAAGTTTTTCATGAAAGTGACAAAACTTTGCAAAGCACTCAGAAACTTTGTGAAGATGTCAACAACCTGCTCTTCAGTCAACATGAACTTGAGATTTATCTCATCACTTTGCACCTTCTCATGAGTGAAGTGTATATGTATCTCAATGTTCTTCGTCCTCTGATGTTGAACTGGATTCTTAATCAAGATTAATACAACTCTAACCACCACATAGAAGATAAATACTTCATTTAGCTTCCATGTGTATCTCTACCAATAATCGTTGCAGCCACATGACTTCTTTACTTCTTCCATTGTACTTCTCTACCTCAATAGAAAAAATGGAGACTGTTGATTGTATTTGTTGTTCCAAGTAATGGTTCTTACACCAAAAAACTTGAACACATATCTAGTATAATTTATAATACAACATTAATATGGTTAGAATCACAAAATCCATATAAGATAGCATTTTCATTCTTATTATAATACAACCCATAATTGATTGTTCCTTTCAAATATCTAAAAATTCTTTTTACAAGATTTCAATGATCTCTAAAAATGTTTCGTATAAACCTTGAAGTAATTCCTTTTGTATAGGAAATATCTGATCTAGTTATAGTTAGATAAATCAAACTATTAACTAACAATATATATAAAATAGGATCAACATTTTTCATATGTAGATTTAGGTTCAATATTTATTCCAACTTCCATTGAAGTAGAAAATAGTTTGATCAATCATAAGTAATTTTTTCAATAGAATGGTTACATATTGTGTTTTGAAAAATAACAATAGAATAAAATACAATCATACAAATAACATGATGTGAGAGACCTAACTCATTCATTTCAAAGTACTACTTCAATTTCTCTTTAATCCTATAAATTAAATCAGAATTTTCACCAAATAAAAGTAAATTGTCAACATATATACATATAATGATAATATGCGAGTCTTATTACTTAATGAATATATCATTATTAGAAGAACAATTAACAAAACCTAATAGTTTAAAGAAGGAAACAATTTTTGCATACCAAGCTCTAAGAGCTTGTTTTAAACCATACAAGGATTTCTCAACTTACAAACATAGTTTTCTTTACCAGTTTCTTCAAATCCTTTAGGTTAAAACATGTAAAGTTCTTCTTTTAAATCGCAATTCAAAAATCATTTTTCTTATCCATTTGGTGGATTTCTTACCCAAATTGAGTGGTAATTACAAATAAGGCCCTAATAATAGTCATTTTAGCTACAGGAAATGTCTCAACATAATCAATACCGGGTTTCGAGTGAAACCTCTAAAGAACATGTCTAACTTTATGTTTGTTAATACTACCATCACAATTATATTTTACTTTGTATATCCACCTAGACCCTATACTACTTCACTGAGATCGGAGTTCATACAAGATAATTAATGCATGGTACATATGATGGTTTCGGTCATTTTCCTAAGGTTAATAGGATGTGAACTTTCTAACATAGATTGAGCCCAATTTAATTTCTCATCTAGGAAGATAAGAGTTCAAAAACATCTATAAAGCATCAAAATATCATCATGACCATTTACTAAATCAGAATCAAAGCCATCATTTAGAAGCATTTAATGAAGTAACTTCAAAAGAAGAAGACAATACATATAAACCTTTCACTAGATTATATCTATACATTTCATATAAGCTTTGATAATTAACATGTCATAACCTTTCATGCCATAGTTTTAAATTATTCAAACTCGATATATAAAACAAGATGCAAAAGAGAAATCATCAAAAATATAGACTATTTCTTTGAATTCTTTCTGTAAGGTATTATACTCTCATTACTATCATTGATATACCAAGTATTTTTCATGTATGGATTCTAGTTGTGTCTATATACTGCTTTCGAATATTTAATATTACCAATATGTAGAAGGTACTCATCGTTCACATTGCATAGAATTATAAAAGAGCATCTTACATTCGTTGTAAGAATGTATTCATGTTATCTATAGTTATTTGACGACTAGTGGGAATAACCTTATATCCAGAAACAATCGTCCACAATTTCCTCGCCATAAATTTTGTTTTGACACAAATGTTGTAGATGGTTTCATTCAGGATCTAGGTTTTGTCAAGACAAAAATAGTTGGATGTCATTGTTTTCCTAAACTTGTAAAACACACCTCATTATAATATACAATGTACCATAGAGTTAAATACATATTTATCGATAATAAAAACAACACTTTTAATAGAATCATATCTAAATTTTATAGATCTAAAGAAATTATTCGATCATAAATAATTTTGTCATTACAATACATACTTAACCTCACATGATCAAAATAATAACCCGCAATATAAAGGGCTCTGCATTATACCCTAGATTTATATAAAAAATATTTCTGACCATATAGAAGTGAAGAAGAGACCCCTAAGAATGCATAACAACTTCAAATTTCTGAAAAAAATTAATGTAGACAAAAATTTGGCCAACTTAAATTTGACGTCTAAATGATCGTCATAATGGCTTATTTTTTGGTCTATCGTGACGGTCATTTGATCGTCAATTTTAACATAGTTAAAGTTTCCTAGAACCTACGAGCTTAAATTTGACGTCTAAATGACTGTCATATTGTCTTATGTTTGGTCTACCATGACGGTCATTTGACCGTCAAATTTAATGAAGTTAAAACTTGTGTATTTTTAGAATGTGAAATTCCAGAATTTCTTCGTATAATATTAAGGAGGTTATATTTTAACACATTATAATAACCTATTATAATTTATAAAGTAAAAATATATACATTTTTATTAAAAATGTATATAATTTATAGAATGTAAATAAAAAACAACATACGATTCATAAAAATTATAAACTATAGTATGTTGTTTTTATATAAAAACACATAACTCTTATTAAAGGGGTTTAAAGGACATATACTGAGTCAAAAAAAAATTACCAGTGCAAGTAGATTTATGAGAGTATAGATTAACTCGCATATTTTACAAATGGGACAAGTAATTTCACCGACCAATGAAATAAATTGAAATCCTTATTTTCATGAACCTTGTCTCCTCCCTTCATTTGCTCTTAATTTTACTCCACACACATTTAAAACTATGAAAATATTACAAAATATTTTATATAATTCGCAAGCTAAAAACTTTAAAACTTTTATGTAACTATAACTACAAAAAAATTAATAAATATCTACCACACTTCACGTGGGCCACTAATAAACTAGCATTTTTTAATTCTTAGAGTTCCACATTTATACGTGAGATATTATCTCATTTTATTCTCTACTCCCACTCTTATATAAAAGAAAACCTTTAAATAGTTTTATTTATATAATTTTTATAAACTATAAGATATAAATGAATGGGGTTGCCCCCTTACATGGATAATATAAATGGTTAGTGACATATGTTAGGTTTTAGTTAATAAGTATTAAGATTTAAAAAGTAATCCTTTCATGGTCAAACAATAAACACTGGTCCCCTTACTAAAAAAAAAGTAAGCACTAATTTTTTTAAACATATATAAACCAAATCTAATAAAATTTATATTTTAAGCAATTTAAACTAACCACACACACACACACACACACACACACACACACACACACACACACACACACACACACATAATATATGATTCAAACTTAGGTTTATTTCTTTAAAAAAACTATACATGCCTAGATTTATAAGTTAAGTTTAAATATGATTTAAACTTAGGCTTAAAATATGGTCTGTTGACTCTTCCCTCAATCCCATGTAATTTTAATATGGTTTAAGGCTTTTAATATATAGTTTTTTTTCAAAACTATATAAATTTTAATATGATGTTTATATAAATTATTACATAAACTTTATTCTATATTATATATATTTTTATTTTAAAATAATAATCTATTTTTTAAATTATATAGGATATAGATATAGATTAACTGTAAATTATATTTTTTCATATTGAATCCTTTTAGAGGGGACCAAAGAACAAGTGTATGAATTTACCTTCGAAATATTTAACTCGCAAACATTTGAAATTATAGAAAACATAAAAATATTTCATATAGTAATAAATATTTTCCTTTTCGTATGTGATTTTCACGCATGTAAATATTGGAAGCCTATTTCACCGTGTGCACATATCAATCTCCAAACAAACATTAATTCCATATAATTTACAAAATATAAATGAAAGTAAGAATCATATCATATTACATCCCCTAAAATTAGGGATTTAAAATTTAAAAACTCGAAATTTTTACCGAGAGTTTAATTACACAAATGTAATGCCAAAATAAATTGGAGAAAAAAGAAGGGGACCAGATACTTTTAAATACCCTTTCGGGTTGGTTGAAAAAACTACATACAAATTAAATAAATAAAATACAAAATATTTGATCTTAATTTATTTAATTTACCTCGCTCTGTTACCATGTTAGAAACATAAGTAAATAAAGAAATACTTACAAGAAATAAATAACACAAGGTGACACAATATTTATAGTGGAAAATTCCAATAAGGTAAAAACCACTTTGAAAATAACCTTTTACTTCGAGAACTTTTTTACATCAAGTAAGATCACCTCCTCCTTTGAAACTCTATTTACTAAGGATAAAACCAAATCATGGATTTACACACCTTTGATATATTTCCGAATATATCAAATGAGGACCTAAAAGTCTTATTATATAAGGTGATCGGGTATGTCTCTTGACCCACCTTTTCAACCTAAAATGGTTGACATATACACTTGATTTATAATATTTAATATTAGAAATATAATCATTTCGTGATATTAAATATTTAACTTAAAGTATATACCTAGTTTAGCATATTTAATAATAAAAATATAAATATTTTATATTATTAAATATTAATTTATATATTAGTGATGAAACCATATACATCAAAGGTTGGTGAGACCACTTAATCATTACGTTCCAACAATATCTCGTGATAGTTGGCCACTTTCAAAATCGAAGTTTGATTTATAGTATTAGTTTACATGATAACATTAATTTCAAAAAAACCCTCACAATCAACAAACAATTCACTAACTCTTCAATAGATTAAAAAAATGTGAATAACAAACTTCCCTTAAGCAACCTTGCTTCTTTCCATCTTCCATACAAAACAAAGACTTCAACAATAAAGAGGAAGCATATCATACTCAAAAAAATTAGCACATTACCTTGAAGCAAATCAAAATATTCATTTATTTTCTATTGAGACTATGTTTTCTCGTCAAAGATGATATCATCTCACAACTTTTTCCTAACTTATTGCAACATTGATCTCCAACACATAAATATGGCGCATCATACAATGATAAAGTGATGTTGTCCACCTAAACGAAAGTCATAACTCCACTAAGAGAACATTCAATAAAAATGAATGGTTTAACATCAATTAGAAAACAATGCGAATCATGTGATAAATACCATTAGGCTCAAGCGTTGAACTTAATATAGATTAATATGATACAAACGTGGTCTTTAATTCAACAAATTTCTCTTTTTGTTTTGTATCGAGAAATCTATCCCCATTTTTATCACAAAAGAGAGTGTTTAGTCCATACCCCATACTCTATCCTCATCCACCTCATGCTACCTCACACACTTTCGTCCTGACCTCATCTACCCCCACACCCCACACACATTACACCATCAATAGTATCACTAGCACTAACTCCGTATAGTCATAATGCGGCATGACCCCCAAAATTTGAGTCCAGGTCATCTTAGCAAGTAAGTGCCCCACTTAATGATCCATAGGGATCCAAAATGAATCTACTTCATCAAAACAGACAACACGAAGAAGGAAAAATGAAAACATGGAGGTTCTGTCATTTTAGTAACATGACCGCCGCTCTATGCAGTGCGGTGATTACAAACCCGCTGCCCAATCAGGGCGGCGGTCCTGGGACCGCCGGTCTACATTGGGTGGCGATCATGGCTCTTTCAGACAGAAAATGAAAATATGAAACGAACAACCCAGAATTTGAATAATTATTCATATCTCTTTCCTCCATGACATTTCTCATTCTCCCTAGTGCACAGGAGGACATGGGAGAGGCTATAAATACATGTTTCAGAAGAGAGAGTGGAATCATGAAGCATGAAAGCAAGTGAGCAAGAAGTTCTTAGTGCTGGAATTGTGTTTTGTAGAAGAAAGGAGTGTTGAGACAGAGCAAGCAAGTATTTGGGAGGAAGTGTGAGATATTATCTACTTCTCTTTCATACTTATTGTAAATTCTATACTTGTTATTTTGAATTGGCCAATAAAAGTGGGAAGAAAGAGAAATTTCCTTCCCGACTAGTTTTTCCTCCTCTGGAGGTTTCCAGGATAAAATTTGTTGGTGTTTATGAGCTTAAATTCTTTCCTTTCCTGCAATTGTGGATTCTAAGCATAAGCATAATTCATTCACTAGCTATCTCTGTCATTTTCTAATAGAAAGTAGAACAACAACGTTTATTTGTGTTTTTGTGGATAATTCCAAAGTTGAAGAGTTTACAAATCATTTTGGTATCAGAGCTAACAATTATCCAAGACTGTGGTATTCATTCTTGGATTTGTATGATAATGACGAGATCTAAAGGCGAAGAGGCTTTACCTTGCGATCAGAAATTTCTACAAAGAAGTGGAAACAGAGAATTCGGGACAAATGGAGGAAGAGAACTTGGTCCGTAGAATCGAGATGCGTTGGAGACCATGATGGATAGGATGTTTAGAAGGCAAGAAGAGCTTGTTGATTTATAGAAGATAGCTTCTGTCAAACAAGACTCCATGGACTCAGTGGTTCGGGGCTTAGCTGAAAAGTTTGGCATAGGAAGGAGCCACCATGAGGAAAGTTATGGGGAAGAGCATGAAGAAGAGACTTCAAACACAAGAGAAAAGGTAAAATCCGATCATACTCCTTTTAAAGTTGAGATGAAAGTTGATATTAAAAGCTTTGAAGGACAAGTAGATGCGGAGTTGCTTGATAAATGGTTAAAACAGTTAGAAGTCTACTTTAGCGTCCATAATGTCACTGAGGCACAGAGGATCACCTTTGCACGTCTCAAAATGGAGGGACACACTCTGGTTTGGTGGGAAACCCATCTAACCACTTGTGAAAAGAAGAAGCATCCTATTGTGAAATCTTGGCAAGAATTTAAAGAATTACTTAGAGCTAACTTCTATCCTATTGGCCACAAGATTGACCAAATGATTAAATGACAGTATTTTAGACAAGGCAAGTGGTCAAAGTGTGCAGGACTATACTACAGAGTTTTGGAGGTAGGCCATGTTGCTAAACATGGACTTGGAGGATGAGGATATTTTGACTAAGTACTTGGGAGGACTTCACACTCACCTTCGAAGAAAAGTCATCTCCACCAAGCCCAAAGATCTCAATGAGGCATGTGTGCAAGCATACTACATAGATGATGAAAAGAAGCAAGGGGAAGCAAGAGCCAAGGGAAAAATAATCGACAAATCAGCAGAAAAAAGAGTATGGGAAAACAAGTAACAAGGGTAAGTGGAAAGGGAAAGGTAAACAAGCTGCCACTACTTTAAATACTTGTAAAGATCCCAAGAATTTTTGCAAGAACTGTGATATTAATGGTCATACTGATGCTACATGTTGGAAGTTGCATCCGGAGTTGCATCCGAAGAACCGAACCAAGGACTCGAAGAAGTCCATGACAAACTATAAGAATAGAAGGGGAGGTGGAAATCGAAGATGACTCTAATGTAGACGAAAGGCTTGGATGCATGGCCACCAACATGGACAGCTAGGAAGAGGAGATGAGTAGACTATTCTAGATCAAAATCCAGATCAAGAGAACTAAGGTAAATGCTTTGGTTGATACCGGTTCTCAATCTAACTTGATTTTGAAGCAAGTTGTAAAGAAGCTTGGTCTTGAGACTTACGAGCATCCACACCCTTATCCTTTGGGTTGGGTGAAGAAGGGTGTTGAAATTTAGGTAACAAGAAGATGTAAGGTCAAGTTTGGGATAAATTCCCAGTATATTGATGTTTTGGAAGTTGACGTTATTCCACTTGATGCTTTTGATGTTGTATTCGGGAGTCCTTACTTGTATATCAGGGATGTTATATTTATGAGAAGGGAAAACCGGTACAGATGGGTCAAGGATGGGATCAACTACAACATTCGGGCACACCAACATAAGACACAAGTTACTATGGTGAGTGCTAACCAAACAAAATGACTTATTCAGGAAAATCATAATCAGTTTTGTTTACTTTTGTTAAAGGATAAACAAGATGGGGTAGAAGTTTTAGAGATTTCTAACTAGGGAAAGCATGATTTGGATAGTATTATTCAGTCCTTTCAGGAAGTTTTTCAGGCCCCCGATGGGTTACCACCAAAACAGAAGTAGAGCATGAGATTCAATTATTGCCATAGTCCCCTCTACCGAACATCGGTTATATAGGCAATCCTTGCTCGAGAGTACTGAAGTAAAGAAACAACTCCAGAACTACTAGACCAAGGGGTGATATGTCCGAGCACCTCACCATGTGGTTCACCTATTGTGATGGTGCCAAAGAAGGATGGTTCTTGGAGAATGTGCATCGACTACCGCGCTTTGAATAAGATCACCATAAAGAACAGATATCCACTTCCTCGCATAGATGATCTCTTGGACCAGCTTCAACATGCCAAATTCTTCACAAAGTTGGATCTCAAGTCCGGTTATCACCAAGTTAGAATGAAGGAGGAGGATATATGGAAGACTGCCTTCAAAACAAAACATGGTTTGTATGAATGGTTAGTACTTCCTTTTGGGTTATGCAATGCACCCGCTACATTTATGAGATTGATGAATGATGTATTGCGGGATTTCATAGATTCATGTGTCATTGTATATTTAGATGATATTCTGATTTTTAGTGCCACATGGGAAGAACATCTAACCCATTTACAACAAGTCTTGCAAGTTCTCAAGGAGAAACAATTGCTTTGTAATATGAAGAAATGTGAATTTTCCAAACAATCACTTGTCTATCTTGGGCACGTGGTTGGAGGAGGAGAGCTACGAGTGGATCCAAAGAAGGTGGAAGCCATCACTAACTGGCCAACACCAACAGGAGCCACAAAGACTAGGAGTTTTATGGGAATAGTACAATACATGCGGAAGTTCATTTTGGGTTTCTCTCCATGATTACAACACCTCTACACATAGTGGCCGCAAAGAGTAAGGGTTTTGACTGGGGTAAGGAATAAGAAAAATCCTTTGAGTTATTGAAATACAAGATTAGTCATGCTCCAATACTTGCTCTTCCTAATTTGCAGCAGCCTTTTGAAGTAGAGACAAATGCCAGTGATTATGCCATGGGTGCACAGTGTTGCTTCAAGGAGGTAAACCCGTATGTTATCATTCTGAAACCTTCACTTTAGAAGTTAAAGGATATTCAAGTATATGATAAGGAAATGTATGCACTAGTTCAGGCAATTAAAAATGGAAGCATTATTTGTTGGGTAAAGAAACTATTGTGCACACTGACCACAAACCTCTCTAGTATTTGCAAGCACAGTCTAAATTACAGCAGGCAAGGCACTACAAATGGATGGGGTTCCTTCAAGTAGTTCCATCTGGTGATCAAATACAAGAAGGGTAGTACAAACTTGGTGGCAGACATGTTGTCTAGGCCACCCACATAGGAGAAGTTTTCTGTTTGGCCACTATCTCTCAGATCGAGCCCTTCACGAAGGAAGCTTACGGAGAGGCATATGCCCAAGACAAAGACTTTGGGGTGACATTTCAGCAGTTGCAGTCCCAAGGGGCTGAAAGGACAAGGATTGAAGATTGTTATCTCAAAGATAGGCTGCTCTACCGATGGGGGAAGCTTTGCATGTGCCAAAAGAAGAAAGAATTCTATTGATGAGGGAAGCACATACCTCGAAAGTAGTGGGACATTTCGGTGTTGGTAAGACCCTAGCCCACTTGCAAAGGTACGTGTATTGGCCCAATATGCAAGAAGAAGTATCAAAATTTATACGTGGATGTAAACTTTGTTGTACTAGCAAGCCTAAGACTAGGAAGGAGGGTTTGTATATGCCTTTGCCAGTACCTACTCATCGTGGGAGGACATTTCTATGGATTTTGTAGGAGGATTACCTATGTCTAAACATGGCCATGACTATCTATATGTTGTTGTTGATAGATTCAGTAAGATGTGTATTCTTATGGCATGTAAAAAGACAAGTAAAAGCACATGAGGCAACAGATCTTTTCTTTTCTAATGTATGGGTGCATTTTGGTTTGCCAAAGTCTATTGTTTTTGACAGGGATTTTAGGTTCTTGGGGAAGTTTTGGACTACTTTGTGGGACAAGATGGATACCAGAGTTATAGAGGAGCACAACTTTCCATCCATAGACAGATGGACAGACAGAGGTGGTAAACAGGACTTTGGTACAATTGATCAGAGGGTATAATAGCAAATATCCAAGGACTTGGGATGAGTCCTTAGCCTACATTCAACATTCCTATAACCGGGAAGTACACACATCCACTATGAAGTCACCATTTGAAGCATGCTTGGGATATCTACCTACCAATCTGCTGGACATATAGAGTTGGACAACAGGATGGGGAGGAGACACGAGACACAAAGGTGAATAGAGCAAACAAATTCATTGAGAGGATCCGACAAATCCATCTCAAAGTCAAAGAACAACTAGAGAAATCTCAAGCCAAGTACAAAGCTAGGCATGATCAACATAGGAGAGAACATAAGTTACATGTTGGAGATAGAGTTTGGCTTTACTTGAGCAAGGAGAGATTACAAGGTCAAGCACGGAAACTCAAGCCACTACGATATGGACCCTTCACCATATTGAGCAAAGTTGGAGAAAATACTTTTCGACTTGACTTGCCACCATTTATGAGGATGTACTCTGTAGTAAACTATGAGAACTTGCACCTATATGAGCCATCCATGTTAGATGAAGATGAAGTACTACTAGTTGCTACCTTCCATTGAGGATTGCATCTTGGACTCACGAGGCGAATTAGAGGAGGATGTAGTGTTGCAAAGCAGAAGGTTAGAGAGACTAGGAGAGGTCTGCAGGAGTCTTGGCAGATTGGACTGAAAGGGAAGACACCAAGGCAGCCCAAAGTGGTACTCAAAGGAGCAAGTGAGGGAATTATTTCCTCATCTACTCCCCCACTAAGCTTTTGTGGGACCAAAAGCCTCCTAAGCAGGGGAGGTGTGATCCATAGGGATCCAAAATGAATCTACTTCATCAAAACAATCAACACGAAGAAGGAAAAATGAAAACACGGAGGTTTTGTCTTTTTAGTAACAGACCGCCACTCTGTGCAGAGCGGCGGTTATAGAACCGCCACCCAACCAGGGTGGCGGTCCTGGGACCACCCGGTCTGCATTGGCGGCGATCCTGGCTCTTTCGGATAGAAAATGAAAATATGAAACGAACAACCCAAAATTTGGATAGTTGTTTGTATCTCTTCTCCTCCATGACCTTTCCCATTCTCCAGTGCATGGGAGGACATGGGAGAGGCTATAAATACATGTTTGTAGAAGAGAATAGGATCATCGAAGCATGAAAGCAAGTGAGCAAGAAGTTCTTAGTGTTGGAATTGTGTTTTGTAGAAGAAAGGAGTGTTGAGACAGAGCAAGCAAGTATTTGGGAGGAAGTGTGAGATATTATCTACTTCTCTTTCATACTTATTGTAAATTTTGTACTTGTTATTTTGAATTGGCCAATAAAAGTGGGAAGAAAGAGCAATTGCCCTTCTTGACTGGTTTTTCCTCCTCTGGAGGTTTCCAGGATAAAATTTGTTGGTGTTTATGAGCTTAAATTCTTTCCTTTCCTGTAATTGTGGATTCTAAGCATAAGCATAATTCATTCACTAGCTATCTCTGTCATTTTCTAATAGAAAGTAGAACAAAGATCAAAATCTCTAATCGGCTTGCTACTATGTCGGGAGGTTGGACTTGCCATTGATGCAAGACACCCATGTTACCTTCTCTAGGGGCCGGGAGCTAAGCTACACACAAAACACACCACATACATCCCCGCGCCCCATAAAAAGGACCATGCACATGCATGCACATACATTGGTGGGTCCCGCACATCAAGGGTCACGTTAGACTTTTCTATTTTCTTTAACAAAATGCAATGCAATCAGAATGCAACATGTGGCAGTTGGTAGGTGGATTGGTGGGGAACGTGCGCTTGAAACCCACAAGTCCCTAGTTCGAATCTGGTAGGTCTCTCTATGCGCGGTTGAAAAACTAAGTCTGCGGTGATGCGCCACGTGGCTCAACATGACGTCATGGATGGCACGATGGTTCACATGGGTGTTTTTATGTATGTGGTGCATTTTGTGGTGAGGATAGCTCTCGCCGCTCTAGGGTCCATCACTATATGAAGGAGATGTGCTTAAATTACCCTAAAAGTATATTTATGAGATACAATTATATTATGTATGTTGCAAGAAACGAGGAACAAGAATGTCAACCAAAACATGACAAGAAACAGCCATGAAAATGTTGCAAGTAAGAAACATATATAATATTATATTTGTGTTTTCAATAATTCTACACATTTCTTAATGATTATGAAACAAGGATTTATCTTTAGAAACAAAATATAACCCTAATATATCATCAAATAAATTATGTATAAAATAAAATGGTAGAAAAACATAAAAATTAGTAAAGTGTTTTGAAATGTAAAAATCAACACTTAACTACTACTTAAGAATCAAGAGGAGTGTGCTGCACTTGTGAAGATACATTTCCAAGTCTTTCACGAAATGATACTCTCATACATTATTCTTAGTTTATTTGTATTTTGTTTTTGTTCATAGTTTGGTCTCTGTTGGAACTTTTCTTGCTGTAATTGATTAGTTTGGTGGATGTTATTGTTGTTTTTTTATTAATAGAAGCATTCTCAATTTTTTTGAAAAAATCAAAACTTAATCTCAACACATACTTATTTAATACTAGCAAAAATCAATGCACACATTTAACATACAAACAAAAAAAAAAGGTATAAATCAACCATACTTAAACATATGAATCAAAAAGTTTTATTAAACCACAGCTTTTAAATTTGAAAAGCATTAAAGCATGGTATGTAAATATGGGCTGAAATTGGTGGCGGAGCAATGTTTTACAGTAATAAATATAGAAATTGTCCCTAAAAACTATTAAAGAAGGTTGCTAAAGCAACGACCATTTCTAAGTGCAACTCTTGTGATCTGTTGCGTTTCTGGCAATAGAGGTTATGACCAGTTAATTACATGATGAACTTCATCCTATCATAAGAATTGTACATCAATCCTTGCAAGAGAAAATTGCTTCTCATTCTCTGCTACTGCTAATGCTACTAAGAATTGTACATCAATCCTTGCAAGAGAAAATGGCTTCTCATTCTCTGCTACTGCTAATGCTACTGATACAGGGAAACTCATATGTAAAGAATTGGTATTGCATAATGCTCTCCATGGCCAGGTTTGGAAATATCCCTTCTTCCCCATGCACCACCAACTTGTTGTTAGGCACAAAAGCAGCTTCCTTCATCTTAACAGGCATACATTTCTTCTGGATGTTGATGTGACTTGTGTCCTGCTAAGAATAAATGAACCCTATTCTTAATTGCAATCCAGCTGCATCCAGGAATCTTCTCCAACCCCCTTTCTTTTATCATTGTTCTCATCTTGGTTGCATCATCCCATCTTCTAGCTGTGGCATACATATTTGAGAGCAGTAAATAAGCTCCAGAATTCTTAGAATCTAACTCAAGGAGTAGCTTTGCCACATGTTCTCCAAGCTCTATATTGCAGTGAATTCTACAGGCAAAGAGCAAGGCACCCCACACACTAGCACTAGGTTGTAGAGGCATATTTATGATGAACTTGTGTGCCTCATTAAGAAGGCCAACACGGCCAAGAAGATCTACCATGCACGCATAATGCTCAGCCCTTGGTGTGATACAATAGTTTCGACTCATGCAATCAAAGTATTGCCAGCCCTCATTCAGTAGGCCTGAGTGACTGCATGCAGACAAAACACAAATGAAGGTAATATGGTCAGGCGTTGGGCCTCCCCTTTGCATCTGGGAAAAGAGTGCGAGAGCATTCTCCCCGTACCCATTCAATGCATAGGCTGCAATCATTGCATTCCATGCTGCCACATCTCTATTGCACATTCTTTCAAACATTCGAAATGGAAAATCCACACTCCCACATTTGGCATACATGTCAATGAGAGCAGTTCCTACAGGAACATCATCCAATCCAAGTCCACTTGTAATCATGTAGGCATGGATCCACTGTACACTGTTGTAGAGCTCCTAAGTGAGCACATGCTGAGAGCAGAGGTGCCACAGTGGCAGAGTCAGCTTTCACACCTGCCACTTGAAGTTGATAAAAGAGTGTCAGAGCCTCACCACTGTGTCCATTTTGAACATAACCAGAAATCATTGCGTTCCATGACACCACATCTCTTCTGGACATTTTGTCAAATAATTGGCGTGCAGTCTCTATATCCCCACATTGTGCATACATAGATAAAAGGGCAGTCATGACAGATACGTCTAAATTAAATCCATTTTTTATAATGAAAACATGAAGAGCCTTACCCTCTTGCAGAACTTTTAGATCTCCAAAGACTGGGAGAATACTCACGAGAGTAATGGAGTTTGGAATCATGCCTGCGGGTGCCAATTTATGGAAGAGAGCCAAGGACTCATTCAAGTCTCTATTCTGAGCATACCCAGCAAGAACAGTGTTCCATGATATTAAATCTCTTTTACCTATACCGTTAAATAAGCGGTGTGCACTCTTTACATAACCGCATTTCGCGTACATGTCGATGAGGGCGTTACACAGAGAAGTGAGTGAAAGAAGGCGTCTTGTAATAGAGTAGGCATGGATGCACTTACCTTGTTGTAGAGCACATGCTGGGAGTATGCTCACCATTGTGACTCCATCGGGTTCCACACCTGCCAGCTGCATTTGATGAAAGAGAAGCAATGCCTTATCAACATACTCATTCTGTCTGTATCCTCCAATCATGGCATTCCAAGACACCGTCTCTCTTTTGGATAATGTGTCAAACACTTTCCGAGCAAGATCTAGTCTTTCGCACTTGGCGTACATAGCTACAAGTGCACTACCAATAGAATCATCATATGAGTGGAATCCATGTTTTCTAATGTAAGAATGGATATGCTTTCCCTGTTGCAGTACTCCCAAATTAGAACATGCTGACAGAACATTGAGTATGGTGGCGGCGTTGGGTTTTACATCTGTTGGCTGCATCTGGTAAAACAGTGTTAATGCCTGTTTGGGCTGTCCAATTTGGGCAAATCCGGCAATGATTTAAGTCCGTGAAACTACATCTTTTTGTTTTCCAGAAACTTGGTCAAACAGTTGGACAACACTATGTATGCAGCCCAATTTAGTATACATATCGATGAGAGCATTGACAAGGGAGACGTCAGTATGAAAACCATTACTAATAACATATCCCTGAATGAGGTTGCCTAGTTTCAGAGAACCCGCAGCTACAAATGCGGAGAGTAAAGTGATGATGGTGACAGAGGTGGGATGGATTTGCGCCCGTTGCATGTCTGCAACCAGACTCAACATTTGACCCACATCCCTATTCTCTCCATGCGCTGCAATCATAGCATTCCATGATATAACATCACTCTCTTAAGGGTATTCTGTCAAACACTTGGCGTGCAGTCTGAGTAGCGCCACATTTGGCATACATGCTCACAAGAGCAGTAGCCACAAAAACATCGGAGTGGAAGCCATATCTGAGGATGTGAGAATGGATGTGCTTGCCGTCTTGCAGACCACACCCCTTGAGCACAAACACGAAAGTCAGTTTGTTGGGAATAACGTGCATTAGCATTTGATGATAAAGAGTGATGGCTGGCGCTTCCTGGTATCCAACCCTCCTTCCTGCTGCATATCCTCTAATCATCGCATTCCATAACGAAACATTTACATTTGGTTTGGGTATGTCATCAAATAATAGGCGTGCATCTTCTACACTCCCGTATAGTAAATAAATGGTCACTAGTTTGGTAAGGAAGAAGACATGTCGGTGAAGTCCAGTGAGAAGAATGCGAGCGTGCAGGTGAGTGAGTGCCTTAATGTTGCTGCTTGAATACCCATCTCCAAACCCAACCCTACCAACTTGTTTATCAATTGCCTTCCATTTTAACGTGCTCGTCTCCATTGGCTTCTTTCCTGTAACGTCATTCCCACTTTGATTCGCAAATTGAGACTTGGAATGGCAAGTGTGAGAAACGCTGCCTTGGCTTTGGATTGTCCAGGGTTTTCAAGTGTTGGATTTTTAGCCATTTTAGATGTCAAAATATATATCAATCATACTAAATTAAAATTATGAAAATTACCCAAATAAATAGTATACTATGAATGTGTGAGATTTATGACAATTAAGATAAAAAACACAAATTTTAATTAGTTTCATTTGATTTGATTTTTCCTTTCTTGATTTCTTACAAGTACAGATTAAATTGCAAATATTGGATTTGGGATTTTTTAACAAGTGTGAAACTTGAAGGTTAAATTTGGAGTCATGAAAGTTAAGTTGGAATTCTTTTTCCACATAATTGCAATATTACACTAGTCAGTCATTTCTTTCAATTTTTGTAATTTTTGCAAGTTTTTTGGTGCAATTTGAAATAGTGTTTAATCTTCTCACAAACTTTAATGTTGTTTCTGGATCTTTCAATTGATTAGTGAAGATCCATTAGTGTACAATCGATATTTATGAAAAATAATTGTATTTTTGATAAACTATGAAATTGATTAATGTAGCATTATTTTTTGTTGGTTTATAACTGTACAAAAAATACCCAAATACTTATAAAGATTCAATCAATTAGAGAATCCCACATAGATTTGTAATTATAATGCACTCTAAAAAATATGAAAGATGGAAGAGAAATAATCACTATAAAAGTTTAGGTAAAAGAGTTTTTTTAATAAATACCAACATTGGTTGCAATTAGAACTTTTCTTATCAATTAGCTACCTATTTTCTATATTTGTGTTGTTCTCTCTACAAGGACATTACGAATAAGAATGATTAAATAGTCATTTTTGGGTTAACAAAGGGATGGGTAATAGTTGTTCATGGAGATGTAACGATTGATCTCTTGTTACCTATGGATCATCAGTAGGAGGTTGAGGATTTATAAAACAAGTTATTTATTTTCAATCGCCAAATATATAACTTAAATTAATCTATGTATTTGGTAATAATTAATATACGTTTTTTGACATGCATATTAAATTTAAAACGCGTCGAAAGATAGTCACATAATTTTTTAGACCCTTGCCTAATATTATAATGACATGTAACCTTAAACGTCAAAATCCAACACTAACGGGACCCAGATCATTGCATGATAGTTAGACATGTGGCACTTTCCACGTGAGTCTCCACAAAAAAACAACTTTTGTCTTTTGACCGATTTTTTAAAATATTGCAAGCACTTTTAGTAATCTCCAAAAGCAAACTGGAACTTGAAGAATGAAAGAAAAACAATAGGGAAATAGTAATACTGTGACAGAGGTTGACATTGAGGACCACACAGTTGTTGGAAGTGGTATTACCCCTAAAAATAAGGAAAAATCAGTTTTAGCAGAACATACAGTCACCAACAAAGGAGTAATAGAAAGACAGGGACCAATGAAGGGAATGATGAATCATCGGGGACTGAAAATCCCGTGGGACCTCACTCAATGTCCCATGTACAGAGATGTATTGACAAAAGCATGGGAATCATACATTCAATCACACATGTTGGGATATCAACAAACTAGGGTATCAAACACCGGTGACAAATTGCTCTATGTTAACACAAAACAATATAAAGGTATTTTAAAAGGGAGGCAGGCCCGAAAATTGAGACAAACAAAGAACAAAAAATTGACAGTTATTCTACCAAAGGTAGTCAGCAACACTTCAATAGTTACATCCACAAGACAACATTTGCAGGAAACTCATGCAACACATGGTCAAGACAAAGGTGAAAAAGCACGTGATACAATACTTAAGAGCAAGGACAAACCGATATAGGTTGTGAATCAATACTCTCAACTCATTCATCACAGGAAACAAGAGAAAGATTATACATATCAAAATCATATGTGGGATTTTGAAGACAGAGAATATGAAAAAAACATCTGTGTATAATACACAAAGGAAAT
Organism: Taxus wallichiana var. yunnanensis; assembly: GCA_018340775.1. Lineage (NCBI taxonomy): Eukaryota > Viridiplantae > Streptophyta > Pinopsida > Cupressales > Taxaceae > Taxus > Taxus wallichiana. Next base: position 424,473,000 of record CM031236.1, on the reverse strand, counting down.
ATGAAACTTGTTTGGCAAATGAAGGAGAAAAAGGATAAGTGAATCAAGAAAGCAATGAATTATACAATCCTACGACAACACCACTAATATGGTCACCTAAACTCTATGTCAATGAATTAATGAACATGAAAAGAAGACTCGAAGACTTGGAAAGGAGGAAACATCATGAGGACAACAAGATGAAAGAGGCTATAGAATCTAATTGGCAGTTAGTAAGAGAGAATCAAATGTTCAGAGAACAAGTAAACAACTTACAAAACAATATGGATAGAAAACTGAAAGAGGCTATAGAATCTCATTGGTAGTTAGTCCTCGGGAACAAGTAAACATCTTACATAATAATATGGAACAGGGGTAGTAAGAGTTGGTAGTGATAAAACAAGCTTTAAATGAGTTGAAAACAAAAGCATAAAATAAAATAAAAATGAGTGAAGAAGGAATGACCAAATGAAAGAGCCACAAAATGCAAATGCAGAAGTATATGGGGTCACTCAGGAAGCCAACTTGAAGGGAAAAAGTCTTGGGCTCAAAGAGTAAATGATCCATCAGAGGAACAAAGGGTTATAATAGAAAAACAAAGTTAGAATTTGAATAAGAGAATAACATTACGGGAAAGAGGGCTGCAAACATCATTATCGGTGGATTAAAAGATTACGGTGAGAATGAGAACACCAAAAAATTAGCAAGAGACTTTCTAGCAGACCATCGACATCGGACATGACCTATTCTTTAGAAAAATAGAATGGTAAAATGGTTAAGTAGAGGAAAGGACAGACACGTAAGAATTATCATGAAAAATATGGAAGACAAAAACAAGATATTAAGGAACAAAGGATCTCTTAGAGGGACACACATCTACCTAGATGAAGATTTAACTCCCAAACAACAAGAAGAAAGGAGGAAAGAATGGGAAAAAGTGAAAGTAACAAGGGATAAAGGGAAATGAGTATGGCTATAGAAAGGAAGATCTCATTGTTATCCATTTTCACCCCCTTGGGTGAAATGGACAATTGGAAAGCCTAGAATTGCACTGGGTAAGTCACCAGGGGTGAATCGAATTTGTAGGCGTGGATTCATGTTTTGGGAGCTGATTCATTGTTTTTGTAAGACTTGGGGTCATAAGAGGATTTTTTTCCTCTTTTGGATTTCAAAGGTTTACAATTTGGATGAATAAAGGAAGAACATGCTTTTGGGTCCCGCATACAACCAAAATGGGAAAGATTAGAAAAATAATGTCTTTGGGTGCATTATTAGCCCCCATTGGTCCTTTGGTGCATGAGAAATTTATAAAAATTCCAAAAACGCTCAAAATTTGGAGTGAAGGTCAAAAATATCCCAAGATCTCGCCCAACATCTCACTAAGCTTTGAGCAAGTTGGTTAGATGCGGGGGGTAGTCTGTAGGGTCAAAGTCTTAGTGCACGGTGGTGGGGTGAACCTCGTTGAGCTACTTGGCGAGCTAGGAGTCCAAGTGCGAGGAGACCGAGTTGACGATGGGCTCTACATGGAAGCAGCAGCGGCAGTGGGGTGAGCAAGTAGGATGGGCTTGACGAGTCGACTCACCGAGCAAGGTGAGTCACCCGAGCTAAGCGCGAGCCAGAGGAGGTGAAGCCATGGAGACTTGGCAAGTCGGGTTATTAGACGAGTCGATTTCTAAGGAGATAACACGATGGATCGGTGGAGGTCAAAGAAATTTGGGGTAGCTCGGTCATGTCAAAGTCAAGGGCATAGGAAATGGATTTAGGGTGAGCTTAGCGTGGTGTCAATGTGAGCTCGGAGGGAAAATCTTCTCGGGAAATTTGGTGAGTTCGTGACAAAAGGAGTGAGCATGAAGGAGTCTTGGTCTTGGAAAAATGGAGTAAGGATTCATAGGGGTTGAAAATGATGCAAGTAAAATTAATGTCAACCACTGCAAAGAGGGCCAAGTCGGGTGAGCCAAAACACGAGGAGCTACAAAAACCGAGGTGCATTACTTATAAGTAATGCACCCCCATTCAACGCAATTAGAAGTATAGCTAAACCTCATAAAATGAGGTGATTCGCGAGGATTTAGGCGAGGAAAAGTAAATTCAAATCCCCCAAAACAAGGTGAATCGGTGAATTAGGAGTTGAGACATTTGTGGGAGCGGTTACTTTGCGGTAGTGGGTGAGATGTTTGATGCAAGTAAAAGCAATGTTAAATGTTGAGATAAAGTAATGTAGAATCCCGATGAGCTAAAACACCTTGAGTTGAGTCATTGAAAAAGTCTAATGTAGTGGAGGAATGGTATTCCAACTGAGCTAATGGGTGAGTTTGTGCACCTCCTGCACAACTAAGTCACCCCACAAGGACCACAAAGAGGAAAATGCCAACTGAAGTAATGCGGGGATTTAACATTACTTTACTTCTAAAAAATAAGAAGTAAAGAAGTTTGAAAATCCCAACAAACAAAAGGATGAAGTAATTGGGGGTCGTATTCCTGCAAAGAAGAGGAGAGACAAGTAATGACCCCATGGTTTTCCAAAAAAATGTACATTTTCAAATGACCATAAATTTTCTTGAAAGCCCCATTTTCTACAAAATTAGACTTTACGGAAGTATCTTACACCCTCTACGCAGTAGCAGCTCAAAATTTCAATTTTGGTTAGGGAAAGGTTGTGGAAAATTGGAAAAATTCTTTAGCACTCAAATAAACAATTACAGCTAACTACCACCATTAATGGGGCATGGAGGCAATTTTATTCTCCAACAAGCTAAGGTATAAGAAGGTATGGGCTCTACAAGTGCCCCATGATGATTTCCAGTAAATAATTACATTTTATGGGTAGGTGAAGGCACACATTTGGGATTCCCATATTCTCTCTCTTCTCCTCTCATTCTCTATAAATTATAAAGGAGGGCTCATTTATAAGGAGTTGGACATTTTTGGTGCTGCCCTCCCTTCTTCTTCCCTGTGAGGATGTTTGTGGAGCTTCAAGCCTCCATTTGTAAGAATTGTAATGGTGAATCTTTCCTCTCCCTTCTATAATGATGTATTGTGCATACTCTTGGAGCAATAAAAATTAGTGTTTGTGACTATTTCTCTATCCTTGCATTGTTTCTATTGTTTTTCTTGCCTTTCTTCATGCTTGCAGGTGATTGTTTATATTCTTGTCACCATTGCATGTTTAAATATGGTTGTGCTTAATGAAAATGGTGTATTGTGTGTATCTTGTCTTGATGTTTTTCCATCCTCTCCACTCTCACCTTTCTCTATTTTTCAGGCATTGAGGATTGTCCAACCACCCTTTTCTTGGTGTTATCACCCCTTAGTGTAGGATTTTCCTTCTTTCACACACACACACTCTCTCTCTCCTTGTCTCCTTAGAATCATATATTAGGTTTAGTTAGGTGTTTTCTTGCATTAGGATTAGTTGTAGCAGTAGGACTAGGAAGAGGATTTAACCTTCTCTTGAGGACCATATGAAGTTTGTAAGTCCCACAACTTAAGAGATGGTAACATGTTAGTAAAAAGTAGGGATCTGTCATTGTCATATCCTAGGGTGTTACTTTTTGTGATAACAATTATTACATGCTCTGTGGGACCAAAAAGTGAAAGCTCTACATTTCACATTTTATAGTTTTGGAAGCTCGAGAAAAGAAAAGTTGAAGTAACAAAGTCTCGGGACTCTACAAAGAATAAGAAGTAATCGGTGATCGACCCTACATTCTCGGTAAGTAATCAATAGTCTAAATAATGAAGTAATAAGTAGTCCAAATCATGAGGTAACGAGTTATATTTCCAAAGTCTGATAAACAAATAAGAAGTAAGAGTTTTACGGTACTCTAGGGTGTTATTACTTCAAGTTGTATTGTTACTTCAAGTTATTCTAACTTGAAATATCGAAGATCTTTACAACTTCATTTCAACAATTTGGTGTGTTCTTGTTGGAATACATCCTTCGAAGGCATATGTAAAGCACATTTGGCGACTCCAATGATCCAAAACAACGTGTTATCAACAAATCACAAAGCACCTCTCGATTGCTTATCATTTGAGTGCGTTAAGGCAAGTAGTATGACCAGTAACATGGAATTTATTCAAGGTTTGGGATCTTGTAGTTGAAGCAATTCTCCGAGAGAAGGTTGGTTCCTCTTCCTAAACTAATACTAGAACTAACTCTAATGAATGAAAATATAGAAACTACTCCTAAACTATGATTTCCAAAGGACAGGGAGAGGGAGAGAGCATGAAAATGAACAAAGCCTACACTAAAGAGGTGATAGAACCAAGAGAAGGGTGTGAAATATCCTGCTTGAGGGAGAATGGGAGTGGTAAATGCAACATAGGAAGGCTAGAAAGATGTGACACAAAACCAAGCTTCATTCACTACCAAATCTTCATTAAAAACAACATTTATCTACAAATGAGGGAGAACATGCATAAAATATAACAACAATAAAGGAGAGGCAAGAGAATGCAATAAAAATGAGAAAGGGTTAAGAAAACACCACAATGCACAATTTTATTGCTCCATGAAGTTGCATAGTCCATTATGTTGAGTTGTGGAGCTCAATTACTTCAAATTAGCATGTAATATAAAACTTGCTGGAAAACACAGTAACCGTCATCGGTTAGGGGGAACTCGACATCGATCACCCATGATCGACATCGGTTAGTCAAGGAGGAAACGATATCGGTAGGGAGAACCGACGTTAGTTACCTGTGTGAGGATGTTTTAATTAACTCTCGGGAATTAGATCTATTTTTAGCATTAAAATATATCTATTGATTGTAATTGCATGGCTAAGTTCCCTAAGTCTATAAATGACTATATAAGCATGAAAGATAGGGTTTAGAAGTAAGAATTAATAAGAATTAAGAAGAACTTACAAAAGTTGGTGAGAGAGAGAATTCTTGGAGGAGAAGCAAAATCTTGAGAGAAAGAAAGTATTGTACATTTGAGAGGTGTGGAAGATTGTAAATATTCAATTGTATATCTTGTCAAAGCTTTGGATAATAGATTGGCTTGTTTCTTGGTGGACATAGCCCACACTGGGTGAACCACGTTAAATATGGTGTTGATTTATATCTCTTGTTTTGTATATTTCTTTTGGTAGAATATCTACTTTTATTTGCATGTATGCTTAGATTTGATATATTATCTATATAACCGGTGTGCTAACCCCAAAAATTAGTATCAGAGCTTTGTTTGAGGGTTTTGTGTGTTGTGATTTACTCACGGAGGTTTTTTACGATTAAGTGAGAGCTACAACAATGGCGAGAAGAAAACAAATATAAGGTAGAGAAATTTGACAACCTGAAATTATCAATTATGGAAGATGCAGATTCGAGGATTATTTGTATCAAAGAGATTTATATTTACTGTTGGATGAGAATTCTAGACCTATGAACATGGTGATGAAGAATGGGAGATTCTTGTGAGAAAGGCTTTGGGATCTATAATATTGAGCTGTGATGATCTCGTGGCTTCCAATATTACAGAAGTGACTTCTACGGTAGGGTTAATGAAATCTCTTACTAATTTATATGAAAAACATAGTGCTTCAAATAAATTTTATTTGATGAAGAAACTATTTAGTTCTAAGATGCATGAAGGTGGATTTACATCTAGTCATTTGAATGATTTCAGATCTACTATAAATCAGTTAAAATTGGTTGATATACCATTTGATGATGAAGTGAAAATAATTTTGTTCTTATGTTATTTGCACGATAGTTGGGATAACTCGGTAATGGATGTTAGTAATACAACATTTGCTAATAATATTTTAAGTTTGATGACGTGGTTAGTATAATCTTAAATGGAGAAATTCATAGGAGAACATGCAGAGGAATCATCATCGGGAATGCTTTGAATGTAGAAAGTAGGGGCGAGGCGAAGGAGAGATCCAAGAGTAAGAGTAATGGGAAATCAAAGTCAAGGGATAGAAAATCTAAATCCGTAAGTAAGGGAATTACTTGTTGGAAATGTGGAATTAAGAAAACCAAAAAAATGTTAAAGAAGAAAATCTTTCGCATCGGAGGAGGTAATGCAAGATGCTCGTATTCTTTCTTTAGCTAGTAGAATTGAATCATGGGTTTTAAATTCAGGAGCTTTTTCCCATGCAACCCTTAATAAGGGATGTTTCAAAAATTATGTCTATGGTAATTTTGGGCATGCTTATTTGGGTGATTATGAACCTTGCAGTATTACTGGTAAAGGGGAAGTTCATCTAAACTTACATAATGGAAATACATGGGTATTGAAAGATGTGAGACATGTGCCAAGCCTTAGGAGGAATCTTATTTCTACAGGGCAACTAGGTGAATTTGGTTACATGGTTAATTTTATATGAGACTCTTATAAAGTCACCAAGGGTCCTTTTGTTGTGGCAAAGGGTAAGAAGGTAGGAATGTTATATTTATCTATACGTGTTACTAATTCATTTTTGAATTATCTACTTAAGACTCATATGCATACATGTGGCATAACTACTAGGCCATATGAGTAAAAAAGAATGCATATCTTAAAGGATAAGGGTAAGTTATTAGATTTGAAAGATTTAGATCTTGATTTATGTGAGCATTGTGTCTTTGGAAAGTAAAAGAGAGTGAGATTTCTCAAATTTGAGGCAACTAAGGAGTGAAAATTGGAGCTTGTACACTCATATGTGTGGGGACCAGCTCAGGTAGCTTAAAATGGAAAATCCTAGTATTATGTTACTTTCATTTATGATGCTACAAGAAAGGTATGTGTTTATTGTATTAAACGTAAATATGATGTTTTTGAGACTTTTAAAAGATGGAAAGCCCTTGTTGAAAATGAATCAAATTATAAGTTAAAGTGCCTTAGATCTGACAATGGTGGTGAATATTGTAGCAAAGATTTAAATGATTATTGTTCAGTGAATGGGATACATAGAAAAATAACGGTTCCAAGAACACCATAGGAGAATGGTGTTGCAGAAATAATGAAGAAAAAAATTATGGAACATGCTAGAAGTGTGAGGATACATTCTAGACTGCACTTACAGTTTTGGGAAGAAGTTATTGATACATCGGTTTATTTGATTAACCGTGGGCCTTCAAGTTCACTAGATGGAGGAATACCAGAGGAATCTTGGACCAGAAAAGAGGTAGATCTTTCTTTTCTTAAATTTTTGGTTCAAAATATTTTATGCATGTTGATAAGGAAAATAGAAAAAGTTGGATGCAAAATCCAAGAGATGCACTTTCATTGGTTATGGATCTGGTGATTTTGGTTTCGTTTTTTGGATTTAGAGAATTCTAAAATTATTAGGATTCGTGATGTTGAATGGAATGAAAAGAGAATGTACATGGATCAAATTTTGGTACCCAAGGATGAACCAGTTGAGAAGTTTTTGAATGAAAATTAACTCTTAGATTTAAAAGTATTACCTACAAGGTTACACAATAACTAGTGTTAGTTTACCCCGACCGGCATCCAACCAGAAGCGGTATCAGTTATAGAAGATCCAAACCAAAATTGATTAGCAAAACCAACGTCGATTCTGGTGATCGCGTCGATCCTTTGTTAGATTGGATACAAATGTCCAGGAGGTCCAGATTGAGCCTCCGGTACCCCAAACTTCTATGAGAAGATCACAAAGGGTAAGTAAACCTCCATAAATATTTACACCTTCTCTATTTTATTTATTATTGTATTGATAATGGTGAACCATAGAGATTTGAAGAAGCAATGCGATACGGGATAAGGCCCATGTTCAATGGGAGCATGTCATGTATGAGGAGATGGACTCCTTGGAACAGAGCGAGACTTGGGATTTGATGAAGTTGTCGGTAGGTAAGAGGACATTGTAGAACAAGTGGTTTTATAGGATTAAGGAAGAAGAGGTTGGACATAAAAGATACAAGGCAAGACTCTTGGTAAAGGGATTTGCATAGAAAGTAGGTATTGACTTTGGTGAAATATTTTATCCTATTGTTAAGATGAATTCTATTTATATTGTATTGAGTTTAGTTGTAGTAGAATATTTTCATTTAGAGAAACTAGATGTGAAGACGGATTTCCTTCATGGTGATTTGGATGAAGATATTTATATGTAGTAACCACTTGGGTATGAAGTCAAGGGTAAGGAGAAATTAGTGTGTAGGTTGAAAAAGAGCTTATATGGGCTCAAGCAAGCTCCAAGGCAATGGTACATGAGGTTTGATAGTTTTATGCATGAGCATGGTTACTTGAGATGTGAATTTGACCATTGTGTTTATTTCAAGAAGATTTAAAATGGGAGCTATATTATTTTGTTATTATATGTGGATGATATGCTTATTACAGGATCTAGTATGCAGGACATTGGTGAGCTTAAGGAAAAGCTAGTTCACATATTTTCTATAAAGGATTTAAGATCTGCAAAAATAATCTTTAGCATGCAAATACACAGAGACAGGAAAAATAAGAAATTTTATTTGTCTTAGGAGTATTATATCTATAAGGTGTTAGAAAGGTTCAACATGCAAGATGCAAACACATTAGTACACCTATGGCTAGACATTTAAAATTAAGAAAAGATAAGCGTCCATCACCACATGAGGAGGTTAAATAGATGACATGAGTGTCATATGGTTCGATAGTTGGGAGTCTCATGTATGTTATGGTTTGTATTAGACCGGACATTGCACATGACAGCAAGTGGGATTTTTGAGTAGATATATGGCCAATCCAGGATAAAGAGCATTAGAAAGAAGTCCAATGGATACTCATGTATTTGAAAGGGACATCTAACATGTAGTTATGCTATGGAAGTTCGAGATATTTCATTATGTGGCTATGTTGACTCGGATGTGGCTACAGATTTGGATGGTAGGAGGAGCACTACTGGATATATTTTCATAGTAGGTGGGATGACAATTTCTTGGATTTAGAGATTTGCATAAGGTTGTGGCTTTGTCTAATACAGAGGTAGAGTATGTTGCGGCTAAGAGGCTAGCAAGGAGATGATATGGATGAATAGGTTCATGAAAGAGTTAGGAAAGAAGAAAGATGATTATAAATTGTTTAGTGATAGTCAAATTTCAATTCATTTGGAAAATAACTTAAGCGTTTCATTTGAGGTATCACTTCATACGGAAGGTATTGAAGGATGGACAGTTGAATCTGGAAAATATTCACACGAGCGAGAACCCTATAGATATGCTAACAAAGCCATTAGTAAAGAAGAAGTTGGAGTTACACTCCACTTATGTTGGTCTTCGAGTTTGAGAATTTAAGAGGAAGAAACAAAGCTAAGGAAGGATCCAAGAATGATGTTGTACAGGTATGGTGCAGTAACTAATCTCCAAGTGGGAGATAGTTGAGTTGTGGAGCTCAATTACTTTAGATTAGCATGTAATGTAAAACTTTCTAGAAAACATAGTAACCATCATCGGTTGGGGAAAGCGGCATCGATCACCCATGACCAACATTGGTTAGGCAAGGAGGAACTGGCATCGGTTAGGGAGAATCGATGTTAATTACATGTGCGAGGATGTTTTAATTAACTCTCGGGAATTAGATATATTTTTAGCATTAAAATATATCTATTGATTTTAATTACATGGCTAAGTGCCCTAAGTCTATAAACAACTATATAAGCATGAAATCTAGGGTTTAGAAGTAAGAATTAACAAGAATTAAGAATAACTTACAAAAGTTGGTGAGAGAGAGAATTCTTGGATGAGAGCAAAAGCTTGAGAGAAAGAAAATAATGTACATCTGAGAGGTGTGGAAGATTATAAATATTCAATTGTATATCTTGTCAAAGATTTGGATAATAGATTGACTTGTTTCTTGGTGGATGTAGCCCACCTTTGGGTGAACCACGTTAAATCGGTGTTGATTTATATCTCTTGTTTCGTATATTTCTTCGGTAGAATATCCTTTTTATTTGCATATGTGCTTAGATTTTATATATTATCAGAAACCGGTGTGCTAACCTGGACACATTACATTTGAAAAATAGAGGCACCATTACATTTGTAGAGCTTATGTGAAGGATTTATACTCAAATAATTTGAGAAAACAAATTGGCGAGAGGTTCCCCTATGCCTAAAATATCTCCTCCTCAAAATGAAAAGTGTTTACAATATATAGAAGAATGTGGGAGGGAGAGAGAGACAAAAGAGAAACTCAAAATTATGCTCCAAGCCATAAACAAGATGCATTGAATTTTTGAAAAGGGGCATGGGTATCCTATTAAGGCAATTCCTTTATGATGTCTTCTTGCTTGGAGAAGAAATGGGTGTCATACTTCATTAATTCTAGTGGTTGGGATGCCTGGAACTGTACTTTTTGGAGCTGAGTATTTTTCTTATTTTTCACCCACCTAACCTCACCAAAATTAATATTTCATGTTTCTATGGCGTATAGGATGTCGAGACCTTTCCAACGATATAAAGTTTGTCAAATTTTGAGCACCGGGTCAAAAGTTATGCCTATTTGAAAATTTACATTAATCTACACAAGAGATGGCGAAAATGCAAAAGTGCAAAAAAATATCCCAAGGCACGATAGTGCAAAAGTACAAATAATCTCCCAAGGCACAATAGTGTAAAAGTGTGAAACAAATCCCAAATCTCGATAGTGTAAAATTTCAAAAAAAAACTCCCAAATCCCGACGGTGAAAAGTTTAAGATCAAGAGGTTGAGGTCCAAGAACAAGTGGTGAAGAGTAATTTAGTAATGATAGTAGAATGAGAATGAGAAAATGATGATCAAAAATCCACTTGCTCCAAGTGCAGTGTTCACACCGACACTATATTTGCATAAGTTGTTGACTCATTTCTAGTTGTAGAATCGGTAAGGGAAGAGGAATCAACTCCTAGTTCAAAAGTAAAGGAGAACATGGAGGAGAATGAAATAGATTCAGGGTCTTGAGTCAAGAGAAGGTTGCATAAGATATTTTAGATCTTCCTTCTACTTCACCCTTCCAAATATCTAATTTTTGGAGGAATTTGAACTCTCAAATTTTATGTTTGAGGTGAAGAGACACCAGTGAACATGTTACAAATTCGAGAGGTCATCGGGAATAAGGATAACTCTTGACAAGACAAGACAATGAAGAGGTTGAGTAATTTTCAGATTTGGAATATTGCTTCAATGGAGAAGAGCCCATGGAAAACATAACTTTTTCTGCTCCATCATTCATCCTCCAACAACAAGATCCTGCTACCATGGAAGAGAGTATTCAAGGAATGCTTGCTGCTCACAATAGCCCTCTGGAGTCAAAATTGGAGGAATTGAATCTTCCATGTTTAACATTAGACAAGGAATAATATGAGAACACAGATGCCACCACTCCTCTATTAGTCATCAAGAAAAAATATTGGTTGTCTATAGATGAGCAACAAGGACAAGATCAACCCAAAAACAATCACCTTTTCCAGAAATGTATACAAGAATACTTCCTTATTGAGGTTGGAATTCATAGCAATGGGAAAATTCAAAGGATCAAACCTTTCCCCATTAGGTACTTTGCTTCATTGGAGCTAAAGGAGGATCCAAAACCTGTTATGCCTACTTCCAAGCATGAGAATGAGCTTCATAGCACTAAGGGTCAACACCAAATCCTCCAAGACCAATACAATGAGAAGCTTGAGGAGGTGTTTGCTTTGTTTGATGTTGATAATTTGGCTAGTTTGGTCGAAAAATGTTTCCATGGTAGTCTTTCACTCAAGTGCATGACCATGCTCATTACAAAATTAGTTGTGTGGTCAAAAATTTTGAGGAAGGGAAGTTACTTCTCCCTGCCAGTGATAGGATTTGTTTGAGGTCTTCCTTGCCTCCAGTTAGTTTAGGGTAGGGGTAGGTTTCATTTTAGTATAACAAGTTCTCATGCACACTCTGCATGATTCAATTAGGCATGTATGATCTTCTTCTTTTGTACATCATTTTCTGTGTGGTTATTTCTCTTGCACAATTCATCATATTACCGGAGAAAATGTTGTAACAAAGGGACTCAAAGTTGCTAGAAATAGTTGCAGTCTTCAAGAAATTCTAAATATAGAGAAACTAAACTAGTTAGGGACCTGTTTTAAAGATTTCCATCCTCTTGTTCCTTCAAGATCAGTGACAACTAAGCTTCTAGTCCCCCTTGAAAAATCATAAAATCAGTTAAAGACAACCTTCCCAAATTCAGTCGAGGCAACTCTAGCTCTCGGTAGTGTTAGAGCAACATGTGCAAAGGAAAGAATTCAATTTTAATAGCAGTCCTAGATTTTCCCAACTCAACATATGATCACAAGATCTACAAGGTTCAACATTAACTAAGAAATTAATTCTGTATAATCTCCAAGACTTGGCAAAAATCAGATGTCCTGGGGCGATTGAGTTTTTATTATTAGTCCCAACAAATCGATTTGAAGAAGAAAAGAATTTTTAAAATCAAAATAATTTTCCAATAATGTGAACTTTAAGATTTTCTTATTAAAGTTGGAAAATTCCAGCAAAAGGTAATTCGGGTTCAATCAACAATATTTCATTAGATCGAGGACAAGCTTTCAGAGTTCAGGATCAGATTTTTATTTACTAAGAGGACTCCATATCCAATAGACATATTGAGGAAACCGATCAGCCCCATCTAATAGGTAGATCTCCCCACGAGTCACCAAATTGTTATCCATTTTCACCCCCTTGGTCGAAATGGACAATTGCGAAGCCTAGACTTACACTCTTAACAAGTCACCAGGTGAATCTAAATTTGCAAGCAACATTCATGTTTTGGGAATTGATTCATTGTTTTTGGAGGATTTGGGGTCACGAGAGGATTTTTTCCTCAAATGGGTTTCAAAGCTTTACAATCCGACTGAAGAAAGGAAGAATAGGCTTCCAAGGATCGCATACAACAAAAATGGGTAAAATTGGAAAATAACGACTTTGGGTGCAATACTAGCCCCCATTGGTCCTTTGGTGCATGAGAAATTTATTAAAATTCCAAAACGCACAAAACTTGGAGTGAGGGTCAAAATATCTCAATAGCTAACCTAATAGCTTGTTGAGCTTGTTGGATGCAAGGGTTGTTGGAAAGTTCAATTTATTAGTGCACGAAGGTGGGAGTAGCTCACTGAGCTACTCGACGAGCTGGGATTTGAAGTGTGAGGTGATTGAGTTGAGAATGGGCTTGAGAAGGAAGAAGTGCGACAGTGGGGTGATAAAGTATGATGGGCTCGACGAGTTGACTCGCAAAGCTAGGTGAGTCACATGAGCTAAGCCCAAGCCAAGAAGAGGTGAATCTAAGGGGACTTAGTGAGCCAGGTTAGTACACAAATTGGTTTCTAGGGAGATATCTTGATGGCTTAGTGGAGGTCGAGAGAAATGTGGAGTAGCTCACCAGAACGAAGTCGAGGGCACAGGAAATGGAGTTAGGGCCAAAATCCACTTGAGCTTGGAGGGACAAGGGGCTTGGGAATGTTAGTGAGTTTGTGAGAAAATAAGGAGTGAGCGTGGAGAAGTATGGGTCTCAAAAAAATGGAGTAAGGAGTCACGGGGTTGAAAACGACGTAAGTAAAAGCAATGTCAACTATTGCGAAGAGGGTTAAGTCGGGCAATCCAAAAATGAGGAGTTGCGGTAAAACCGAGGTCCATTACTTTTTAGTAATGCACCCCACTCAAAGTAAGTATAAGTAAAGATAAAACTTTTCAAACGAGGTGATTCGGTGGGGAGTTAGGTGAGGAAAAGAAAATTAAAACCTGCAAAATAAGGTGAGTTGGCGACTTAGGAGTTTTGGTGTTTATGGGATTTTCTAGGTTTACTAAACTAGGCAGATCCCCTTGATTTTTTGGGATCTCATGTCGTTCACCCATGGATTAGACTGGAAGCTTCTTGTAAGCATGTAGGAATGTGGTTAGAGGGAATGTAGGCATTGATTTTTAGGGTTTTGGGTAAGTCTCAGTTAGTTATGGCAACTTACTAAGAATAGGTCTTAGGGTGAGTTGGCTTGATGAGGTGTCTAGGTGAGATGTATGTGGACATTATCCCTAATTAAGATATTTAAATAATAAATATGGTGAGGATAATGAATTAATTTAATTAAATTAATTAAATTAATATTAGTGGAGTGAAGGGGGCCATGGCTAGGTTAATGTGATGAAGGGTGTTTATTTGTCGAGGGACCAAAGGGGAGTGTGACCTAATTTTAGTGTCTACACCCATGTTTGAAACCCTCTTTTCATGGTCTACTTTGTCCGCATTATTTCTTGTTTGCATTGTCTTCTTGCTTGCCACTTATAGTTTTGTCTTCTATATGCGTATTTTTGTGCTTACACTAACACTTGTTTCCACCACTTTTCTTGTGTGTTCCTTGGCTTCTACAAAGCACATTTCCTTCCCGATTGTGGGGGGTATCGAGTTATAATTCAATGGTTTGTCCTCCTTTGGGCCACATTCTCCTCATGACATCTCATGCACCCCAAATGAGGGGGAATACATCGGGTGAATCAGTCACCCCATTCAGTAGTTCATAGTCACAATACAACACAGTTAAGTATCGGTGACAACACAATATTTAGTCACGAAATATCCCATAATCTGAATCGACTCTTCATCACATCATAGACACCAACACCCAGACACAAACATGAGCACTTGGTGATGGGTGTCGTCATTCCATTCATTTAATCAACTTCTTGTTGATGTCATATCAAACCAAGGGTGTGTCCAATGCTATATGCAACAAGAGTGCTTTAACTGATCTAGTAGTTGACCGTAGCTATTTTTATATTTTCTAGGGGATCTCTTTAATGTCTTAAGGACTTCTTGGTAAAACCTTATTCAAATCAAACTATGAAAACTTGCTGAAAGTAAAACACACTCAAAGCTTGTTCAAAGTAAACACACTGTGTAGAATGGATACACACTTGCTGTTGGAAAATAAACACACTAGCTTCTAAAAGTAAACACTCTTGCTTTTGGAAATAAACACACTCAAACTAAAATGCTTGAAAACATTTGCAAGAAATATAAAGAATTATTTAAACACCTACAGGAACAAGTACACAATATAGTTTAACTAAAATAACTAAAGCAATACAAAATTAACAGATCTAAGCTATTTCTGAAGAAATATAAATACCAAATAAATGAATATCCTAGTCCTTGGGGGAGTGGGCCCTTGCTCCTCCTTGAATAAGGATTTTAACAACTTAGAATTCTCTTAAATCAGAATGGCTATTTTATTGATAAAAACATTCAAGTATTACAAAACGTACTGGATCTGAGTACTTAGTTTATTTATTTTCTCTATTCTATATCTATCTCATTTTATCTCTAATAATTAATTTCTATCTAATGCAAGTCTACTTTTATATACATTTTACAATCACAACTGTCTCAATGATTCTGATGAAATCGAATCATGCCCAGAATAGATGTTGAGTCGGATGGCGGTTGATCAGATAGCTGTAGGATAATTCTCCCTAGATCTGCATTCAGAAATATTCTCATCCTTTATGATTGAAGGGGTCGTAGATGCAAAATCTCCAGATGTGGTTTAAAATAGATAACTCCCATTGGCTCAAACTTTGGAGAAGTTCCAGAACCATAGGAAATTGTTAAGAACCAAAACCTGTGAGAGTTCAAGCTATCCCCAAGAGTTCGGAACTAAGTTAGAAAATTTTGAAACTAAATACTGGAGTTCTGGAACTAAGTTATAATATTTCGAAACTAAATCTGGAGTTCGGAACTAATTCCAAAAGTTCTGGAACTAAAGATGACTGTGTGATGGAGTTCTGGAACTAGCTTGGAATTTCTAGAACTAAGTTGTGTAGGAACAGATGCTATCAAAAACATATTGAACACCACTTGCTTCATTTCCTCGACTAATTAGACCTACTTTATTACAAAACTGAATTTAAACACACACTATGTTAGGAATTTCAAAGCTTTTAACATTAGGATCACAACCAATCAAAAGATAGAAAGTTACATCCTAACCCATATTAGATCAACTAAAAGTCACACAATGCAATCAAACTTAATCAAAAGGAGAGTAAGATGAGATCATATATTATACATTAATCAGACATATTATGGCCTCATCATTTCCCCCAAACTTACTTGTTTGTAAGTCCCTTTACAAACTCATTCTTCAAAAGTGGGATCATATGTTCTGCATTCCATTTGATTGCTCAGATCAAATGGCTAAAACTGAATTTTCCAATGCTTAAGCTCAAATGTCTGCACCCGAGATCCTTTTTCTATTTTACTCTCCCACTTTTCAAATTCGAGAAGGGTCTTAAGGTTCTCTGTTCGCAAGGAGACATAGGGGTGAGAAATAGAGGTGGCCTTGTTCGCATTCCCATCCATATTTGGCCATAGGTTTCATTGACTTGGGGAATTATTGTGCATAATGCTTTGGCCCTCTCTAAAATCCATATCAAATTTGTAGGGAAATTACTTCCCTTCTTTTCAAAGCAAATGATGAGGAGTTCCCACCTCTTTGAGCATCCTTCATAAATGTCTTCAAATTGTTCCTCCTCATAGGAGGTGAAGGCATCAATACTCTTTTTCATAATGACAAGGTAATGTGTCGTGAATATCCTATCAAAGGCATGAGTTCTAAAATGTGTGAGGAAGGTAGAAGGTTTACCATAATGAGCTCTCATGCAAAGGCATGTTGAGCTACATTTCAATACCTTCTATGCAATCTGGTTTTTGCAAAAGAGAGACAAATGTATTGAGATGGCTCTCCCCTACATATAAGTTAATCATGAATCTTGTGTTTTTCTGTAACATATAATTGCAAAGATAAAATTCACACAGGAGATTTTTATGTTCAGGGTTGGAAAGAGAGTAAGCTGCCATGAATTTAGATTCATCTTGTAGTTCATGTGGAAGCCCACATGCAATTCTTGACAACTACCGAATAATGAACTGCTTCTTAAAAACACAATTTATGCAGGAGAAAGTCTCCTACATGCAAGCAATTTCTCACTCATAATACAAACCATATGAATTTTGGCAAGACATTTATATTTATTTCCTTCCTCCTTATAAAATTTTTCTTCCCATTCCTTTCTTGCCTTCATCTCTTCCTCCATCTTGGTCTTTAATTCCTCATTTGATGTTTTGTCTTCTCTGAGCTCTTTGCAAATATCATCCCATTGTTGTTTTAGTGGAAAATAGGTCAACTCAGTCTGTGTAGAGGTTGTGGACACAACACTCTATTTTCTAGAAGTCTGGAATTCTTCTTCTTCTTCTATTAGTTGTTTCTTGGTTGCTAATAATTCCTCAGTTCTGGCTGCAAGCTGAGTTGTTAGCTCATTAATGAGCGTTTCCCTTTGTTCCAATTTAAGTTTGAGGAAGTCCAATTCCTCATATTTTTCTCTAATAATGAGCTCTACTCTAGACAAGAACAGAGCCTATTTAACTTGTTGTCTTTCCTCTTCCTCTGAAATTATTTGAGGAGTTTGGCATTCTTCCTCTATTAAAGGAAATTTTCCTTTTCTTATCCTGGATGCCAACTCTTCTTCTTCATGTGGCACTCATTGATGGTTCAGCCAACTCTTGAAAATATTGATCATCAAATCTCTCTTCTCCTCTGTCCATTTCAGCATGACTTGGCTCAGGTGGAGTCATGGCCATGCTGCCCAAAATGTCAACAACTTCCTCTTCCATCCTTTCCTGCTCACTCCTTCCTTCTGGAGTTCCTCTTGACCTCTTATGACTTTTTCTTATCTAGGGAAGTTCAACATGCCCAGTAGTGAATTTACCTCTAGAACTTCTTTTTTACCTGTTCTTTCGGTTCTTGTGTGGGTGAGCTAGCTTCACAGAGAAAGATATTCGCTCTTTTGAAGCTGCTGTGGAAGAAGGAATTTCCTTCATAGCTACAGAAGGTTCTGTTGTTTTTATCTTCCTCACTTACCTTCTTTTTCTTAGTATGTTTTCTCTTTCCATTTCCCTCTATCCTTCTATAGGGGCATCAATTTCCAGATTATCTGAAGGAGATAATGGGGTTGGAATTGTCCTTCTGATAATATTAGGGTTTTTCTTGAACTTGCCAAGAAAATTGTCCCAAATTTCTTCTCCATTCTTTTTACAAGAAATGGTGTTGGCATATCAAATGAATTAGACCATGATGCCTAATTGTTCCAACACCCCAAGAATATCTCTGAGCCATGGTCTGAATGGAATCAAAAAGAAACCCTGGGAGGTTTATTATGTATTTAGGCTTGGTGGCTCCATACTTCAGATATATGAGCATTTTTAAGACTTCTTTTCCCACATACCCAAACTGACCATCACAGGTTAAATATTTTACTATCCAAAATGCTACCCTATCAAAGGGTTTGGGAAAACTAGCCCTTCTGACCCCTTTTATGATTTTCTTTGTATTATAGATGTACTAGGGTTCAGCTCCTTCTTCTTGTAGCAAGACTTCAACCAATTCTTTCAAAGTCCCCTTAGTAGGTTATGGGACATGAATAATGGGCACTCTAGACACATTACTTACAGTATTTACAAGAAAAAGGAATAAAGACATTTCTTACTTTTGTTCTAGTCTGTTCTAGATTTATGACGAATTCTCTTACCAATTCATCATTATGCCTTGAAAATTTCTTCAGGAATTCAAGCCATCTTGCATGCTCAAAGATGGATGCTACTTCTTCATCTGCGAGTAGTTGGGAATCATCCTCTGGTTCTGATTTCTTCTTAATCCCCATATTGGCTTGAGTTCTGTCTCTCTTGATTTTGTGTGAATTAGTTGTAGGCCTTCTTCTTAGCTTCGGAACTAAAAACTTGGCTGTGGAACCTCTATTTTTGGCTGCATAACCTCTGAATTCTTTGTTCTTTGTTCCATAATACAAACTCAATTTGTTGCTCCTTCCTCAAGATATTTCTGCAATCTTTATTTCACTTTATGTTTGCAATAATGATTACTAATGATAACCATGCCACCACTTATTATGTCCAAATCAATATCATGATTACACACTTGTAATCATAATGCATAAATAGATGACTCATCATGCCTACTTTCAAATTAAGACACATCACACATGCAAACATTTAATCAACCCTAAATAAGTTAAAAGACATAATTACCGTCCTTGATTATGTAAGCCTTTTTCTATGATGACTCATCATTCCTACAAGTGGAACAAAACATGATTAGATAAGGCACTAGAACTCAAAAGAATTATTTTATTTGAACTAGCCAAAAAGAGGTCAACTGCCATTTATTGGTTTTCAATTGACCTTGAGAAAAAAAAAAATTATTTTTATTTTTATTTATTTTTTATATTTTTTTGGGAAGAAGACACCATTTGTTAGTTTTCATCTTCTTCCCTTTATTCTGGATCTATCATCTAATTATTTGATCAATTTTGAAGAACTGAGTTCTTCCATATGATCAAATTCTTTGTCTGCTTCAATCTTCTTCAAAAATTCATTCTTAGTGGGAGGCTTCTTATAGAGTTTCAGCCTATTTCCATTGACCAAGAGTGTTCTACTACTACCATCAATGGGAAGTAACTGAATAGAACCATTATCAAAAATTTAATCAATCTGATAGGGTCCCAACCATCTGGTTCTCAATTTTCCCTTGAACTGTTGGTACTTAGAGTCAAACAGTAATGCCTAGTCTCCTACTTTGAATTGTTTTTTCTTGATATGTATGTCATATCATTTCTTCCTTTGCTCTTGAATCATCTCTGTCTACTAAAGTGCTTCCAACCTTAATTCATCCAACTCATTGAGTTGAATGATTCTTTCTTTTTGAGCTGCATTCAACTCAATTCCCACCTTTACTGTTGTCCTCAATGTCTAAAGTTCAAATTCTATAGGAAACAAGGGATTTTTTCCCATAGACTAATTCATATGGTGAAAACCATGTTGTAGTTTTCAAGTTGTATTATAAGCCCGTAAAACCGTAGGTAGTCTCTTTACCCAATCTTTTCTCCCGGCTTCAACCATTTTGGTAAGGATGTTCTCTAATTCTATATTTGTTCTTGCATCTTATCCATTTGACTCGTGGATGGTAAGGATATGACTTCCTATGATTGATTTGGTAATACCTTGTGAAATCTTAGATCATATTAGACATGAATTGTGGTCCCCGATCTCGAAACTATACTACTTGGTGCTCCAAACTTGATCATAATTCTATTCTAAAGGAAATCAATAATCTGCTTCCTCGGTGGCATTTTTCAATGCCTCGCACTTCGCCCATTTTGTCACATAGTCAGTACATATAAGAATATATTATTTCCCTTGTGAAGGAGGATTAAAGGGACCAAAAAAATCCAATCCCCATCTCTCAAATGGTTCAACCACAACTTGAGGTTGAAGTGGCATTTCATTCGTGAAAGTTGGTTGTCCCATCCTTTGACAAGGATCACACCTCTTGATATATCTTTTCACATCCTTGTACAGAGATGGCCAATAATAACCAGTGCCAAGTATCTTATGAGCTATTCTTTTCTTGAATAGTGTCCTCCACTTGGTTCATCATGACATGCTCTGAGGATGTCAAAGATTTCATCCTCTCTTACACACTTACGCAAGACAAAATCAAGACCACACTTAAATAGAATTCCATTTAACCATTTGAATTGTGCACTGGTTTTAATTAAATTCTTTATTTATTTCTTAGTGAAAGAAGGAGGGAACTTCCCTTTTGCAAGATAATTTTTCATATTAGCAAACCATGGTGTACTTGCTGAGATTGCAAATAGTTTTTCATCTGGAAATTTATTCTTGACTAGATCTTGTTCCCCTGTGGTGGTTAGTCTTGACAAAAAATCAGCTACCACATTAGATTTACCTAGATTGTCCACACTGGTAATATCAAATTCTTGCAAAAGTAATAACCATCTAATGACTCTTCCTCCAACCACTGGTTTGTTCATTAAATACTTAATTAATGAATGATCTATGTATTACAAATATCTTGTACCTTATAATATAATGTCTGAATTTATTGATTGCATAATTTATAGAAAGAAATTCCTTTTTAGTGGTGGTGTAATTCTTTTTAGTGGGATTAAGATTCTTGCTAAGATATTAAATGGCATACATCTTTCCTTTTTCATCTTTTTGTCCCAATACTGCACCAATGGAATAATCTGAGGCATATGTTTGGATATGAAATGGATTTTCCCAATTAGGACATCTCAATATTGGGGCATTGATTAATTTGTTTTTAATTTCTTCAAAATCATGTTGGCACTTTTCATCCCAAAGAAATTCATAGTCCTTGGTTAGCAAATTAAACATGGGGCAAAGTAATTTTACTAAAATCTTTTATAAAGCATATATAGTACCCAACATGTCCTAGAAATGATTTGATATCTATGGGGGTCTGAGGGATAGGTAAATTTGAAATGATCCTAATTTTGTTTTGATCCACCTGAATTCCTTTTTGTGGAATATGGTATCCTAATACAATTCCCTCATCTACCATCATCAAACATTTTTCATCACTAAGAGACAGGTTGTGTTGTTCACATCTTGTTAACACTCTGTCCATATTTCTCAAAGCATCTTCAAATGTATCTCTATGTACAATGAATTCATCCATATATACTTCAACACAATCATTTGTTAGATCAGCAAAGATTACAAGTACAACTCTTTGGAAAGTTGCAGGAGCATTGCATAAACCAATTGGTAACACTCTATAGGTAAAGGTTCCCCGTGGACATGTAAATGTAGTTTTGTCCTGATCCTCAGCAGCAACTCTAATCTGATTGTACCCACTAAAGCCATCCAAGAAAGAAAAGTATTGTTTACCTAAAAGGTTATCTAGGACTTGATCTATGAATGGTAAGGGAAAATAATCTCTCATTGTGGCTTTGTTTATTTCCCTATAGTCAACACATATTCTCCATTTTTGCATTCTTTTTGGGAACAATTATAAGAGGAGATACCCACTAGCTATCTGAGATAGGGTAGATGAAACCTACTTGTAATAGTTTTTCAAATTGTTGTTTGACTATATCCCTTAAAGCTGGGTTAATCCTTCTTTGAGGCTGCCTAACTTGTTTAGTGTTTTTTGTATAGATGTGATGAGTGTAGATACTTGGATGAATCCCCTTCATATCTTTTTAATCCCAAGAAAAAGCTTTAGTATGCTTTTTTAGAACATCAAACAATTTAGCTTCTTCATCCTCCTTCAACCAGTTGTTGATGTTTAAAGTTTTACCTGGTTGAATTTCAACATGTTTGGTTCCAATATGTGATGAATTGATTTGTGGAAAGGGTTTCATTAAATTATTTAATGGACATGCATGTGGTAACAACATATGGTATGTAGCAACATATCCAAAAGTTCCTTGAGACAAAATACTGAAAAAGGACAATAATGAGAATTATGATACTTATCTCTTTGCAAGCCAAATTCCTCGTCACTGCTACTTTCTAGAAATTCTTCACCACTTCTTGATGTACTTGAAACTAAAGCTATTGATTCATCCTCTCCCCATGAGAAATCTCATTCCTCCAGAGTGAAATCATTTTCAATCAAAGAGAACTGCTGTTGTCGTGGTTCAGGAACTAACTGTGGTGGTTCCGGAACTATAGTTGTAGGTTCCGGAACTAAGTTCACGGGTTCCGGAACCAAGTTCATGGGTTCTAGAACCAATTTCACAGGTTTCAAAACTATTTCTTATTTCTTTGAAGATAGCAAGTTCTCATCCAATGGTGGATTAATCATCTCTTCTACTTCTCTTACATGATCCTGCAATGTGATCATAGCCAAAGAAGACAAATTTTGCTTATTAGTTTCAAGAGAATCAACCCATAATTTTTCATGATTGTCAGTAAAAGGTTGTGCGGTAGGATATAAGGAAATTTTTTTAGAGTTCTTACCATTCGAGATTGTCATATCACCTAACCTGTAATCTATCAAAGCAAAGAAACTGTAGCTAACCATGGTCTACCCAAAATAATGGGATAACCCAATGTTTTACCTTTTGGATGCAATATAAGGAAGTCAACTAGATATTCCCATGACTCTACCATAACCGCCACATCTTCAATAATTCCTTCTGGTTTTGCTACATATCAATCATGTCATCTGTAATATGGTATTAGTAGGTTGTATACCCATTAATGGTAATGTTTTCAGAGTATCCACTGTCATTACATTGATAGCAGCTCCCAAATCTATCAAAACATTATGTACATCCTTATTTCCTATAGAGACATAAATAACAAGACTTTCAGGATCTTTATATTTGGGAAGTAATAGTTTTCCTGCTAATAAATTAGAAAGTTTCCCATCTACTTTGATAGTCTTGGGATACTGTTTCTTTCTTCAGGCTTTTTCATGCATAACATTTTGATTAATTTGTTCAATTCTGGAATATCTTTAATTACTTGTAACAATGGTATTTCAATATTCAATTTCCTTAGTTCTTGTACTAATTCAGACTCCTTGATTTCTATATCTTCTTTGAATCTCTCAGGAAATGGAGTCTAAGTAGTGTTGCTATCTAGCTCCTTTTCTTTTCTTTCTATATCCTCTTTTGGAACAACAGTACTAGGGTTTTCATTTTTTTCGTTGATTGTAAGGGGTGGACTGTTAATGATTTTTCAGATCTAGTTTGAATACCCTTACAATCCATAGCATGTAAATCAACTGATTTTTTTGGTTTTGTTCCATAAACAGGAGTTTTTGTTTGTTTCTGGGGTTTGCTATTGGTTGTGTTGACATTTGTGTTTGGAATACATTCTTAGTTTGTGAATTCTGTGCAGGGGATCCCATGATGGCTTGTTGATTCTAATTTGGATATGTTCTTCCTTGGGAATAATTAGGGTTCCATCTAGGTTGTGACCAAGCATAAGGATTTCCTTGACCAGCCCAGGGTTGTTGATGTCCTTGAGCATACCAGGCTTGATTTTCCCAATCTTGAGGGTTCCAAGTTGGTTGAGGTACCCAAGGTGGTTGTCCCCAATTTTTTGGTACTGCTTGAGCAGCCCATGGCATTATCCATGGATTAGGAGCTGATCTTGGCATAAAATACCCTTGGTTAGGTTGTCTCTAAACAAAATTCAATTCTTCTGTTGTAGATGAGGCACTGGTTTGTTTAAGTTGATTTTTAATGACAGGAAGTAAAGAACAAACATCAGTATCATGTTCTTTAGATTCACAGATAAGACACATTTCTATTTTATCCAAAGGAAAATCTCTTAATGCATGCTTCTTCCTACATCTAGGACAATACATAGCCAATGGTTCAGTTTTGGAATTTTCTTTAGCTTGTAATCCATCCATAGTAGAGGTTAATTGCACTAAAATATCTATTTTAAAGTTTGTTAACTCATCCATTAGTTTGTTCATATCTGGATTTAGAATTTTCATTGATTTTCCTTTTCTAGGTCCACCTCTTGTTCTGGAATAACTTCTACAAATATCTTTAATTCCATTCATTCTTATCTGATCAATGTCTCCCCCTCCTATCAAGTTAAGGTCTTCTCTAGATTCATCATACAAACCTTTGAGAAAAATGGTTTTACTTAATTCCTCTGTAAGCACAAATCCACATCTTTTGCTAACAAAGAGGAATCTATCTAAATAGTCTTCTATGTTTTCATCCTCTTCCTGCTTGATTTTGAAGAATTCTTCCTTCCTATTTCTCCCTCTACAATAATCCTAGTATTTATCTAGGAAGGAAGTCTCCATTTGTGCCCAAGTGCTAATAGAGTTGGATGTTAATCCCATGAACCACCTCATTATTGCATCCTTCAAAGTGGATGGAAATAACTTGAGTTTTTGATTATCTGTTTTATAATCATAGGTCTGACATAGCACCTTGAATTCAAACAAAAATTGGTCAAGATCTTCAGATGAAATCCCTATGAAGGTGGGTAAATGTGCAGGTGAGATATTTTTCATTGATGTGTCATCATCTCCCAATTGGATTGGATAGGTAAATGTCCTCTTAGGTACTACCTCAACTTTCAAAAATATTTTCTGAATTTTCCTCCCAATCAATGTGGTAAGTTGTATGCTTTGGGGAAGGTGAAAAATCAAGAGTAGGAGGTTGACTACTCAATTGAGAATCAAAACTTACCCTTAATGGATCTTGGGTAATAAGCCTTCTCCTAAAAGTTCTACTCCCTTCAGGTGACTGATCTAAGAATTCCAAAAATGGCAATTATGTTTCTTGTCTAACAAGGGATGGTGGTGCCTCCAATTCTTGATCAATTTCCTTAATTTGACTAGAGGATGTTATGAATTCTTGTGAAGATTTTTTTGGAAGGAATCTACCCTGTGAGTCTCTTGGTCTACTCATATATTTTGTGATATAGTAGGGAAGATTCTTCAACTACTAGATGTATGTTTTGTTGCTCTTACTAACACTTAATTAGAAAATTCCAACTGGTGTTCCTCAGCAACAATGCCAAAAATGATGGGTGTCGTCATTCCCTTCATTTAATCAACTTCTTGTTGATGTCATATCAAACCAGGGGTGTGTCCAAAGCTATATGTAATAAGAGTACTTTAACCGATCTAGTAGTTGACTATAGCTATTTTTATATTTTCTGGGGGATCTCTTTAATGTCTTAAGGACTTCTTGGTAAAACCTTATTCAAATCAAACTATGAAAACTTGTTGAAAGTAAAACACACTAAAATATTGCTGAAAGTAAACACACCGTGCAGAATGGAAACACACTTGTTGTTGGAAAATAAACACACTTGCTTCTGAAAGTAAACACTCTTGCTTTTGGAAATAAACACACTCAAATTAAAATGCTTGAAAACATTTGCAAGAAATATAAAGATTTATCTAAACACTGCAGAACAAGTACAATAAGAGTTTAACTAAAAGAACTAAAAAAATACAAAATTAATAGATCTAAGCTATTTGTTGAAGAAATACAAATACCAAAGAAACAAATATTCCGGTCCTGGGGGAGTGGGCCCTTGCTCCTCCTTGAATCATGATTTTAACAAATCAGAATTCTCTTAAATCGAATGGCTATTTTATTGATAAAAAAATTCAGTATTACAAAATGTACTAGATCTGAGTACTTAGTCTATTTCTTTTCTCTGTTCTATATCTATCTCATTCTATCTCCAATAATTAATTTCTATCTAATGCAGGTCTGCTTTTATATACATTTTACAATCATAGTTGTCTCAATGATTCGATGAAATCGAATCATGCCCATAATAGATGTTGAGTCAGATGGCGGTTGATCAGATAGTTATAGGATAATTCTCCCTAGATCTACATTTAGAAATCTTCTCATCCTTTATGATTGAAGGGGTCATAGATGCAAAATCTCCGGATGTGGTTTAAAATAGATAACTCCCATCGGTTCCAGAACTTTGGAGAAGTTCCGAAACCATAGGAAATTATTAAGAACCAAAACCTGTGAGAGTTCCAGAGATGTCCCCAAGAGTTCCGGAACTAAATACTGGAGTTCCAGAACTAAGTCCGAAAGTTCCGAACTAAATATGACTATGTGATGGAGTTCCGAAACTAGCTTGGAAGTTCCGGAACTAAGTTGTGTAGGAACATATGCTATCAAAAACATACTGAACACCACCTACTTCAT
Organism: Taxus wallichiana var. yunnanensis; assembly: GCA_018340775.1. Lineage (NCBI taxonomy): Eukaryota > Viridiplantae > Streptophyta > Pinopsida > Cupressales > Taxaceae > Taxus > Taxus wallichiana. The sequence continues at coordinate 424,446,516 of CM031236.1, read as the reverse complement.
TTCCTCGACTAATTAGACTTGCTTTATTACAAAACTAAATTTAAACACACACTATGTTAGGAATTTTAGAGCTTTTAACATTAGGATCACAATCAATCAAAAGATAGACAGTTACATCCTAACTCATATCAAATCAACTAAAAGTCACACAATGCAATCAAACTTAATCAAAAGGAGAGTAAGATGAGATCATATATTATACATTAATCAGACATATTATGGCCTCATCACCGGGTGCCCCGACCCTTCCTTCTGGGCACCTATGATCGAGGGTAGTTACACATTTTTTCTCAAATCAGCACAATTTTTGGCGGTTTACACAAAGCATTTTCCTCGTCTAAGCACATTCCTCCAACAATCAATATGCATACTTTCTCAATTTTTTATTTTCACTTTGCATCAAACTAGATCAAAATGGATCATATTTAAACACACCATCTGCAGTGGTGTTTACACTTCGGGAAGAAGTCAAAGGTTAGAGAATAACACTAGATCTTTCTCCCTACACTTTTTTGCCATGGCATGAGATCACCCAAAAACGTGTTCTTAGCATGAGATCGCCCAAAAAAATCACTCTTTAACAATATTTTCATGATCCTTTATACACTCATCATGAATCAAGTGCACATGTTCCTTTTGAGTTTGACACACTTTTACATACTTTTTACACACTTTTTCACACATTTGGATTGATTTTTTCACGACTTTGACTACTCTTTTTCTCTTCTCTTTTGTAGGTCCATTTTTATGGGAAGCAAAAATCACATCATCAAGCATCAAGAAAAATCAAAAACATGTACAATGCGACATATACACATATGTTTTCACCCCTAGGGTCACTTCCTCTTCTTTAGCTTCCACGCTTCATATTATTCACTTCACGCTTTTTCTTATCTCCTCGTAGACGCTTTTCACCATCGATCTACATGGTTATCAAGTATGCATCTCTTATCTACTTTATGTTATTGAGAATTATCTCAACAACATAAAGTGGGGGTAAATGTAGACACTAAATCATGCACCTTGGGTACATTTCTAGTTCTTGATCACATACCACTATTCATATGATTCATAAGTGAGAAAATTACTAATTGACCATTGTCTTTGGCCTCTTTTTTTTTTCTTTATGATTTCCTTCTTAGTATTACACACCCTACTTCCTAGTTTTACCTTCAATACTTTAGTTTTTCTAATTCTAGACACCATTGCCCAGGCACCCCCATCCCCTTTGGGAACCCCCAACCTCTTTATATCTTGCTCGCATATTTTTGGGTCCTTAATATCCATTGGGAATCTTATTTTCTTATGGTTCACCTTTTAGTGGTTAATTACAAAATTCAAATAAGGGAATCATATAAATACAAAGTTATGTGACCATAATAAAGGATCAAGCACTAAGCATCTACTATCACCACCTAAGGTTGCATCCAAGAGCATTCAATCATCCATCTAGCTTCACACAAGGGACAAGGGAATGCATTATTCTACATACACTTCATAGGAGGGGAAGTTCATTTTTCCATGCACACATCTATTTACATCTTCTACATCTACCTATTTCTTGATATTCAAGTGTGTCTAGCATAAAGGCCACCTAAGGCAGGATTACACACACACACACAAAACTACATGGGATATGAAATGTAGTGCAATGGCCAAATCTTAATTTCACTCAATCAAGTGACTACCGGGATTCGTCATCCAACTCCCCATTTGCATATTTTTATTTTTAGGATTTGATGTGTTTTTGGGTTTTACATGTGTTTTTTTCTTTGCGGGTTTCAAGCGATCTCAATGATCAAATAGTGACACACATGAGACCAAATAGAAAAATTAGCAGAAATATTTTGACCCTATTAATATCATTTTTCGAGTTTTTGAGTAATCACTAGTGCAGGAGGAGGTCCTGCAATGCCTAGGTGCCTGACCCATTCCAAGCACCCCAATCCAAACTTATTCGACACTTCTACATTTTTCTAGAATTCATTGCGATAGTATGTAATTTTTTTACCATTTATTTATCTTTGCGCACCTTCAATATTATTATGAATCAAATAAATATTATTTTCTCCCTCTTACACTTATGGTTTTATATTTATCATTGTTTATTACTTAGGCCAAATTTATACTTCATTTCTTATTTATTTAGTTCTACATTGCAATTTAGGATTTAGCATAAATTCTATTTTTATTAAATCAAAAGCATCATGAAAACATCCTCTAACTATCCATACTCACCATCTAGCTCAAACATCTCTAAAACACTCTAGCCATTAAGACTTACATGTGTTTTCCCCCTTGTTTCGACCTTGCTTCCTGGGGACCTCATATATGCACTAAAACTCTAATAATTGGCCTAAAACTCATCATACATTTCATATACACTAACAACATGATGATATCATGCTCCAACAAGTCTAATCAACTCCAAAACTTAAGTCACCATACCATATTGCATGCTTTAGGACTAGGAATAGGCCTAAAATGACTTGACTCAAGCCATACAACTCATGAACTAACCTTATTGACCTCATGCAGAATATTAGACACTCTTGACATATCATACCAACCTTGTTTGACCTCGTGGAAACCTTCAATTACTTTGGGAGGACTCATACTATGACTATGCAAGCTAAATCATGCGACCTCATAGAACATCACCAAACATGACACTACCAATCAAACTTCATGTTTGACCTTTGACTGACACCTCATGGAGACTCATATGACCTCATAACACCATTTTCCATAAATGAACTTGACATCAATGACAACACTAATGGAAAACTGATGACACACTAGGGCACACGAGACCCTTCTCTAGCAACTCCTCTAACTAAATATTGAATTCATGAAGCTCATGATTCATCATCCTATATGGTTCCCAATAAATTAGAGTCAGAATCGGTACCAATTCTATAGTGATATCCACCTCTCTTAGTGGTGGTAAACCAAAAACTTACTAGAAAAAACATCTGCAATCTCTCTCAAAACAAGGTGCTCATCAAAATTTAAACAAGTTGGGACATCCTTTAATCGATCATTGATCATAATTGCATACATATGACAATCCTTGTGCATGCTTTGATTGAGCAACTTAGTAGAATCATATGCAAGTAAATAGGCTTATGAATACTTAAAATCATAGTTGAACCATCCAAGTCATCCCGACACTTAGTATTATTTTTTCGACAATACTCCTTGACCTAATGAGACTCAATCCAATCTATGCCAAAAACTACCTCATAGGACCCCAAAGGAAGAAAAAAGAGCTCTAAAATTGTGGAGACCACTCCCAAATCAAGTATGTAACTCTCCACATAACTTTCAATAAGGAGCTTAGCCCCAATAGAAAACTCAACCTATCATTTATCTAACTTCCTAAATGTCACCAGCCCACACCGGTCCGGGGATAATTTTAGTGGCGAAGATTACATTTTTGAAAATTTTGAAAAGGTGAATTTTCTAGCACGGTCAAGGTGACCTGTTTGCCTAAAAATTATAGTTTAATTTTTTTTAGGGGTCGACTTCACCTACCCTTGAAACTATCCCCTGTATAATTTTATATTATTCGCGGGTAAAACACTACCACTCACCATACCACCAGGGGGCATATGAATTATCAAGTACACTAAACGTGTGACATGAGGGCAGAGGTTGTAGATGCACAACAAATAGTTTGTTGATGCATAGCATGGAGAGTTTGTTGATGTGTGACAGGGAGATTTTGTTAATGCGCAATAGGAGTGCGGAGGAAGTAGATGCACAACAGAGAGTTTTTTGATGCGCGACATGGAGATTTTTTTGTTGCGCGACCAGATGACAGAGACTTCAGACACGCAACGAGAGATTTGACGCGACGCCAACAAGGTGGTTAGACGCGACATCAACGAACCTTACTCGATGCACGTCAACAAGGTTGTTGACACGCGTCAGTGAGGTTCGTTGATGTGCATCAACCACCTTGTTGACATGCATCAGCAAATCTCTGTTGTGTGTCTATATCCTTTGTCCCACCACTTAAAAATCAGGAAAAAAAATTTGCTGTCGACCCCCAAAAAATTCACCTTCCCGCGAAACCAGTTCCGAGAATATTCGCAGGTATTTTCCACCTCTGCTTTCTAAGAGGTCTCTTAAAATGAACCCGATCGTCCACTATAGAGGGAGCAATAAATGAATCAAAATCTCTAAAATCAAATAACACGAGATACATAAATAGCCCCGATAATAATTATGGTCTCAATAATCATGACCTGGTGCATGTCATGGAGGTTATCTACTAATAATGCATAGACATGATGAGTGCACCCCACATTTGTTAATGTTTACTCATATATAGGTGCCTTTTATCTATCGAAAATAAAGGTTTGTGTAAACAAAGGTGAGCATAGTGATCATGGGCCCCAAATTTGTGACATCCTGTTGAATCCATCTATGTGGAAGTTCCACCTATACTATGGTGTACTTAACTCCGTGGGTTCAACCATGGCAGATTGTTGTGTACATGTTGGTTATACATGTTGACTGTCATATCTCATGTCCCTACCAGATCCAAAACCTCCTCGACCTCTTCCCTCTACATGTCTTGTGTAGCTCTAATCCTCTATTACTAGTGTGCATGGTGTTATAAATGTTGTTTTGGGTGTGGCGGAGGTCTCAGGGAAGTCTATGGAGGCCTAAAACCTCCTCTCGGTGGTGGAGTTGCACCTCGTAACCTATGATCCTAGAATGAATGAATCTTCTCATGTATCCTAATATTATTCATGTCAATGTAATCATAGGCCTTTTCCCTATTCTCATCTGCTAGATAATTCTTCTCCACTACCTTTTCCAAGGTTGGAGGAGATAACCTCCAAACTGCCCTGACTAGATCTACATTCATGATCCTGATGAAATTATTCACCCGCAACTTCTCATAGATTGTAAATAATCCACATACTACAAGAGGTCTAGGAAATGAGATTCATATTGTGCCATAGTGTCTTATCCCTAAAAGAGGTCATAGAACTCATCAATCCTCTTCTAAACAAAGTGCTCAGACATATACTTGGCCGAAAGTTCTCTTTAAACATCTCCCAAGACATAGTCTCTCATGTCGATGGATCTTCTTCTCCTCATTCTTCCACCAAATGCTTGGTGAGCCATGTAGGAGGTGAATAGCTAGTCATGCCTTGACATTTTCGTAATAGGGTGAATTCTAATGCAATTGTCGGGACTCGGTCGCCATGAATTAGATCCAAAACCATCGGTCTTCCCTTCATAAGTACGTTGTTGTAAATGGAGAAAATCCCCGATAACACTACCGGTATCATGATCCTATTGACAATGCCCAACCATCTCTCTAACAAGTGAATGTGACCGATCTAACTGGCGAGCCCACAATGTTATGCAAAAGAATCGGTGATGTGTGGAAAACCTCTCAAAGTGGACGGATGGGCTATAAGACCTCGCATGTCTCTATGTATCCGGTTGATTTTTTTTGTTGAGTGTGCACCTCCACTTGATAATAAATCTCCTCTAGCTCAACAACCTTCTCCCTTGACTCTCCGCACAGGAAGGCGATCCTGTAAAACCCCAATCATCTAATGTAAGGCCTCTAGTATCTATGGTCTAATCTCTCGTTGTACATGGCTCTGGAGTAGAGGAGCTATGTCTTTAAATCATACTTTTCGACACATCGTACCTCATCTAGACATCATGCGAGAGAAGGGAAAAGTAAATATTTAGGTTTAGATTTTGGTAGTGAAAACAATTATTAAAAAGGGATTGATTAATTAATCCAACAAAATTAATTTTTTTTGTAATCCCGAAAGTGTTTGGTGTTGAAACCAAGCTCTAATACCAACTGTCATGCCAATAAATCTACCATATTTAACCATTAGAAACTCGTTATAAAGGTGATAATTTTTTTGTTTGTGTTGCTCTGTGTCGTCAATCGGGTTAAACTAGTATAACAAATAACCATAAGTCATTTCAATCAATAACTTTCTTAATTATTATTATTATTATTAATTTTGATTATGGTACGGTGCATTAATAAACAATCGTATTAAAATTGGCTAAATTAAAACCTTCATGGATAATTTTTCCGCTCCAAGGATTCCCTAGGTCTACAAGAATCATATTTCACTTTTATATAAATTATTGAATTTGTTAAATTTCCCCTTTAACCAAGTTTAATTAATTACAATGGGAGAATAACTTAATACCAAATTCTTAATTCAAATAAGTGGATTAAAAAAATTTATCCCTAGGTTTAATTAAATGGGTAGCCCAAAACCTAAGCCCATTAAAATAATTAAATTCATTTCATTTTACCCAAGGAAATTACTTAAGTTTCAAAATTCTACTTACAAGTGGGAATGCCCCACCATGGTACGCACTTGTAAGTGCAAATTCTAAGTTTACGGAGAGCCTTTGAATGGAAAGGATCTCCACCCTATATCTTAGGGTTAGTCAGAAACCCGAGTTTTCTTATAGTATACTTATCTTTATCATTTTAATTTTATTACCACATTTTTACATTATTCCTCTCCTTTTATTTTGTGACTTGTCGGGGTGTATATGGAGCTATCTTGGATGAAGGGCGAGATCCATTACTACAACATTTCCTCCTAAAAATCATTTCTTGTTTATTCTTTTCATTTGGAGGTTAGAATATATCATTTTATTCTAGTTGTGGATTCAAATCCATTATCAGAATGAATATATATATATAATTTCCTTTGGTAATAAATAATATAAGGAAATTATATATATATAAAATAGTATAATTTAAATAAGAAAATACTTATATAAACTCATACAAATCTATATATACATATGTGTGTGTGAATTTAAAATATTAAACAAGGCATTAACCAGTCGCAAGTTTGAGAACTGCGATGGGTTATCCTAATGCCGAATGTGGTGGCTTGCAATGTAGGGGGAAGGGGAGCAAGGATAAGGTAGGGTCGCATTCAAGGTCGCGGATCCTCCCCAACTCCTATCCCAAAACAATGGGGACATGGTTTTGGTAGTGGTTTCAGTCGTGGCTGCAGCCCCTCCCCAAACCCTTTCCTCTCTGTAATTAAACAATACTCAAAACAAAAGGAGTTCAGCCCTGACGTCCAAGAATTTTTTTAACTCTTAAATTTTTATATGCATTTTAAAATTTTAATACTATATCATTTTTTGGTTATAAAAATACTTGGTATGTATGTATGTATGTATGCATGCATGCAGTCATGTATGTATGTACGTATGTATGTATGTATGTATGCATGCATGCATGTATGTATGTATGTACGTATGATTGCATGCATGTATGTATGTGTGTGTGTGTAATATCCTTATTTGGATCTTCAAAAGAGGTAAAACAATATTTTATTTTTCTGATTATAATGAGACCACACATATTTGCCAAATGATCATAATAATTTATAAAGTGGAAAACAAAATATTATCTAACTACACATGCATACATACATTCGCGCGTGTATGCGCACGTGTGTAATGCAAATACGGATAAGAAAATAACCATAATATTTCAAAGGATCATTATCCAAAATGATAAGTTATAAGTTGTAAAGAAGACAACAATCATACACACGCACGCGCACACACACACACACATACAAATGTGTGTGTGTGGATTTCAGAAAAACAAAACCCATATTACAAGAATGAAATCATTTCCAATATCCATATGCTTAGTAATATCACGCCTTCCATTAACTTATATTTCAAGAGTATTTGGAATACAAAGTAGTTGAATATAATATTTCTTAAATAAATATAAATTTTTCGTTAAGTTGGAAATACATAAAATAAAATTTTCCTTTATAAACACATTTTAAAACAACAAGATAACAATCTTTTCAAACACCTAAAATATGATTTTCCCATGTTTAAACCAATTCACAAACCTCTATTTCGCTTTATTAATTTCACCTAATCATACAAATATGATAACCCACAACAACAATACTTTCCCATTACAATACTTCCCAAAATAAGATTTTTCCAAACCTTACAATAGGTCTCCAAGAGAGAAGTAATATGCAAATTTAATTTTAAGCAAGTATTTTTTAATCCTAGTGCATTAGTGTTGTCATTGATGGGAAAGGTGTGAGTGTTGTGAAGATCATCTGGGGGCATGAAGGTTGATTTGTAATGCATTCCCAATTATGGTTGGAGCTCACAGAGTGGATTCAAAGTGGTTTCGGCCTTCAGGATGACTTCAGTGTGTTCCAAGCTTGGTCAGTGAGGAAAGAGCTCACTGGAGGTGTGGAGAAACTTAGTGTGCTTTTCTTAGGTGTGCCACAGGTCTAATATGGTGTCTTAAGTATTTTCAAGAGTTTCTAAGGTGAGCATCAGGTCAGGTGTTGTAAGTCATGGTTGGAACTAGCCCATTTAGGCATAGTTCTAGAGCCTAATGAGGTGTAAGAGCTCAATGCATGTCATAAAAATCCTAGGTAAGCATGGTAGGATTCTAGTAACACTTCTTAGGTCATGTACGAGCATCTACGGGGATTACTTTAGCTTTTGGAGGTAAAATTCAAGTTTTTACCAAAACTATCTTTGATTACTAACAGTGGAAGCTTAGGTACATTGGATTGGTATAGTATGTATACGATCATTTATGAGAAACCAATCTATGGAGAATGTAGAGGGATGTGTTTTAGTGCTTCATGTCAAGTTTCATCAAAATTTGAAGAAGATTGTGCAAGTTATTACCAAAGCTGGGATTTTTAGAAATGCAACCGAGAACCATGTCTTCTTAGTATCCAAATAAAATTATCAAGCCTCCTTCATATAAATCATAGACATGATTTTTTAAGATAACTCAAGATTTAACTCTTACAAAATTTTTGAAGATAATTGGGTAAGAAACAAAAATTTCTATTCAATTTAGTGATATTGTTCTCTCTCCAAACCTTTCTCCTAAAGTGATAGGCATATTTTTCTCCAAACCACTTGGTAATGTCATGAAAACCCATCATGTGTGCTAAATACTTCCTGTAAGTCAAAATGGTGGTTTTTTGTTTCTCATGGATAATTGTATCATACAGAGCTATCTTTGTCTTTGCAAAGTTTGCCTATGTTATCCGGTGTGAAGGATTTCAAGTTGAAAGTTGTGACATGGAAGATCATCTAATTCACACTCTTTTTCCCATGAATATACTTATGGGAACATGTGAAAAAGTTAACAAGGTAGGTCTATCTCATTCATAGCTTTGAAGAGAATTTTTTTGACAAGAACTAGTTCTTAATCTAGGTGGGCATGACGAGGAAAAGTGCTAGTTTCCAATGAGTTATATGACACTATTCAGACATAGTAGCTCTAAATATCATAATCAAATCAATTTCCGATCATATGAAGCTTTGTGATGAACAATCTCAAAAGATCTAAAACAGTCAACTCATGGCATTTTCAATTAATTGTGTCTATGGGCATGAACAACCATATTTTCCTTTTTTCAATCCATTTAAAAGGAGACATGAACTCATTAAATACATTCTTAGTGAGGTGTGAGTGAAATGGATACACTTATAAGTGAATCTTTTGCAGTTAAGAAATCTCAGTCGGAATTGTCCTATAGTTCTTTAAGAACAAGCTAACACGATCGAAAAGTACTTAGTTTTTTCATGACTTTATGCCTTCATTTGGTGAGAGCATATGGTGTGTAAATTTTTATAGGGTATCGAGCCTCACAAAAAATTCCTTATATTCTTTATCAAAATACTCAATCAAGTATAACATCTCCTTTTTATATTGGGTCTATTTCTCTTCATGACACCAAGGAAGATTGTGATTTTGCTATAAAATTTGAAGTTCTCGCTTCATCAATTATAAGAGAATACTTGAAGCTTAAAGAAAGAACCTAAAATTAAGTATTAATACATTGGTGTTGGCATAAATGTGAAGTATGAAGTGATAAAATCTCATGAATAGAATCCTAGGGTTTGGATCTTATAACCCTACCCGAGCACGACCTATGGAGTTCAAGAAAGTTGGTGCTCATCAAAGCATGTTATTAAAGAAAAACATGAATGTGATAAATTTTGTAGAGTCTTTATCCTCCATGAATTTAGTTTTTGATTGAGAAAGTATGTGAAATATGATTAAAATAGTGAAGATGCAAATTAGTCCTAGGAAAATAGTGAATGCTTCGTCCTAAAGCATGTGTTGTGATGATCGACTTCTTGAGTATGGTAGATGGTAAAAATCCACTAATTAAATCACCTCCAAGATGGGAAAAGGTTAAGCTTTGACAAACCAAACTCGACGTGATTTGTCTTGAAATATTTTGCAAGACAAAGTGAGCTCTTGATGAAGAAGAGCTAGTAAAATGGATTCACACTCTAGTTTTTTTATTCCCAAGACTTGGTTGTTGATGAAGGCTTCCTACATCTCCAATTCCTTGAATGAAAACTTAAAATGATATCATATGCAAAATAATTCCTCTTGTGCAAATATGTGACAATTGATCTAGCACCTAATGAACTCTCTTGTGCTCAAATGAAGAATATAAGGGAAATAGTGAAGTGTAAAGATTAAAATAAGATTATAAGGGATATTTGAAGTAGTTGTAATGTTCTCTCATGACGACGACTCTTGGCATACCCATCAGTTAGCTACAAAACATGTTTACTCGTTAGGGAATATAGACAAGATCATATGTTACATGGTAGAGTAGACAAGTCTAAATGGAATATTGATAGTCGTGTCAAAGTGTAAGGGGGTTTAGAAACTCTATTTACCAATCATTTGATCTTAGAGAATATTAAAAGAACCTATAGACTATGAGGATACAACTAAAATATGACATAGATAATCATGACATATCAAGGTAGTTACACTTGAAGTCTCTCCATCTCATCTTGCACGAGTTGTCAAGGGTGTCATATAAAAATTCCTTGTATTTTGAAGTGAAAAGGTCAAGCAAAGAAGTTTTTGTTGTCTATAAATAAACTATTATTTGTATGTAAGAAGGTGTTGAACCTTAGGGTGAGATTTTTCTGATGAATATTGAAAACAAAGAAGTGTGAAGGAGAGATAGATGACTGTGAGTGAAGAAAATGAGATAAAATCAACATAAAGAGCAATAAGGGTTTGAGAGGATTATTTTCATGAATTTGAAATCTTGATTAATAATGCATGTTGAAGACATTAGTAATATCTTATGCATATTTGATGGGAGAGCTAGTTTGAGTGAATAACTATATAGCTTGATAGTGAATGTTTATGACTAGTATTTTGAAGGAGGAGGATGTGTAAAGAAGATAAGTATATGTGATGTATAAGATGTCTTCATGACTGCATGTTTTAAGGAGATTGAACATTTGATAAAGGGGATACTTGAGAAGATAGCTTAAAGGAAGAAGTATTTCAAGTTTGGATGCATGAGAGAAGTCTAGTCAAAGGGTGTTTTGCATAAAATTGAAATAGGGAAAATTGACAAAAGTTGAACTCATGTAGATAGGTTTTGTCTAATAGAAATTTGAAGTTGATTAAAGAATGAGAAGGGAGATGAAACGAGAGAAAATATAGGAGAAGAATGAGTTGATTTAGTGGTCACAATCAGTTGTGTGAGACAACAAATTCTGAGTGATCAATATCTTGAAGAAGTCTAATTTGTAGCTTAGTAAGAGGGAGTAGAAGCTTCCTTTTGATTTATAGCATGGAAGAAACAAGTAGAATCTTGGTTAAATGTTGGGAGTTATAGCTTCCAAGTAATTGAATGCTTACGAAGCTTAAGTAGTTGTTTGACCAAATTGGGGTTGTAGCCTCAAGTTGAGTAGATTCTCAACACGAAATCATTATAACAATTACTATACCTTTGAGTCCAAGATAGTTCTCTAATTTTAGTGGTTTTTACTCCTTGAAGGGTTCCCACATTACATATTGTGTCTATGTGTGTTTTCCTCTCTCTTTCCTTCATGTTTGAATGTTCATATCTTATCATGGTTAAGAATGTTTAGTTTTGGATGACTAAAGAATTGGAAATTGATTTAAAATTTTGATCAAACACTGATTCACCCGCCTCTCTGTGTCCTAAATTTCCAACAATTGGTATTAGAGCCTGGTCCTCTTAAATTAATTCTAATGGCTTTGAGGAGATCCTAAAGGCATAAGCATGGGTGGTCTAGCTGAAACAGTACTGAAAAATAACTATGAGATTTCTCAAGTCATGATTAATGAATTAATTATGGAAATCAATCTCATGGAATCTAATCATGGCAAAGAAATCAATGAAATGGCCTCATATGTTGAGAATGTGTCAAAATCATTGAAATACAAAGAAAAATATTTCTTCAAACATGAAGAATAATTGAATACCTTCAAGGATGAGCTAGAACAAGCCAAAAATAAACTGATGATATATCAAGGAGTTGAGGAAAGTTCAAGAAATCTCTACGATCCGAAAACAAAGACATCCTAGTTTGGTTTACAAAAGTGAAGAAAATCTGATTGAATTGAAGCATGAGTCTAACCATGAGCTATGTCAAGTAGTTATTAAAGATAAATTTGAATAATGTGATAAACTAAGTGCACAATTGAAGACTCTAAGGAGGAACTAGAAAAATCAATGCAAAAAGGACTTGAAAAGTGATTCAATCCATGTATCATGTCAAGGACATTATGATATTAAGAACAGTATCAAAGAACACAAGAAGACCATTAGGAAGCCAAATTCAAGGAGATTCTCAAGTAAGCTTCATGGAGTTTATTTTTCATGCCATGTTTTTGGACATAGAGCTAGGGACTGTATGAGAAAAATAGACAAAGAACACCCATGGAGATATTGTAGGACTGAATATGAAAATAATATAGTTTGTTTCAATTACAAAGAAAAAGGTCACATAGCCAAGTACTTCCTATAAGAACCATTAAGTTATTTTTGGGAAGAAGAAGACTCAAGAGGCAAGAAATATGTTGTATGTTTCAATTTGTCATGGGCAAGGGAATTTTGCAAGACACTATCATGAATCTCCTAGATATAGCTATAAGATAAATGCATCCAAAAGGCAAGGAAAAAAATGTATTCAAGGTAAAGGAAAACTCTAATAATGAGACCAAGTCAGCCATGTTTCAGAGAAACACTGGAAAGAAGGAATTCAAGTACATATACAGAGTCAAGGAAACCAACTCTAATCCTGAAAAGACAAAGAATGACAAGAAACTATCATGGGTAGATGATGAAGAGACAAGACAAGAAATGACAGTAATATGAGAAGCAAGCTCAAGCCAAGTAGCAAAAGATGATGAAATCCAAGAAGAAGTCTTACCTATAGTTGTGGTAGAACAATTATATGAGTTTCATCATATGTGCTTTTCAAGTATCCAATCATGAGTAAAAGACATAGGAAATGAGGTTGCAAGGGAAAGAAGAGAAAGGATTGAGTCATCATGTTGTTTTGATGACTATCTCTTGTTTTGAAGTGTTCTCACAAGGTGGTGTGCCTTCTCTAGGCTTTTAGAAGGCATATATTAGTTGAAAGAAGAAAGGTTTTCTCCTCATTAGTCTACCAACCTATAAATCAAAGTAATTATCCATGATAAATTTGAGTGAATGGTTCAAAATATGCTCTTAAATCAAAATTTCCATCAATATTTGTTGATTGGAGTCTCCATCATGTTTCCAAGGTATGTCAAATTCAAGGAATGTCTATTTAGACCTATGTTGAAATTTAAGTGCTCAATGAAGTTGTTGAGTGTTCATGCCAAGAGTGTGTGGTCAAGAATTTTCAAGGTCTGTGTTTTCCTCTTTTATATGGTGTCAAGTTTCAATAATTGTTGAGTATAACTTCTTAGGTTGCATTCATGTAAGTGAGTTCTTTAAGAGATTCTAAACTGTTTGAAAATGTCTAGTTTCTTGGTCTAACGTCTTTATATAAGTTAAACCAACCTTTCCTAAAAATTGTGTAATTGTGGTTGATCACGGTCCATAGTAAGTCAATTTGAATCTTGAGAAAGTGTCCTTTCTTGGAAAAGTGTGTCAGTAAGTATCATATCTTGACAAGGAGTCAAAAGTGTATAAGTACATGATTTTTGTATTGTTTTCAATCCCTAAGTTATGAAAGGATTACTTAACATCAGCCAAATATTTTCAATCATCAATGGAAAATTGAAGTTGAGTAAAGTATTGGTATTGGTTTTGTACGTCATAAAGAAATGGAGTATCCTCTCCCGAGGGGATTGGTTCATAGTTAAATTATCTATGTTGAATGCCAAATAAGTGAGAATAATTCTATAATAAGCTCAAAGGTCTATGAAGCCTATACAAGCCAAGAAAACTGTCATTAAAGGTGATCTTACAAATATAGTCTCAATTCAATCTATGAAGAGTCTTTTAAGTAGTCTCATGGCATGCTAAAGGTCTACATGTTACTCTCAAGTTAGGAATAATGATAACGTGACAAGGTACATGGATGTGATATGATGAAGATCATGCCAAAAGAAACTTCACATTGAAAAGGTGGTCAAAGTATTGATACTCAGCCTCTCCTTAAGAAAGAGATATCAAGGGTGTCATGTCATCAGCTACAGTAATCAGTAAATGAAGTGCTCCAAGCATGAAAATGCCTAAGCCAAATATTGTAGGCAATTCTTGAAGATGAGAAAATTTTAAGTATTGCATATAATGTTGAATGAAAAATTATAAAGGTTTCTTCCCCGACTTGTAGGTACTAAAGACAAGGTATAGATGCTCTGTTACGAAAGAATGATGATGTTTGATGGCGGTATAAGGAAAAGAAGAAGCTTAAATTCTATAAGGTTATGAGAAAAGAGGCCAAGGTTATTGTAGTGAATACTAGTAATGGATATGTCATGTTTCATGATTACATTGATTCCGATCGTAATAAGCTAAAAACATTGACCTACATATTTTAGGAGGAGAAATGGTTGTGAATGATCAATAGGTGTTCTTGAGATGTCCTAAAGAAACTGAAAAGCATAAAAAAAAAAAATGAATACAAGATGATACACTTCAAGGTGAAGCAAGGTAAGTGATTCATTTGATGAATGGACAAGAAAAGGAAATGAAAAACACCGAAAAGGTCCTTTAAGACTTATTAGATATGATTGATCTATACTTATGGATTGAGTGTAAGGTAAGTGATTGATTTCATGTAGCTTCAGATAAATGAGGATAAAATGATCCCAGGGGGAGTGGTATGAGCTTGATTCATGAAGCACAAAAGATTATATGCATGGCCAAAGTTGGGCTAAAAGGCACTAAAAGGCTAATTCAGGGATCCAAGGTCCAAATAGCACAACCAACTAGCTTAAGGCATATTTGAGCCTTTTCTAAGCATGGTGAAGTGAGATGCCTGAATATGAAGAGAGTAGGTTTAGGGGGAGTATTGCCTTTGATTGATGAATAAAGTTATGTAGTTGATTGAGCTTTATCAGAAAAAAGAACAATATCATTCAAGAGGGAGCTTCTTGAGGTAAGTTTAAGATTTGTAAGTGATTACCTACATATTATTTTGAATGTATGATCCTTTTTCATAGATTTTAAAGGTGGGGAGAGTGTTTTTAGAAACAATATATGCATTCTATGGAGATGATGTGGTTGTTAGACATCAAAACTTTATGAATTTGTTGCCATCAATGACAAAGGAGGATATTGTTGAACCCTGTGCATTGGTGTTGTCATTGATGTCATGTGGCATTGATGGAAAAGGTGTGATTGGTGAAGTGAGGGCTAGTCAGGGGCATGAATTTTTATTGTTAGTTCCTTCTCAATCATGGTTAGAGCTCACATAGTGGATTCGAGTGGTTTTAGGATGACTTCAGTGTGTTATAGGCTTGGTCAGTGAGGAAGGAACCCATTAGAGGTGTGGAGAAGTTTAGTGTTATTTTCTCATTTGTCCCATAGGTATGATATGGTGTCTCAAGGATTTTCAAGATCTTACAGGGTTAGCATCAAGTCAGGTGTTATAAGTCACAGTTGGAACTAGCCCATTTAGGCCTAGTTATAGAGCCTAATGAGGTGTAAGAGATCAATGCAGGTCATGACAAGCCTAGGTAACCATGTTAGGAGCCTAGGAACACTGTTTAGGGCATGTAGGATCATCTATAGGGATTACTTTAGCTTTTGGAGGCAAAATTCAAGTTCTCACCAAAACTGCCTTTGAGGACTAACAATGGAAGCTCGGTAAATGAGATTGGTATGGGATGTACATGATCATTTATGAGAAACCAAGCTATTCATCATGTAGATGTGTGTGTTGTAGTGCTTCATGTCAAGTTTCATCAAATTTTGAAGAAGATTGTGCAAGTTATTCAAGTTTTACCAAAATTGGGTTTTTGAGAAATGTAAATTGAGCACCCTGTCTTCTTAGCATCCAAAAAAATTTATCAAGCCTCCTTCAAATAAATAATAGAATTAATTTTTAAATATAACTCCAAGACTGAACTCTTGTAAATAATTTGAATATAATTGGGTAAGAAACAAAAATTTATATTCATTCTAGTAACATTGTTGTTCTCTCTCCAAACCTCTCTCTTGAAGCGATAGGAATAAAATGGGCATATTTATCTCTAAATCACTTGGTCATGTCATGAAAACCCATCAGGTGTGTTTAATATTTCCTCTCAATCAAAATGGTGGGTTTTTATTTGTCATGTTTGATTAGACTTGTACATAGCTATCTTTGTCTTTGCAAAGTTTTCCTATGCTATATGATGTGAATAATTTCAAGTTGAAATTTGTGACATGTAATATCATCTAAATCAAATTTTTTTCCCATGAATATACTTAGGGGATCCATGTGAAAAATTGAACAAGGAAGGCTTATCTCGGTCATAGCTTTGAAGAGCAAGTTTTTGATAAAAACTAGTTCTTGATCTAGGTGGACATGTTGAGGTAAAGTTCTTGTGTCCATGAGTTATATGACACTATTCAGGATAAAATAGTTCTAAATATCACACTCAAATTAATTTTTTGATCAAATGAAGCTCTGTGATGAACAATCTCAAAAGATCTAAAACAATAACTTGGGGCATTTTCAATGAACTTTGTCTTTGGGCATGAACAACCAGATTTTCCTTCACAATCAATTTAAAAGGAGACATGAAATCATTGAATACATTCTCCATGATGTGTAATTTAATTTTATATCCTTAAAAGTGAATCTTTTTCAGCAATAAATCTCTAGGTCAAAATTGTCTTGTATCTCTTTGAGAACAAGCCAACACAATATGAAAAGTACTTAGTTTTTTCATGACCTTACACATTGTTTGGTGAGAGTATATGGTGTGGTAATTTGTATATGGTATGTAACCTCACAAAAATTTCCTTATATGCTTTGTAAAATAATTAATCAAGTAGAAAACATCCTTTTTAGACTAGGTCTAGTTCTCTTAGTGATAGTCAAAGAAGATTGTGATTTTGCTATAAATCATGAAGTTCTCGCTTCAACAATCACAAGAGAAGGCTTGAAGATTAAAGAAAGAACCTAAAATGAAGTATTAATACACTATTGTTGGAATAAAGGTAAAGTATGAAGTGATATAAGCCATCAAGTAGAAGCCGAGGGTTCGAATTTCAAAACCCTACGTGAGCATAGTCTGTGGAGTTCAAACAAAAACATGTTATCAAACAAAAACATGAATGTGAGAAGTTTTTCAGAGTCTTTATCCTTCATTAAATTATTTTTTGGAGATGTGTTTTATTGATAAAGTATGTGAGAGATGATTAAAATAGTGAAGATACAACAAATTCCTAGGAAAACAAAGTGAATGTTTTGTCCTAAAGCATGTGTTATGATGATCTAGATTCTTGAGTATGGTAGATGGTAAAAAGCCACTAAATCATCACCTACAAGATGTGAAAATGTTAAGCTCTTGATCTTTATGATTTTACAAACCAATCACTTTGTGTGTTGAAAACTTTTATAAGATAGTGAGCTCTTGACAAAGTGAAGAAGAGCTGGTAAAATGGCTTCACACTCTAGTTTGTTGATTCCCAAATCTTAGTTTTTGATGAAGGATTCCTACATCTCCAATTCCTTGAATGAAAAATTAAAATGATCACATACAAAAACTCATTCCTCTTGTGTAAATCGGTGATAATTGATCTAGCATCTAATGCACTCTTTTGTGCTCAAATGAAGAATATAAAGAAAATAGTGAAGTGTGAAGATTGAAATGAGATTCTAAGGGATATTTGAAGTAGTTGTAACGTGATATCATGATGAAAAATCTTGGCATACCCATCATTTAGTTGCAAAACATGTTTACTCAAAGCAGGAATATACACAATAGCATATGTTACATACATGAGATCGAGACAAATCTAAATGGAATATTGACAAGCATTTTAGAGTGTAAAGGGGTTCTAAAACTATATTTACCAATCATTAAATCTTAGAGAATATTCCAAGAACCTACATACTATGAGGATACAACTAAAATAGGACAAATACAATCATGACATATCAAGGTAGTTACACTTGAAGTCTCTCCATCTCATATCGCGAGTTTTCAAGTGTGTCATATGAAAATTCCTTGTATTTTGAAGTTAAAAGGTCAAGAAAAGAATTAGTTGTTGTCTACAAATAGAATATTCTTTGTATGTAAGAAGGAATTGAACATTGGGGTGAGATTTTGCTGATGAATGTTGAAAACAGAGAAGTGTGAAGGATAGATAGATGACTTTGAGTGAAGAAAATGAGATGAAATCAACATAAAGAGTAATAAAGTTTTGAGAGGAGTATTGTCCTAAAGTCTAAACCTTGATTAATAATGCATGTTGAAGAACTTGATAATATTTTATACATATTTGATTGAAGAGTTAGTTTGAGGAAGAGCTATTTTAAGTGAAGAAATATATAGCTTGATAATGAATGTTTATGACTAGTCTTTTGAATGAAGAGGATGTGTAAAGAAGATAATTATATGTGATGTATAATATTTCTTCATGATTGCATATTTTCGGGAGATTGGACATTTCATAAAGGGGATGATTGATAAGATAGCTTAAAGTAATAATCATTTCAAGTGTGGATGCATGAGAGAAGTTCACTCAAAGGGTCTTTTGCAGTAGATTAAAAGAGTGAAATTTGACTGAAGTTGAACATGTAGATATGCCTAGTATGATAGAAATTTGAAGTTGATTAAATAATTAGAAGAGAGATGAAAAAAATAAAATAGAGAAGAAGAATGAGTTGATTTAGTGGTCACCATCAGTTGTGTGAGACAAAAAATTATGAGTGATCAAAATCTTGAAGAAGACTAATTTATAGCTTAGAAGAGGGAGTAAAAGCTTCCTTGTGAGTTATAGCTTCATGAATAAAACAGTAGAAAAATTTTTAAAGGTTGGGAGTTATAGCTTCCTAGAAAGTGGATGCTTGCGGTAAGGGGGAAACTTTTAGTAATAACGTTTGTATACTCACGAAAATCCTATTTTTGAAAATTAGAAATCGAGAAGTTTCAGCAAGAAATAGGTAGCCACCTTATTCGCCAAAAAAATTTGGCCAAAAGGTCCTTAGTATGGGTTATTTCTCTAGTTTTTACATATATACATGAACCTATTCACGTAATTCACCAATGTTTCAAATCAATCTGGTCACATATTCACCAAAGTATACATAGACAACCATCCAACCTCTTTTGCAATTTTTTCCACGAATTCGATTCATCGATTAACAACCCATCCAACCATTGTTGGGTTGAGTACAAGTGTATCACCAAACCCTTGTCATCTAACAACTTAAAGCCATCCAACAAAGTCATAGACCAACCAGGTTTCCAACTCTCTTTCGTCCAACTACTTTTCACCCAACCCCATACCGTCCAACCAAACAAATGTTCAACCTACTAACCATCCAACTTCGGCGGTGAGTCATCTAATCTGCTATCCATCCAATTACAATAGTGATCCATCTACCCAAAGAAGCCATCCGATTGTGAACCTCCGAAATTCTTGGCATGCAAATTGCAACAAAGAGTCGTCCTATTAAAAACCATCCAACAGTGACACAAATTCGTCCTCTAGATTGTCATCTAGCTTGTTTTTCAATCTCCAGATTCCATACCCATATGTCCCTGCTTAGCGACATATCCATGGATTCTGGAAATCAAGGTAAGAATTTAATAATTATGTTTTTCATATTTTTTTTCAAACTCTTTGCACTCTTGTTTTATGTTTATTCAGTGGTTTCAATAATATATAAAATTAATACTATTTTTGTAACACTTTTATAAAATTATATGCAGACATTTCACAAATACCTTCACAAACTAATCCACTTCTAAATATCGATGATATTCTGTAGAATATTCTACTCCTCCCTCGCAACATCTCCTGATGATAAAAGTGATGGATCTGCATTTGTATTTTCCTTCAGTAAGATTTTGGATCCATCTTATGCTCCTTGATTATCCTTTTCAAAGTATTTGTTTATTTAATAATACAAGGTTTTCCTTCAATCGTATAAATGTATTTAAGCATTTTTTTGCATTCTTCAAATGTGTATTAAATACATATGCTTCTTTCTTTAAATTTTCATGATTTTCCTACAAAATATAAAAACAAATGTGTAAGTAGTCTATAACATAATTTATTGCAATGTTCATTTATCATGATGATCAACCACTAATGGCACATTTTTTATGACTTTCAGTATGTTATTCACAATGTTCTTGAGCAAGCTTCCCTCATCACTGACATGTGAAACAACATAAAATTGAAATAAAACAAACTTCTTTCTTAACATTTAAGATTATACCAAAAAGTAATAAATAAACAAGATCCATTACAAGAGTTTTCTTTTATGTTTTTTATGAAACAAATTTTTGCTAGCACCATCTCTAACATCAAATAAAAACTAAACCTTTCCATATATGCACGTTTATTGTTGTAAAATTGCTTAGCAAGGGTGGTTTTTCCAGAACGACCTATTCCCCATATTCCCACAATTTGAACATTGTGATGGCCTAATTGGGAATATTAAAGGATAGTCAGTTCAAAGTCTTTACTGACTTCATCGGGGTAGTTTGCAACTTGAAGAATGGGACATCTTTAACTACTCTCAACACATCATTCACAATATTCTTCAACACCCTCCAGTCCTCACTAAACATATAGAACAACATAAAAATGAAATAGAACACACATTACTTGGTGGAAATTACACATAATATTAATACATAACGAAGGCATAACATAGAAGATTAATGAAAGAACAAAATTTGGTACTCACTCCTTATTGGTAATTATGTGTCTGGTATAAAATGAAGCATCATAGATCACCTTTTCTAGTCCTAAAGAATTTCTAGGGTGTATCTACCCTTCTATTTGTGGTGGGAAGATGATGGAGCATAGAATCCTTTTCCTTTATCAACCCATCGGAGATCGGATGGGTCAACATGATAGAAAACATGAACAATTGGGGTGGGAGTTTTGAGCATAAATGAAAGGTCTACCAAACACCACGGGGATTCTACATATTTCTCTGAAAAAATTTCTATATTAAGCGTAGCACTAGACATTGCTTCTTTTATTTCTCTGGGAAAGAAATCCCTTGTTTCAAGTTCCTCGAAATCGAGAAAACCCTCGACCACATAAGCAGTAAAGGGTATCATAGAGATTCATGGCCAACGTTTATTTGACATCGAGGCCATGATGATTAATAAATACATCGTAGGGAAGTGATATTTTTTTCTTTCGTTTGGAAGAAGTAGATGGTGCAAATCCTTCAAAAGGATTCTCAGTCGTAGAATATGATGCCATGGAGTTCGATTCAAATGAACCCAAGAAAGGAGGCCTCTGTTAAGTAGGAGAAGTGTTGAACTTCAAGGAAAGAGAGGAGGTGACAATAAAGATTAAAAATTACAAAGAAGACTATGAAATGAGGCTTCGTTATGTAGAAGAAAGTATTAAAGTTACAGGTAAGATAAGAGGAAGGAAAAAGATAAAAAGGAGTGGATTTGGTTTATCCAGAAACGTGTGGAAAGAGTGCCAAAGCGTCATACTTTGGAATGCATGTGGAAACTCGAAAGAATGGTGGTGGATTCTAATCCCTCGAGAGATGAGCCATGGCCACCCAAACCCACAGAGACAGCCTTCCCAACCCCACATAGATGATCGCCTAACCCTGCAGAGATGCTCGACCAACCCTATAGAGGTGGCCACCTAACTCTATAAAGGCGACCATCTAATAATGTAAACCATATCAGATCCATCCAACCTTATTGGGTTGGACGACTGACTAACACCCGTCCAACCCTATGAAACTTCCTTGAACATGAAAAAAATAGATTCGTGGTAGCTAAAATTAGACTAAACTAATGTAGTAAAGGGTAGTTAATCCAAGTTATGCATAGTTTTACTAAAGTAAATAAATGTAGTAAAGAAGTATTTTAATGATCTAAACAAATATATAAAATGAAATACTAAACCCTAATATGCAAGAGGGAAGAGGAAAGAACTCGGTGAATGAGACATTTTTTTAGAAAGTGTCGCAATGATGAATAGAAAATCGAAAAGCGAGGCGGTGTCGAGTTCCACAGAGGATAGATCAGGGTGTTGTGGTTGGATTGGAGTGCTCGGGGGAGGACTAGGGCACCCATGGGTGCTCGTAAGCAAAATAGGTGCCCTAGTCTAGGAAAAAGGTTTGGAATTAGTCTTCACAGTCCCGGAGATGATGTTTTCCTTCATCGCTTGTCGTATTAATTTTTTCGATTTACATTCAATGCTAAAAATATTTCAAGAGGAATAAATGACCTACAAAAGACCAAAAGGAAGTATCAAAACCCTAAAAAAAAAGACGTAAATGAATGGGTCAGACTGACCTTAGCTACCACAATAGTGGGCTTACTAAACTTAGCATTACACTACATTTCAGACCCATATGTAGTTCTAATGAGTGTGTGTATGTCGTTCCTTAGTACTCTTGTGTTATTCACACTTTTTGAAATAGTGAGCAATAGATAAATGTAGAAAATGTAATAAAGTGTGTGCATGGAATAGAATATAATCCCTCCCCCTATGAAGTGTGATTCAAATGTCCTAGCTTGTTCCTTGATGATGGAGTTATGTGGATGACAACGCAATAGATGGATGCAACTCTAGATGGAGTGATAGTAATGTTAGGTCCCTCATTATGGCCTTGTAACTTTATATTTATAGGGTTCTCTTTCTCTAATTTTGTGATTAACCCCGAAAAGGCCGGACATAAGAAAGATAAAGATGAAAAATGGATAAGAGACCCAAAAAGTGGCGAAAAGTGCTAGAAGAATCGGTGGCACCCTAAGTGGGACTAGGGTTCCCATTGGCACCCCAACTAAGGCTAAAATAATGTGGGATGTCAGAAAATGGCTGGGCATATGGGTGCAATAGGTCACAAATTATGAAATAAAATAAACAAGATGGCCAAAAGGATGGGGGTTAATTAGTACTTTCTTCACTCAAGAACCTTCTAAATAGTAGTATGAGACTCGAGATAAATAAATGTCTAAAGTGCATGATTTTGTGACTACATTCGCCTTTTTCCGAAACACTTTTCGAAGATTCACCATCATTTTGAAAGTCAATTTCTAAGATTCACCACCCATTCTATAATAATTTTTTTGAAGGGGGTCTTAAAATGAACCCTAGTAGAAGGTTAAGTAGTTGTTTGACCAAATTTTGGGGTTTTAGCCTCAAGTTGAGTAGATTCTCAACATGAAATCATTGTAACAATTACAAGACCTTTGAGTCCAAACTAGTTCTCTAATTTCAGTGGGTTTTCCTCCTTGAAGGGTTTCCACATGCATATTGTGTCTATGTGTGTTTTCCTCTCTTTCTATCATGTTTAAATGTTCATGTCCTATCATGGTTAAGATTGTTTAGTTTTGGATGATTAAAGAATTGGAAATTGATTTTAAAATTTTGATCAAACACTGATTCACCCCCTCTCAATGTCTAAAATTTCCAACAAGTATAATATTAAAACACTAATAAAATCCAATTTTACAAACATCCCACTATGTGTGAGCAACATGCTTAAAATTTAAACTTTTAATAAACTCTTAAACACTCTAAGTTTGCCTCCAAACTTAGCTGCAACTCCAACTTTCCAGTGCTCCAAACACCACTAAGAATAATTCTTGAAAGCCTCCCAACCATAGGCATCATTGCATGCCTTTCTCCTAAGAGAATGCATGCTAGCCTCCCCCAAGCCCATGGGAAAGAGGGATAACATGCCACTAAGATGCTAAGAAAAAAAGCTCTAACAAAACCAAACAATGATGAATAAGGGGGAAAGATCAATTTCCATCAAAACATAAGATGACGATAATGCCAAGGTATCCAAAAAAGGAAATGGGAAGAGGGGAAGAATGGATCCCAAAACCAAAAAGTGAATGTATATACCAAGATCATCCTCCAAATATCATATCTCCATAACTCCATATCACCCTCTAAACCCCTTATAACTCCATATTCTCCTCCTTTCCAAGGATTTTCAAGCCTTGCATGCTTCCTTGGAAAGGATAGGAGGGGATTTCCAATCCAAATGGAAATGCCTCCTACTTCCCCTAAGGAAGGGAGTAGAATACCAAAAACATTCATGGCTTCCCAAGATTCCATGAGGATGAAGAAATGATCCCTTCCCCTTCCCAAATCCATCCCCAAATCCACTCCCCATTAGGGGTAGAGGGACAACAATAAAATAACATCCCAAGAATAAAGGAAGGCAACAAATTTCACTCCCAAAACCCAAAACAACAATTCCAAACCATCGTCAAATTTTACAGGATTACATACATCACAATTACAAATAAAACCAAACAATTGGTTGATACCTACCTCACAATCAATCCAAACTTCTCAAGCTCCAATTCTTCTATGGATTCCACAAAATATCTTCCTCCAAGTAAGCTAAGAATCTTCCTCTAAAATATCCTCCAAAAACTCTCCAAAAAGCTTCCAAGCCTAAAAATAAAAAATCCCCCAAAAACTCAAACATAGAGATAGAAATAGAGCAAGCTCTCCATGCCCCTAATACCATGGGAGGGTGACATATGTCACCCTTCCAACTAGGCAAATCCAAATCATCCAAGTCCCCATCCAAGTACCCACACAATAATAAATGCCAAAAAGACAAAATTCAAAATGCAATCCCCCAAAAGCATGTTACCAAATCCCAAAGTCACTCACATGAGAAAAAAGAGAGGAAGGATGGTGACTTGAGAGAGGATTTTGAGAGGGAAAATACTTTTGGGGTTCACAAAAAAGTTCCCTCCATCCATAGGTTAGGTCAAAGGGTCATTTTTAAGGTAAGAGAGACCCCCCTTACTTTCCCAATAAGCCACCAAAATTCCACTTTTTTCTCAAATCCGAGATTTGAGAAAAAAATTTGACTATCCAAGATGTTTGGTGGTCCCCAAAAATAAGGCTATGTGATCCCAAGACACCCATAAACATGTTTAACACTAACCAATCACCCACTAACCAAAAACATGATCAAAAGACCATTAGCAATAAACAATGCTAAACAAAAGAGTTAATATCAAGATAAATTTACTAGGTGAGAAAAGGTGAAAGATTAAAAATGGGACCAACACATACAAATAAGGTGATCATACCATACTCAACATACTCAAATAACGAAAAGGTAACTCCAAGGTGAGGATGGTTTCGGACTGGGCAGACTTGAGCATCTTGGTAATGCTACCACTGAGTCCCATGTTATCCTCATGGCGTAACCTGTAGTCCTACACACTCAAAGTAAAACCTCATACATGTTCAAACTAAAATTAAATAAAATAACACTATAAATAATCATGGTCATCAAAAACTCTATATCAACTGAATACAATTATGCCACATCTATCTATCCATCAATATAGAAATGACTATAAAAACAATGATATATCTAATATAAAAATCCTATCCATCTCATCACATAATTATCGATATCATCATCTCTAAACCACGTAAAAATACATCTATAACATGAATAATCAAGAAGTGTCACAATAATGTCATGTCAAGTGTAAGAGTATCATAATCAACATGATGATAAAACATGGAAGTATCTAAGCAATATCTAGCATAATCAAGTGTCCAATGTCTCTATATGCAATAATAAATGATTGAACCGAGTCAACATAACATAAGAAAGGTATAAAATCTGGTGGGAACTACACCATATTCCATTCCTCTTAAAACCAACTTTTATTTTTAATGGATTTAATGCTCTTTTGAAATCATTTTTGCTAAGAGTTGTCAATTATGATCATGTTTGACCATCCATTTTTATCTCTCATCCTTGAATTAGGTTTTGAATAGAAAACACACTAGCATCTACAGGTTTTAACTTGTGTTTGATGTGCATAGACAATGTGATTAGATATATGCCCGATCCTCTTATCTCTTGGATAATCTTGTACACCACATGGATGCGACAAATATGAGTGGATGTATATTTAATGGTGAAACATCACCTGGAGCTGATCTAGCAATGTGGTACAACCAATTCAAAAATAATTCCTTTATCATCCATGTGTGTGGTTGGGTTTCCATACATGCACCAGGCTCACAATTGGAAATGTAATTAGCTAATTGTCATTGCACTTTAAATAGGTAGAAGCATGGTATACTTTTCCTTGTTACATTAACACAACAAAGTATTATGATCCACTCTCTACTCTTTGGGAGTATGTGGGGTACACTTCTACTGCCTGTCTTTGCAATCACCCTCATCCCACAATTCCTACCATCTTGCACACCAATTTCATCGTAGTTCCATATCCTTTGTGGTCCATATTGCTTTATTTTATACATTTGATCCAAGTTGTCATAAAATGTAGAAAATATGTCAGGCCTAAACATGACTTCCCTATCATGATCAAAGCCTTCAATGCAGTCCTTAAATAAAAATATTTGTGTCACTTTCTTAACCCTACCCACCAAGATCTTCAGGCATACCATCGTGAATGGAGTAGTCATTGATTGCACATGTGTGCCATGTGATATTTTAATGAGTTTATTTATATACCATGATCCATATCAACCACGTCTTTATAATATTGTATGATTTCAAACTCTTCTTGATCTATTAAAATGGTTGGGGGACCTTTGAATTTTGTATTTATGATACCATTCAGCCAAGTTTAATAATGAACTCATTGAGACAAACAAATTTTTGCAATAGCCCTAATGGAAAATCCATTGTCTTCACCATCTCTTGTTTTTCCACCATGTCTTCATATCCACTAGTTTTGAAGCAAACTTTTTTATATGTTGTGCACTTTCCACTGACATTATCAATTACCTCCATTTTTAGTCCTTGTTTTAACTTTGTTTCATGATGTGGATTGGTCTGAAATTGTTGTTTTTGATTTGCTTTAGCTAAATCTTCCTCTCGAGTTAGGTATATAATCAAGTTTGACACCCCTTTTTAGGGTCCATTTGTGACTTCCTCCTTCTTGCTCTCCTCTTGAATACCATGTTGGCCTATAATTATTTTGGAAAAATTAACATGAATACAAATGTG
The DNA here is from genome assembly GCA_018340775.1 of Taxus wallichiana var. yunnanensis. NCBI lineage: Eukaryota > Viridiplantae > Streptophyta > Pinopsida > Cupressales > Taxaceae > Taxus > Taxus wallichiana. The sequence continues at coordinate 424,419,036 of CM031236.1, read as the reverse complement.
TTGAAATGTCATGTAAATAGTACTTGTATGAAAAATACATTTCAAATATGTGACGGTGGCATCTTATCAAATAGAAGATTAAACAAGAACATGTACTTAAAAAAATCAATATAGAATGAATATACGACAAGTAATCCCTTACTTTCCAATTCCCTCATTGCATGAAACCCATAGAGAAAAGATCCAATCAAGAACTAACTTGTCTTCTCATTCCATAACGCACATTCCCAAATGCAAAGGGGAGAAATTAATGGAAGCATTGAATGTTACATTAGTGCACAATTCCAAATGACAATGGATGATTATGGAGTAATAAGGGGTGAAGTGAAGTGACTTGAATGCATTTTGGTTTAGCTGCAGAGGGAATTTTTTCTGTGTGTCACGTTGTTACATGCACCTTTTTACACGTGGGAAGAGTTATTTGTCACGTTTTCTATCAATTTTTATTTTTAATGTGAACAATTTTTTTGATGGGGTATTTAGTGTTCACTTCGCCACAAACTCATATTGCATTCACATATTACATATACATTGAAATTATTGAATATATAATTTGAAGGTTAGCGGTAAATACATTTAATTAATAGAGTTCGTAGAAATTTGAACATTGAACACCCATAGGCATTAAAATTACTAAATATATATTGACTATATGCCTATAATTTTTCATTGAATGCGTTGTTTAAAATCATAAATCACTAGTGTATATTCAATATATATTCATTAATTCTTGTATATATACAGATAGTAAATATAATACTAACTTGCAATCTGGTATTACTTGCATATGTACTCATTGCATGAAAACCATAGAGAGTTGATTAAAAAGGCTCTAAAATCATAGCTCACTTGATGACCAACTTGGCGATTTGAAACATACAACAATATATTTAAAGGTGTATATTCAATGTGTGAATGCATAGTAGAAGATGAAAAAATTAGACCATTGTATGTTATGTAAGTTCAATCATTCTACTGTAAACATGTATGTAATAGTTCAATGTGCATGCATGAAAACACCCTATTTTATGACATTTACTACATTATTCTAGTTGAGTTCGTGGTGAATGGAAGGTTAAATAGGAACATGCACATAAAGAACTCAATGTAGACTGGAAATACTAGAGCTCATGGTGATTAGAAGGTTAAATAAGAGCATGCACAAAATAACTCAATGTAGACTGAAAAATATGTTTCTAATCCTGGTATTGCTTACAAATGTGCGCATATGCATAGGAATGTAAGCATAGTCATTGTATTTTTAGTCATTTCAGTGTATAGGGTGGGGGCATTTTTAGTTTATATTTAGGAATTTTAGTTATAGTGGGATGTATTCAGTTGACTTATAAAGTGTATATTTATTTATTTGACTATGCATATGCAACATTTTAACGCACTTAGGTTAAGCTACAAACCATCAACATACACTGAAACTACTAAATATACACTATATAAACATGTGTAAATTGTGCCTTTGAACACATTGTTTTCCATGGCATAATTACAAGTGTATATTCGATATATATTCATTCATTTATATGTTTATGGTAGATATAATAGTTGGTGAGCATGGAGTAGTTGTTGAACTAATTTATGTTAGGGTGGTGTGTATTCAGTTACTGTATTCAAGGCATATTCATATTTTAACTGTTTGATAAAAAAGCACAACACTTTCATATATTTAGATTATTTTCATTTGTTATGTTGACAAACACTTGTGTATTTCACATACTCAATGTATATCCAGGCATTATTTAGAACAACATGTGCGCTTGTCAATTGTTATGATAACTGATCTTAATAGTATATCCAAAAATATAAGTGTATATTCAATAATAGCATTGTATATTCAATAACACTGTATTTTGAAATTGAAAGACACATGCGTGAAAAAATCTATTTTTAAGACATTTACTACACTATATTAGTAGAGTTCGTGTGGTGAACGAAGGATTAAAAAATGCACTGAAATAAGTGAATATACACTGAAAAACATTAGTTCAACATGCATACTTGAAAAAACATTAGTTCAACATGCATAGTTAAATATATATTAATTCATAATTAGAACATGTTTGTTAGTTGTTATGGTAACTGAACTCAAAAGTATATTCACTAATATAAGTGTATATTCAATAATAGCATTATACTTTCATAACATGCATTGAAACAACTCAATATATACTGAATATAAGAATATACGGCAAACTAAAATGTAATTAATGTGTATTCAATAATTTCAATTCATGTTAAAAGTTGTAATGTGTTCTAAAAATGACAAAGTTATAACCATATATTCAAATGTATGTTTAGTAATTCCACTATACATTCAATGAGTCAATATAAAGTTGATAGTGGATATTTGATTATTAACTAAATAAACAAAAACAACACATTTATATTAAGATATTCTTTAGTTGTTAATGTAAGTGATTCACGTATTCATTGTTTATGCAGACATTATTTAGTTGTTAAGGTAAGTGATTCACATATTCATTGCTTATGCAGACATTCTTCACATATTAAACATTCTTCACATATTCAAACATTCTTTGAACATTAAAAAGGTAATTGTCATTTACCCCCTAAATTTGTGGGTTCCTGCAAATCCGAATTTGATTTTTGTCAAATCTACTTCCTATCAGTCATGAGATTTGTCAATTGTTGAAACGCATGGTTTCATAACCTTATTCATTCAATAGACAAGACTAGATCTCATTAAAATTCAAATTTTGATATTTTGGAGGTATTATTCAAAATTTGGAGGGATAGTTAATACTTTGCATTAATTCATAGCATTATTTTTGTATTTTTTTGGGAAAAATGGTGAGTCTAATACAAATGTGTTGCATAAGTGCTAACTTTAATGAGGTGAAGGTGGCAAACAAGGTGCAATTATGAGAAAAAAGTTGAAAGAGGTAAAGTACTTTTTAATATAAATTTGCTTTTAATTTGAACAAGAAAACTTGACAAGTTGTGCATTTATGTGCATAAATGTGGACTTATGGTATTTAAATAATGGGAAAATATTCTAAATGTGAACAAGTTTGTCCCTATAAATGAATTTTAGACACTTGTGATTATGTACACTTTAGTACTTATGAAATTGATGTTGACATTTTAATGTTGTAAGATGGCTCTTAAATTGAAGCCTCAAACACTATTAAATATATGTTCATGTTCCCAATGTGTCACATCAACCATGTTTTGAGTGGGAGAATGTATCAATTATGCAACTTTTATTAAATATTTTGAAGATACCAAATTTATGCACTTATCGGGTCACCTCAACTATATTATTGCAAAAAAAATCCACTTAATGGACCCCACACTCACAAATATGTGCTCAACTATTGGTGCATGTCCACCAACCGGTGTTTGTCCCCTAATGAGTGATTGGTTTATCATTACAACATTCAAATATATCCTCACAATATTGACTACTTTTGAATCCCTACCTTCAACCACACATTGTTATTAGTATTTTGGGAAAATCAAGCTTGATGATTCAAGTAACATTATTTAAGTATGTTTTTAAATGATTTTGCAAATTTTAAGATTCTAAGTAATGATTTCATTTGATTTTGAAGAAAAGATTCGAAGTGGCAAAGTGCCTTCGAACATCAAAAAGGGTAAGGATAAATACAATGAAAACTTTTTTACTCGAGAAAGACCATTTCCTTAAAACTAATTTAAGTATGAGCTCTTAAAATCACTTGTATGATGGATACCAATCACATTTAATGTTAGCTCACAAATACTCACATTTAGAAAGGAAAATGTGCATGCAAGGAAATATAAATGAAACAAAAGCAATAACACAATATCTCGGGTTAAGTAATAACTAATATGAGATGACATTAGTAAAAACCTTATTCGCATTGGCATTGGAATTTGGACACCATAATTTTCTCATCATGAATGCCTTGATTTTTTTAAAGAAGCAATTGTTCCTAACAAGAATATTTACGACATTTGATATCATTTATTACATCTACCTTTTTGAACAATATTGTGTATAATGTGTTGGATGGTTGAGGAAATCTTTTCCTTCCATTCCAAAAAAAGCAATGAAGTTGATTCATGATTAACATATATGGATATTAGCAAAATACCAAACAAAAATCCTTGTACACTAGGTAAGCATGAAAATCCACAACATTAGTGCAAGAGAAAGAAATAAGCATAGTTAACTTAAGTATCGAGGATAGACAAGGTTTCCATGGCAAGGGAATTGTCATAAAAATTATATCTAAAAATTAATTTTTAAATATTTAAATTTTATTCAATGAAATTTAGGGATTTAAACTGTATTTAACATGTTTTAAGTACTTCGGATATCAAAATTCAATGTTTTTGGTTAAAAATAAGTTTTTACAAGTAAGAAACAAGTTTTTAAAAATAAATTAAAGTAACGGACATCCTCCAAGCCCCCAAGTCTCGAGAAACATTTGAGACATCCATGACATGACCGAATTTAGGGGCACATTCCCACATGACACTAGAAAAAAATGACGTCTTCTTTTTTATCTTTTAAATTTTCTACTTATGGGGAACGTCTACTTTGCCATAGAAGTTACAAGCTCAGAAACTCAAGGCTCTATTGTCATATAGAAATGAAATGAAACGGTTTTAATTGCATCTACGAGACCAAATGATCTATGGGACTACCGGATTGTGCCAACCACTTAAAAATATTTCGCAGTTGAATAGTATCTTTTAAAATGTTGCTCCTTTTCTTGCTAGTTTGGATGAACATCTCCCCCACTTTTTTATTCTATTTTCCTCAAATAACTCCACCACGGAACCGAATCTTAAAGTTTCTTCATATTTAGTTCAAATAATTGTGTATAAATGAAAGAAACAAGACCACTAAAGAATTCATTTAAATACGATGTATGGATACGCAGACTCAACAAAATCAAAGGAACATTTTTCCTGTTCAAATTCATGCATTTTAAATTTTATCCTTGAATCCATCTCTCGAATAAGTTTGAACTTGGTTAAATAGATCTATTGGCATAGCGAGGCTTCCATATAATTCCTTATGATAGATGTGTGTGTATGAGGAGGTAATAAGCTCATAAATATTGGTATCTATTACTAAGTATTCCCAAACCGTTTTAGGTGCCTACTAATTCTCTAGTACATATGTCTAGGTATCTTTTCATACACCGATTCTTTCCATGTTTATTGTTTATAAACACTCAACTTATTTCACATACTCAATGTACATCCAGACATTATTTAGAACAACACATGCTTGTCAATTGTTACAATAACTGATCTCAAAAGTATATCCAAAAAAATAAGTGTATATTCTATAATAGCATTGCAATTCAACGACACTGTATTTTGAAATTGAAAGACACATGCGTGAAAAAGCCTATTTTTTAAGACATTTACTACACTGTATTAGTAGAGTTCGTGGTGAATGGAGGATTAAAAGAATGCACTCAAATAAGCGAATATACATTGAAAAACATTAGTTCAACGTCCATGCTTCTTAGAGGGTTCTTAGAAGTCATAAAGACCTGGAGCTTGCTACGAATTTACTACACATTAGTAATCCGGTGGAGAAGCCTAAAGATGAAGACTTGCTGGTCAGAGTAGAAAAGATGGAAAAGGAGATTCAGGACCTTAAGAGTGTTATTAGGGATATGGATAAAACTTAGGGCAAAAGGAAACTGCAAAACGATGAAGATGAAGATATTACTGTTGAAGTTTTCAAGAAGCTGCTATCTCTGGATGCCAGGCTTGGCAATGCAAAAGGGAGAAATGAATGTATCCTCTCAGCTCTTAAAAGCATCTACAATTTCATCAAGCAGCATGTGCGTAGTGTTTGCAGTCTCAACGGTATTAGCGAGGACATTTGGGGTTCCAAGGAGAACAAAGATCTTGCAATTGCCCAGGCAGATTTGAAAGATCCATCCCAGGCCACCGCCATTACATTCTTTGTCTCGCTCCAAACGATTAAAGCCAAGATCGACCGCTATCAAGTGATGTGGGGCAATTCATTCATTTCATGGTGGTGAAGTTCTTTGTTGATGGCATTTTTGGTGATGATTTTTGGCTGGGATGACCAGTGGTGGTTATCTCTTGTTCATTTTTTGTCTCTTCTGCTTTTATTTGGATCACTGTCTGTCTTGATCATGTTTTGTTACTGTATTGTATAATTTGGCTGTTGAGCCCACTGATGTTGGATGTTTTACAATGTTAGCTCTTTTGGTATCTGGCTTTTGAGCCTTTTGTTCACAGGGTATAGTCCCTTCAAAACTATTTACCCATAATAAAAAAACGTGCATGCTTGAAAAAACTTTAGTTCAAAACAAAATGTGTTTGTTAGTTGTTATGGTAATTGAACTCAAAAGTATATTCACTAATATAAGTGTATATTCAATAATAGTAGTGTACTTTCATAACATGCACTGAAACAACTCAATATATACTTGAATATAAGAACATGCATTGAACTAAAATGTAATTAATGCATATTCATTAATTTCAATTCACATTAAAAGTTTCAATGTGTAGTAGAAAATGACAAAGTTATAGCCGTGTACTCAAATGTATGTTTAGTAATTCCAAGTGTACATTCAACAAACCAATATAAAGTTGATAGTGGATATTCAATTATTAGTTGCATAAAAAACACAACACATATTTATATTCGATATTCTTTAGTTGTTAAGGTAAGTGATTCACATATTCATTGCTTATGTAGACATTCTTTGCATATTTAACATTTTGTACATTTTATGACATTCTTCACATATTAAGACATTCTTTGAATATTAAAAAGGTAAGCGCCATTCACCGCCGAACTTGTGGGCTCCTTAGAAATCCGAATTTGGTTTATGTCAACTCTACTACCGCGGTTATGAGCTATGTCAATTATTGAAACAAATGGCTTGATAACCTTATTCATCCAATATACAAGACTATATCTCATTCAAAATCAATTTTTGGTATTTTAGAGGTATTATTCAAATTTGGAGGGATATTTAATACTTTGTAGTAATTCATAACATTAATTTTGCATTTTTGGGGGAAAATGGTGAGTCTAATACAAATGTGTTGTGTGTGTTGACTCTAATGAAGTGGAGGTGGTAAAGAAGGTGCAATTATGAGCAAAAAGTTGAAGGAGGTAAAATACTTTTAATATAAATTTGTTTTTAATTTGAACAAGAAAACTTGACAAGATGTGCATAAATGTGGACTTATAGTATTTAAATAGTGGGAAAATATTCTAAATGTGAACAAGTTTGTTCTTATAAATGAATTTTAGACACTTTGTGATTATGTACACTTTAGTACTTATGAAAATGATGTTGACATTTTAATGTTGTAAGATGACTCTTAAATTGAAGCCTCAAACACTATTAAATATATGTTCATGTTCCCAATGTGTCACATCGAGTTATGTTTTTAGTGGAAGAATGTATTAATTATGCAACTTTTATTAAATATTTTGAAGATATCAAATTTGTGCATTTATTGGGTCCCTCGACTATATTAAGTCAGAAAACTTGTCCACTTAATGGACCCCACACTCACAAATAAGTGTTCAACTATTGGTGCATGTTCATCAAGCGGTGCATATCGCCTAATGGGTGGTTGGTTTATCATTACAATGTTCAAATATATCCTCACAATATTGAGTACTTTTGAATCCCTACCTTCAACCACCCATTTCTATTAGTATTTCGGGAAAATCAAGCTTGATGATTCAAATAACATCATTTAAGTATGTTCTACCTTTAAGTTGTCCACTTAAGTTGATAGTGGATATTCAATTAGTAGTTGCATAAACAAACACAACACTTATTTATATTCAAATATTCTTTAGTTGTTAAGGTAAGTGATTCACATATTCATTGCATATGTAGACATTCTTCACATATTTAACATTTTGTACATTTTATGACATTCTTCACATATTCAGACATTCTTTGAATATTAAAAAGGTAACTTTCATTCACCGCTAAACTTGTGGGCTCCTTGCAAATCCGAATTTGGTTTATGTCAACTCTACTACCGCTAGTTATGAGCTATGTCAATTGTTGAAACAAATGACTTGATAACCTTATTCATCCAATAGACAAGACTATATCTCATTCAAATTCAATTTTTGGTATTTTAGAGGTATTATTCAAATTTGGAGGGATATTTAATACTTTGTAGTAATTCATAACATTAATTTTGCATTTTTGGGAAAAATGGTGAGTCTAATACAAATGTGTTGCGGTGTTGACTCTAATGAAGTGGAGGTAGTAAAGAAGGTGTAGTTATGAGCAAAAAGTTGAAGGAGGTAAAGTACTTTTTAATATAAATTTGTTTTTAATTTGAACAAGAAAACTTGACAAGATGTGCATAAATGTGGACTTATAGTATTTAAATAGTGGGAAAATATTCTAAATGTGAACAAGTTTGTTCTTATAAATGAATTTTAGACACTTTGTGATTATGTACACTTTAGTACTTATGAAAATGATGTTGACGTTTTAATGTTGTAAGATGACTCTCAAATTGAAGCCTCAAACACTATTAAATATATGGTCATGTTCCCAATGTGTCACATCAGTTATGTTTTTAGTGGAAGAATGTATTAATTATGCAACTTTTATTAAATATTTTGAAGATATCAAATTTGTAAATTTATTGGGTCCCTCGACTATATTAAGGCAAAAACTTGTCCACTTAATGGACCCCACCCTCACAAATAGGTGTTCAACTATTGGTGCATGCTCACCAATCGGTGCCTATCACCTAATGGGTGGTTGGTTTATCGTTACAACGTTCAAATATATCCTCACAATATTGAGTACTTTTGAATCCCTACCTTCAACCACCCATTGCTATTAGTATTTATGGGAAAATCAAGCTTGATGGTTCAAATAACATCATTTAAGTATGTTTTAAAACAATTTTTGTAAATTTTAATATTTGATTTATTCTAATTAATGCTTTCATTTGATTTTGAAGACAAGATCCGAAGTGGAAGAGCCCTCTTGAACATCAAAAAGAGCAAAGAGAAATACAATGAAAACTTGTTTTTACTCGAGAAAGACTATTTCCTTAAAACTAATCTTAGTATGAGCTCTTAAAATCACTTGGTATGATGGATAACAATCACATTTAATGTTAGCTCATTCCCCATCGAGTAAGAGTTTTTAAACCCTAAAAATAATTGTCATTTGTCTCTTCTTATTTCTCATTATTAGTTGTCAAATAAATACTCACATTTAGAAAGGAAAATGTGCGGAAGGAAATACAAATGAAACACAAGCAATAACATGATATCTAGATTAAGTAATAACTAATATGAGATGACATTGGTAAAAAGTTGTATTGGCATTGGCACTCGCATTGGTACACCATTATTTTCTCATCATGAATGCCTTGAAATTTTTAAAGGAGCAGTTGTTCCTAACAAGAATATTTATAGGCATGTTCGATATCATTTATTACGTCTACCTCTTTGAAGAATATAGTGTATAATTTGTTGGTTGGTTGAGGCAATCTTTTCATTCCCTTCCAAAAAAGCAATGAAGTTGATTCATGATTAGCATATAGGGATATTAGTAAAATACTAAACAAAAATCCTTGCACACTAGGTAAGCATGAAAATCCACAACATTAGTGCTTGAGAAAGAACATACGGAGTTTCCACGGCAAGGGAATGGTTATAAAGCTTAAATGTAAAAATTAATATTTAAATATTTAAATTTTATTCAATGAAATTTAGGGATTTAAATTGTATTTAAGTGTTTTAAGTATTTTTTATATCAATAATGTTTTATTTGGTAAAAATAATAGTTTTTAAAGGTAAAAACACCAATTTTTTTATTTTTTATTTTAAATAATGGACATTCCCTCCAAGCTCCCAAGTCGGAGAAATGTTTGAGACATCTATGACATGACCAAATTTAAGGGTACATTCCCGCATGACACTAGAAATACATGACTTCGCTTTTTGATTTTTTAAATTTTGCTACTTATGGAGAGCGTCTACCTTGTCATAGAAGTTACAAGCTCAAGAAACTCAAGGCTACATGGTCATACAAAAATGAAATAAAATGGTTTGAATTATATCTACAAGACCAAACGGTCTATGGGACTATTGATTGTGCCAACCACTTAAAGATTTGTAGGCTGAATGGTATCATTTAAAACATTGTTCCTCCTCTTGCTAATTCAGATGAACATCTTCCCCAATTTTTTTATTCTATTTTTCTCAAATAACTCCAACATGGAATTGACTCTTAAAGTTTCTTCATATTTAATTCAAATAACCATGTACAAACGAAAAAAAAAAACAAGACCGCTAAACAATTCATTTAAATATAATGTTACGGATATGCAGACCCCAACATTATCAAAGTAACATTTTTGTGTTCAAATTCATACATTTTAAATTTTGTTCTTGAATCCATGTGGGAAGATGTTCAAACTTGGTTAAATAGGTCTATTGGCGTGGCGAGGCTTACAAATAATTCCTTATGATAAATGTGTGTGTATGACGACTACGAGACCAATAAGCTTATAAATATTGGTATTCTCAAACCGCTTTGGGTATCCACTGAATCTTTAGTACATACGTCTCAGTATCTTTTCATACACCGATTCTTACGATGTTTATAGTTTTGAACAATTTGAGATGATCCTCATTGCGTTAGAGACGCATAAACTTACAAACATGGAGCAATTCAACAGGAGAAACTCCCCTTCGTTGTTAAGAGAGTGACCATGCCTGCAAGTGTAAACACAAGGAAGGTAAAAAGGTTGATCAAAGAAAAACACAGGTATGAAATGAAAAATGAATTGAATATATGTATACCTGAATCTTTCCATCCTTAGATCCACTAAATAAAACATCTCCCTCCTTATCGACGGCCAAGCAGAGCACTCTATTATTGTTTCCTCTTTCCAAATTCAGTGATCCGACTCTTACCAATCTCTCCCTCAACCACACCTCAATAGTACCGGATTTGGAACCCAAAAATATGAAGTCATTGTTTACTGCAATACATCTGATATCTGCTGCTGTCGAGAGCGATCCTACAACATTGTTGGTAGAAAGAGAGAGATTCCACACCTTGGCAGCGACACCATCCAAAAACACACCACAAGCATAGAGATGATTGTTGTGGAGTTGTAGGCCATAAATGGGCTTTTGGGCAAGTAGTGTTCTTGCTCCTGCCCCCGAGTGAAGGGTGCTTGTTGTGCCCGATGTTAGGTCCATCACCTACATACACATATTGGAATTCAGAAACCAGGTAATGTTCAACCCCAAAGAAGAGCAATGAGAAACACGAAACAATGAGAAACATTGGCAATGGGCTATGCCTGAAGGCTATAATCAGTGCATCCAGCATAAACTTTCCCCTCCCCCATGGCGAGACACTTGACATTCTTGTTAGGATTCAGCAGCTTCGAGGTTCCATTCCAGTTATGAATCTGCAAAATGACATACAACTCCAAGATGATGTCATATTTGCAAAACCTGAAAGATATGAAATTATTAAGGTTCCAATGACTAAATGTTGACCTTAACTCCAGTCCCTTGACCGATAAAGCAGGCCACACTGCTGCTGACAACAAGGTCTTGAACCGGGTCTTTCATATCAAGGACCTGTATGCACTGAATTTCTTGTAGCCCAATCGCCCAAACCTGCATGATAGAAATACATGGTGAAAGCTAAAACAAAAGCAGCCACGACGAACTGGTATGGTCGCGCACTTGCAAATGTATGGATCCTGATTTCTGAAGCATATAGAAACATACCCTAACAGATTTGTCCAGAGATCCACTGTATAATTTCTCTCTTGACGACGAAACGGATATACAAGTGATTGACCTGGTATGTTCTCGAACTTCTTGAATGAGTTGTAGTGTCCTTTTTCTTCCATCCCACACCTTTGAATTCAATTGATGTTGAAGTTTCAATAAGCTAAGGAACTTGTGAGGTGGAGAAATAAAAATATGAAAAAGATAACTTAGAGCGAGGAAAGCCCACCTTCAATGTGCCATCAGAATGCCCACTAAATATTCGACCTCCACAATGGACAAGAGAGCGGATTTCTCCATTCATACTAGAATCTGCTAAAGCTGACTCTGCAAAACTGCAAAGCTTGGACTGCACCCAAACGTTTGGAACACCATTATTACGGGAAATAATCATGCATCACAATGGTCAGCTGAGGAGTCGGGGCAGGTGCTTGCAACTTACAACATTCACAGATGGAAGGTTCACCAGAGCCCTAAGTATGTCAGCTGCTGCCGTGGATGATTTCTTCAATTGCCTCAAAGGTTTGTATATCCCTTTTATATAACTGCCTAGATCTTTCAATGCCCCTGTGATTTGTGATCACCAGATGGCAAGTAGTGTAAGTTAAGATGAGTGTTTTGGAATCAAAATCCACCTGTTAAAGTTTAAGAAGGAAAATCTAGAATTACCTGAATCATTAATAAAGCTTGTCAAAGCAAGCATTGCAAGGATTTTTTCTTCCAAGATCCTAGATGATTGCAAGACCATAACAAACTGTTGCAACAAGCATCGACGAGCTACGTCCTGAACTCCTGTATCCGGTAAGACCTTCAGCATATATGTGAGCCATGTTGCAGCCACAAGGCAAGGTCTTGCCAGCTCTACGGAATTGTTTCTGAGGCATTTTCCTAAAGCCTCAAAGAGTGCACCAAATTCATAGTTGATAAGAACAAACGCCACTTTTCTTTCCCAATCTTTAGCAGCTTCCTCTTCCTCCTCCTATATAAGATTTAACAGAATGTTTATGATAATTTGAAGAAGTCAAACAAAAATAGGAGAGGACCACAATGGCATTGATTTTACAACCAAACAATAATTTGAGAAAGCACACCAGAAATTCCGGTAGTTCATCCTCCTGACTGCATGGTTTCTCAGCTTTTATCATAGCATTATAGTTCTTGTCAAAACCTGCAGTTCTCAGTAGCCAGGCCTCCGTAAGAGGCTTCCCAGATAAGGATAATCGTCCAGAAAGAGCAACTATTGTTTCTGCTGCAGCTATTTGGGAAATAAGAAACTCTTTAGCTTTTAGACCTTCAACCAGTGTTTCTATAGCTTCTTCACGGTACATGCTCATCTTACGTGGTTCTGCCTGGAAAATTAAACTCTATTGGTTGTCATCTGCCCATTTTTTCAAAAGCAAAATTGCTAAATAGCTGAAACAAAAAATTAATGAATAAGATATGGAGAGTCTGGAAGTTTGACCAGAAGATCCAGTTGGAGAAGAAGGCTTGCGACAATTAGACGTTGTTCTAGAGGTGCCATCTGAAGATATACAAGAAGCATATGCATTGTGCTGAACGTCCCTTCATCTTTTATGATCTGCAGAGCCTGATTGTTGAATGTCCGCCTGAAGCCATCAAAAACATTTTTGTAAGTTTTTCTTAATGCCTACTAATTTTCTCTGGTATCCAACAGATATTGATATTCTCTCTTATAAAGCCACATACCTATATCTTATGGAAGATTTTAAACAATTGGTGCATTTGTTCACTGGTGTTTAGATATGGGCTGTGTAGCACTTTTTCAGCTATGTTCCCGGATTCTTCTACAGAGGAGGCAGGATTCAGGTACGATTCGTACCAGGTACAGATGCGGGGGAATACGGGGCTGAGTACAGCCAGGATACCAGAGCAGACCTGTGGATATGCCCAGATTCGTCCCAGGAAAATCCGGGTGTATCCGTAGGTCTGCTATGGTAGCCTGGCTGTGCCTGGGGCAAATCCATGCCCAAAAACGGATTTTTCTTTTCTTTTCTAGAAACAGATTTTTCTTTTCTTTTTAACTTATAAAAAGTCAACTGTAGACTTCAAAAAGCAATAAAGTTTGATTAGAGTATAGGGGAAACCCTAAAAGCAACTTTCACACTCATTTTATCAAAAGCAAACAACAACACCACATTTACCTCTCATTGCATTTTTACATCTCATTGCACATTTGCTCTCTTACCTTCATTTCTTCTATTGCTTAGGGCTGAAACTTCTTTATTTTGTCAATCCTACACTATTACAACTGTGCATTTGCTGCCAAGGAGTTTAAAGAGCTTGCAACAAAGAAGATTGTTGATTTAAGATAGGTTTTTGTAGTTTCGAAAAAAAAATTGTTACAAACTTCCAAATGTTTGTAAGTTCTTGTAGCTAGTTTTTACTTCTTTTTGTTATTTATTTAAACATTCTTTCAACAAATGCCCAAATGCCTTAAATTTTAATAGCAGTATTATTATTTTTTAACCAGGGGCTATAGGAATTTGCTAGAATGTCTGCCTCTGCAAGTGGTAGTTCTATGGGACAAGGGGCAGCCTTCAAAACCAGTGCTTCCTCGCCTCTTTGGAAGTATGTAACTATTTTAGAATGGGTGCCAGCCAGAGGGTGTTACTTTAGGTTTTGTTTAGAGTGTAAGGCCAGATATAACAGCTCATATAGTCGGGTGAAAGCCCACTTGTGTGTGTGATTCCTAATATTGGAATCATAGCTTGCCCTAGGCCTAGCATAGGTGGAAAGCCAGGAAAGGGCTTGCCACGTGCAAAGATCATCCAATACATCAAAGAACAAGAAGCAGATGCCATAGTTACCCAAAAATTGAAGCATCCTTTGGCAAAGAAAGGATCTAGATCTACTAGGCCACCTATTGCTCATCTCATGTCATGACCCCATCACACCCATTTATTGTTACACCCCTTGCGACCGCAAAAGAAGAGGATTCACCTAAAAGTTGCAAGAGAACAAAAGGTGTAGGCCCATTAGAAAAGCCATTTTAGAATGAGGTCAAAGACATAGAGTAGAACATTGCATGTTGTGTCTACACATGCAAGCTGCCATTTAATGTTGTTAGATCACCATACTAGCGGGAGATGGTGAAATCTATCAATGAAGCCCCTAAAGGGTTCATTGGCCTAAGGTAATGTTATCCAAAATTTCCCCCCCCCGCCCCCCTCCCCCTCCCCGGGTTATTTTGATAACTTGCATTATTGTTTTGGGGCTTGGATAGGGAAAATTGATGAAATGGGAGCAAGTTCAATGTTCCAATGCACTCCTCCATTGCAAGGCCTTACTGCCCAATACTCAACCAAAAATCTCAAAATTGGGCAAAACTAGGTCTCTGTTGGGTAAATCGGGCCTGGAAGGAACTTTGGGAACTTCTTGTATTCTCTTGGTTCGCCGATGGGCTGATCCGACCGAGTGGGAAGAGTTGGGGGTTTAAATCAGGCAATTCGGGTCCTTTAAGCATCGATGGAATAGTGTCGGCAAGCACTTCAATGCGGCAAAAGCGGATGAAGCGGGCACTGTGGGAACAAATGGAACGCGTTCCTACGTTCTAAAAATTCCTCGATCGGGCGACTTAACCGACCAAGGGTGGGGCAGATGAACAACACGGCGGCAAAGACGGGCCTCGGCAGGCAGTGGAAGCTGCTCCACGGTTTCACTCCAACCCCAATTCTCGACCACACACAAACCTACGACAAAATCGGGCCTCGCGCGGCACACCAAGCTCTTGCTCCTCCTTCCTCCGGTTCGCTGATCGACCGATTTATCCACCCCAATGCAAAAAGCATTTAAAGTGGTTTGTTATAACCTGTAGGGTACCCAATTGTGTTTCTCCTGAGCTTTTGAACTTCAAATGGCCATAACTTTCACCCTACAACTCCAAATTTCACAAACTTGGACTTGTTGGAAAGGTCTCATCATGTACTACACCATGGAAATTGGAAATCCTAAATTTGGTGGGGTTAGGTGGGTGTAAAAGAGGAAAAACAGTGAAATCATTAAAAGAACAGTTCCAGGTAGCTCAACTACCAGATTTGATGAGGTATGGTGCCCATTCCTTCTCCTACAAGCAAAGTACCATGGGGAAATGGTCTTGGCAGGGTGCTCATACTTATTTCTAGGAATTTAATGCATGATCTAGGTGGTCAAGGTGGAAATTCAAGTTTCCCTCTATTTTCCCTCCTCTCTTTCTCCCATTCTGCTATATAATGTAAAATCTCTCATTTATAAAGGGATGACGTTCTAAAATGTAAAGGCACCATGCCAAAATGGTCCCTAAGCGGCTGTGAGTTGTAGACCTCCATTTGAGCTTGACAACGTGTTCTTGTGCCTTCTTCTTCACATGTAATGGTCTATGCATACTTTGAAAGCAATAAAATCTTTGGTTTTGTGGTGTTTCTCAACCTTGACTTATGTTTTGTTGCATTTCCTTGCCTCTCCATTCTTGTTGTTGTATTTTGTGCATGTATTTCTCCTTTGTAGGTTCATTTGTTGTGTCTCATGTGAGAATAGAGGGTAGAATGTTGTTTTGGGTTTGTGTCACTCATGTTTGACCTCTCCCTTCTCCATTTTCCTTCTCCCTTTTCCCTCATTAGATTGTCTTCACCCTTTTTTTGGTGCTATCACCACTTGTTAGCTTAGGATTTCCCCTTTCATGCATCTCTCTCTTCCTCTGGTCCCTTGGAATGGTAGAATAGGATTAGATAGTTGCATTTTCAGCAAGAGGGAGTAGCTTTAGCATTAGGATTAGGTAGAGGAATCAACCTCCTCGGAGGTCTGTCTCAAGTAGCAAGTCCCACAACTTTAGAGGCAGTCCCATGTTACCCAAAAACATTGATGGCTCATCCATTCATTCATGACAAATCGAGGGTATTTTTTTTTGGTGATAACAGGTTTGAGAAGTTGCGAGCCACACTATTGACAAGAGAGAAAAGATGTTGAAGATACATTTCAGCCCATCAGGGATTCGTGGGTTGAAACAAGGGTGACCATCATTTCCGATGGATGGAAAGATACGAAAAATAGGCCATTGATTAATGTGGTTGTACTGTGCCCTAAAGGGCCAATGTTTCTAAGGGCCGTTGATTCTAAGGGGCTAGTGAAGGGTACATAATTCATCGCAAGCATCCTAATAGAGTCCAGTGAGGTAGTGGGGCCTCAAAATGTTGTCCAAGTTATAACTAACAATGCAAAAAATTGCAATGGTGCAGACATATTTGTTGAGGCAAGGTATGGGCACATATTTTAGACACCTTGTTCTTATCATTCTCTCAACCTTATGTTGCAAAAAATTGGGTACCAAAATTGATTGGATCAAGCAAGTCTATGAGGCAAGTGAGATCCAAATGCTCATAACCAACCATCACATGTCCCAAGGCATCTTTAGGTCTTTCTCGAAGTTGAGGTTGTTAAATGTAACTATATTTTTAATTATTTAAATAATTCATGAATCAAGTATAATTTTAAATTTTAATTTAGTTTTGTAGAAAATTGATTTTCGGATTTTTTTAAATTTGTAGGTTGTTGAGACTTGGTTTGCGCCACACGATTGTATGGAGGAAGTCAAACACTGAGAGACCCACAAAGGTGAAAGGGTTGATCCTGGATGATGGATGGTGGAATCATGTTAAGTATTTACTCGGTTTCTTGAGCCAATATTGAGTATGTTGAGATTTGTTGATATGGATAATCCATGTATGGGCAAGGTATATGATGGAATTGACTCAATGATGAAGATATTAAATCCATCATAAATGCTAAAGAGCAAGATCCTATAGAGAGGTTCTTCAAGGAAGTGCACTCGATACTCATTGATAGGTGGAAAAAATGACCACCCCATTGCATCTTCTTTGTTTTTCCTTGAATCCCAAATACTATAGTGCGGAGATCCTTTCTTTTCTCAAGAGGATCCTACCATATAGGGGTATTGAGGTAAGTGAGGGGGTAATAGCGACATTCTCTAGACTCTTCCCTGATCTAGAAATAGAAGACAATTGTGGGAGAGTTTTGGGCTTTCCATGACCTCTATTGGTCACTCCATGGCGCTGCTCATGACAAGTAAGAGGACGCTCATATGTGGTGGTGCCTCCATGGGTGAAAAATCCCCCACCTCCAATGTTTACAAGTAAGATTTTAATTTATTTGAACTCTTTCTTTTTGACATTTTGTCTGAACTTTTAACTTTTATTAATTTTAATTGACTTTTGGCTTGCCAAAATAGGTTGCAACCTCCTCTTTAGCTGAGCAGAACTGGGGTACATACACCTTTATCCACTTAGTTAAGTGCAACAAGTTAGTAGTGAAAAAAGGCAGAGAATTTGGTCTATGTGTGTTCCAACCTTCGTCTTCTAATATACTGTGCAAGAAGAATACAAGCAAGGAGCAACAATGTGTCGGGACATTGACCCAAAGACTTCTAACTTGGATACTTCCATTGCCCACCTTACATTGCTTGGCATGGATCCAGCAGGTGTTTCACATGAATAGCATGGCAGAGCTAGTGGGAGTGGCACTACTATTTCTTGTGGTTCTAATGAACCACATGATGATGTTGTTGAAGACATAGAAGGGGATAATGAACATGCTGATTTGTCTTGTTTTTTGTGTATCCATTGTAACATGTGTAGATTCCTAGTGGATTTCTCACACCATTGGTAAATCAATGGACACTTCTCAAGAACATCAACTAACTATGCATATTTCAAGCAAATTGTTTCCAAAATGGCTGCATAGGCTTAGTGAAGTAAAAATTTGAAAGTTGTGCCAAACAAATTCTGACTTCCGTCATCACATTTTCAAGGGAATTTTACTGTTCAAGAGATATCGAGGGCAGAAATTTAGCCTGGAGAGGGCATTATGATGAAGAGAAAATGTGGGAGCTATTTGGAGGTAGTGGATGGCATAAGATGCCATGATTTGGATCAAAGAAAGCTATTAATTACTGAAAACCCAACCAGAGACCAGGAGGAATAGAAAACAAACATACAACAACAATGCAAACTCATTTCTCTCCTTTAGTTCGCCAGTTTTGGAGAAGGGAAGAGTTGGAGACATAAGACGAGGGTCAAAAATAAGGGGAAATAATTACTAAAGTCTGTGAGAGGTTCCATTATAGTGAAAAACACACCAAAACAAAGAGAAACATGATAGTGTCGGAAAGGGCTGTTTTTCTCCCCAAAAATGTTATTATATTTATGGACTGTTGAGATTCCAAAAGGAAAGAAGAGTTGGAAGGAGGTGAAGGGTAGCTTGGAAGGTCAAGGAGGAGCCTAGGAAGTCTATTTGATCCTTAAGCCAAGAGTTTCAGAGTTGAAAAACTGTAATGCCCCCTTTTCCAAGGTAGTTCGATTTGAAGACTTTGAGCCCATTCCACTTCCTTTGGGCAAAAAGAAAATGAGCAAGGGGAGTAATTGTCATGTTTTTCAGTTATTTTTGCGAGCATTGCATTCTTCTTTAGTAGTTTTTTATATAAAGTCAGGTCGGTTGGGTTAAGAAGAAAGACAAATGAAAAATAAAAGAGAAAGGATCCATTATGAGGTCGGTCCTAATTGGGGGCATTCTAATTGGTTTTGGCGCCACATCAAGGTATAAGGAGTCACTTGGCTCATTTGGGCATCATCATCTTGTCTAAAAATAACTTTGCATGGTTTTTGGGCTGATTGCTCAACTACTCAACTTGAGGACGAAAACCCTCGTCGGCCACAAGTGAGGATGAAAACCCTCCTTGTTTGATTGAAGAACGAAAACTCTTCAATCCATTGAGGACTCTCCATCTCGGGGTTTCCAAAGAGCTTCAAGAAGATTGATTTTGCAGATTTTTAGCTAGGGTTTGGTTCTACAACAATTTTCAGGCCCTCTCCTAGGGGAGCGACCCACCTTGTGGAGGAGTTTAGGGGTTTCTAGGGCACGACAACATCCAACTCAGCCATCATTGTGTTTCTCATATTTTTAGTCGCTGGAATCTACATTTAGACTTTATTTTTGGGCTTTGAATCCTTCATTTCCAACTACTTTTGTAAGGGTGCTCACTGTTGTTATTTTATTTAATTAAATAAATTCCAGCTAGGGTTTGAAGGCTGATTTATTGGCTAATATTTATTCTAAAATATTTCTAAGTTTCCCTAGATACTTTGGATGGTGTGAATAATGCATTTTTCAAGAGATATTACATTTTCCTTGCTGCTGTTATAACCAGTGTTTTCAGAACCGGTTGAACCGAAATTGGAACTGGCCGGTTCGACCAGTTTGATGTATTTTGGAGTGAACTGGTTGAAAAACTAGATCGTCTGATTGGTTTGGGACCAAACTGGTCTGTTTCGTACGGAACCGGCCGGTTTGGTTCCAAACCGGTCCGGGTTCATCAAAAACCGGCCGATTTGTGTCCCCGTGCAACTATACAACACATTTTTTAAAATTCACTTTTTTAATTAAAATTTCCATTTTTTCAAAGACCTAAACCCTAATTTATTACCATTTTGCTAAACACCTTTCTTACATATATATATATGAGCAAGCTTTTCATATTTTGTGTAATTGTTGGAATCATGATTTCTAATCTTTCAAATATATTGTTTTCATTAAAAATATAAATGTTTGTGTTTTTAGTAAACCGGTTCATAAAGTTTGAACCGGTCAAGTTCAGTTTTGGTCCGTTCCAACACTCGACCGGTTTCGATTTTTAAAACATTGGTTATAACAAATCGATCGTCAGTAACTTTCTGTCATAATTTTTAGTTTACTATCTATTGGGGTTTGTGCAATTTCTCTTTGTTTTCAGTTAGAGCCCGGAAAGGGACATTACAGTGGTATCATAGCATCGATCTTCTTAGCATGGAAGGTATTCATGCAAAAGGAGAAGATAAAATGGCGGGAATTTTTTTTCATGATGCTAGGTTTGAAAGATTGGCCGAAGGGCAAGAGAGGTTGGCTAGTATAATGGCACAGCTGATCCATAACACACATCCAGGAAGTTATCAAGGGCAAACAACAATCTTCAACCATCAAAATCCATGATGGATCCTACAACTAGGCCTTTTGAACCTACCTTCCTCCTAAGGAAGGAGTCATGTCGAAGAATGATACACGACATTCGGAGTAGGGCACAATATTGCGGCTAGCTATGAGGAGTATAGGGCTCTTCCAGTTGAGATTCATGATGCTCCATCACTTGCAGAGTTCATTGGAGTGAACAAAGGTAGAGCGAGGCATGAACCTAGGTCTCGGGCACTACGAAGGATCTTCAACATGTCTTGAGAAAGGAAGAGGAGAAGAGTTTCCAAATTGCAATGGTGGAGCAAGAAGAAAAATTAGGGCTGCAAGTAATGGAGAGAGAACAACCCATGGAGGAATCTACAATGCCAAAGGAAAGTGGGAAAGATGTTCCAGCCCAAGACGAAAAGAATTCTCCCTTTGTGCAAAATAGTGAAGAAATCGAAACAAAGAGGGCATTACTAGTTGAATGCAAAGAGATCAAGATAGAGGCACATGCACCATCCTTCAAACTTCCTAAGGATGAGCCATTGACTGATTTTTAGAACAACCTTGTGAAGGGACATGTATTTGAAGAAAAATCAGATTTGCAAGAGGTTTATGAGGCTGAGTTTCAGGATGACCTTGATGAGAGGCATGCCCTTAAAAAGGGGCCTCACCTCATGTTGGTTTTCAGTCTATTGGAATTTACATATCAGCAACAAATGGTAAGCAATTTGATTTATTGCATCACCCTCACACTATGTCCTTACAATGTTTTGATCGTCATGAGAATTATTCTAACAATGATGAGAAGATGAAGGGTACTAAATGGAAAGAGGATCTTTTCCAAGAAGCCCCTATCCATCTTCCGAGCATTCTGAAGATTGGACCAAGGAAAGAAGAATTCAATTTGCAAAATTGTGGAGAGAATTTGGTGGATAATGATGATGTTCAGCTTGCTGGAATTTTCTGAACAACAATCAAAAGAAAGCAAATTGATGGTGTTCTTGACTTCGGTGAGAACCATGATGATGTTCCATACATGTGTCCACAAATTATGGAAGGAGTCAAGGCGGGAAGATCTTCACTTGTTGAAGAAGTGAAGGCAAAGGAGGGTGAGCTCCTTGTGGGCAGCCCAAGCTATGGGTATGTTGCTCCTCCTATTCAAGGCCAAGATTGCTTTGGCATGGGTGGTCCTCGGAGGATCAAGGTAAATGTCCTCTCTTGCATTTGGAATGGAAGAAAAATTATGAAAATGCATATCCCACTTTTTGTCATAAATGAGATATTTGCTAGGTGGGTCTCAACATTTACACTCTTGATTTTGAGTAAGGGAACTCAGCTTGGCAGCCATGATTCCATACTCCTATTAAGCATTGTGGGAGATTTCAGTTTGAGGAAAATGATGATCATTATTGTTGGTAAGTTCACCATCCTATGCATTAGGATAGAAAGAAACTTGCATATTGTGAATTCTAGCAAAGTGGTGAAGGACCAATACTCACAATTCATAAGTCACTCCATGGAGCCAATTTCTAAACTTGAAGGCAAGGTTAAGGAGAAGATCACAGTCGTTGGGACAACAAGATGCTTGTTGTTGAAAGGAAGGTTCAAGAAGGGTGAGACATGGGTAAAAGGGGATCTTTTGGTTGTGTTACCAATTTAACATAGTTGGTATGAATTTGGGTAACAAGAGCTATGATCCATGGATCATTATGAGAACTACCTCCAATTTTAGGACTGTTGTTACCTACATTTCCAGCTCTCCCCACATTCTAGTGGCAGCTATAAAAGAGTTGTTAATCACAAGGGAGATGCATTTCCCACCCACGGTAATTGATGAGGTGTTTGCATTGGGCACAAGATGGTTTCCAACCACCACAATCCCAATTTTGAGTAATGAAATGCAATGCTACAACCATGATGGGATGTTCTTCCCAATTTCATGTGTTGGATTGTGCATATCTTCTTTGGACAACAATAGATGGGCAGGTTTGAAGACATTCTTTTCATTTAATATTGTGTGTAAGAGGATTCATTCATTGAGATCAATTAAGGCCAATGTCCCAACATATTTGGTATTGTTTGGGAAGAAATTCAGGGAAAAGTATGATTGTTATACTTACATACCAACACTCATAAGTTCTGATCTGAACCAAATTTTGAAGAGATTAGTTTGGGGCAGCTTGGAAGCATCTTTTGGAGGCCAAGGTAATCATTATGACAACAATCCAAAAGAGGTGAGCATAAGTGTTGGCATGCATTGTTTATATCTTGTGTTGGAATTCAAGGATAAAGGGAAAGAGGCAATACTTCAAGGTAGAGTGAATGGAGTTCCAAGCATGGCTACCGCACCCAGAAGATGGAGGAATTTCCAGTTCGTTACCTCTGTTATAGTATTTTTAGCTAATACGGGGCAATTTCCAGCCTTTACACCTTTAAGTTGTGCAAGAGGAAACCAGTTCTACTACTATTACACCATAGACATGTTGTTGGGGTAATTATCAGTCATGAACAGCTGCCAGTGGGCACACTTTAGGGGAGCTTTTGGGGTGGAAGAAGTGGGAGAAAGGGCTCGGTTGAAGGGAATCATCAACACAACCAACAGGGTACCCAATTGGGTAAAATCTCAGGTGAGTTATGACTGTCTTGACTTATTTCCAGCCCTCACACAATGTATTTTGAACTCTACTTGGGAAGGTGTTCATTGCAACCCCTCTAAGGAAGCCATAGGATCTTGCAAGTTGGATCATGAAGCTCAAATGAGTGTCCCATTTTCCATCACATGGGAAGAACCAAGGTGTGCAACAAAAGCACAATGGTAAGTTTATATGGCAGCTATGGGTCTTGTGTGGGCTCGGGGATATTTTCATGCAATGTCAAATAGAGGAAGAGCATTGTGAGAATGAATTGCACCCACTCATGATTGCCGGATTGTCTCCTACGATGCAAGGGTCATCCATAATCATTGTGGAGAATGGAGTTGGGAGTTGTATTGATTGGCAGGAGTTATCCCACTTAACAGGTACATGATCTAGATTACATGGGCATTTCAGTTTGATTCATCACCTTGGTACAAAGTGATACTTGAGCACCTTGGTAATTGCAGACCAACCTTGCTTGAGGACAAGCAAATTTGGGGAGGGAGGACTATAATGTCCCCTTTTCCAAGCTAGTTCGATTTGAAGACTTTGAGCCCATTCCACTTCCCGTGGGCAAGAAGGAAATGAGCAAGGGGAGTAATTGTCATGTTTTTCAGTTATTTTCATGAGCATTGCATTCTTCTTTAGTAGTTTTCTATATAAAGTCAGGTTGGCTAGGTTAAGAAGAAAGACAAATGAAAAATAGAAGAGAAAGGATCCATTATGAGGTCGGTCCTAATTAAAGCATTCTAATTGGTTTTGGTGCCACATCAAGGTATAAGAAGGGGTCGCTTGGCTCATTTGTGCATCATCATCTTGTCTAAAAATAACTTTGCATGGTTTTTGGGCTGATTGCTCAACTACTTCCACTTGAGGACGAAAACCCTCTTGTGTGGCCAATAATTATGTCTGCTAGGATACGGGTACGGGTTCGATACGTTGATACGTCAATTTTTAAAAAGCCTTGGGTACGATACGTCTTAGATACGTCCATACATATATATTAAAAAATTAATATATATATAATAAAAATTTATAACATATAAATAATATTAATAAATAAACTTATATAAAAATGTAAAGACTATTAAAATTTTATAAAAGTTTATAAATTATTAATAATATTATGAGCTTCAAATACATATAAGTTTATATATATTTGTCAAACATTAATATTTTAAATTAAAATTAACAACAAAATAACAATTAATTTTAAAAATCTAATAAGTAAAGTTCATATTTTAAAATTAAAGTTGGAAAAGAAAAAAGAAAATAAAAAGCTAAACTATTTTTAAAAAGCTATAACTTAATGATTAGCCTAATCGTGAAAAAAAAAACTATTTTAATAAACCTAAAACCTTTGCTAAAGCTAAATCGTGAAAAGAAAATACTAGTTAAAAACTTTAACCTATTTTTTTAATCTTTGTTTCAATCGCAGATACAAAATATTGAGTGGCAATGAGGAACAAAAAGAGCTTTGCATGGCCACTATTAGCGGGTCATTGATATGGCATCCATGCAAATTACGAACTCACAAATGAAGCTTACAGTGACTGTGTGACAACGAACAGGACAAAAATGATTGCCAAAGCCCTAATGTAGTTTCGCCCATCATTTTAAACCGATTTTAGGTTTTTTGTTTTATATAAACTCATCTGAAATCATTTCTAAACAATTTTATATTTTTCTTTTAAATAAACTTGTCTAAAATTCGGTGATTTTTGTGACATAGGCCGCAAGTACGTCAGAGTTCTTCCGGTACATCCGGACGTACCCGTGATGTACCCTAGAAGAACTAGGACGTACCCATCACGTATCTGCACCAGTATCCTGACGTATCCATACCGGATACGTATCAAGTAGGGTTCGTGGGGATGGGGAACGAACCTTGGCAATGTAGGCCAATAAGTGAGGACGAAAAACCCTCCTTGTTTTATCGAGAATGAAAACTTTTCAATCCATTGAGGACTCTCCATCCTGGGGTTTCCAAAGAGCTTCAAGAAGATTGATTTTACAGATTTTCAACTAGGGTTTGGTTCTACAATGATTTTCAGGCCCTCTCCTAGGGGAGCGACCCACCTTGTGGAGGAGTTTAGGGGTTTTAGGGCACGAAAACATCCAAGTCAACCATCATTGTGTTTCTCGTATTTTTAGTAGTTGGAATCTACATTTAGACTTTATTTTTGGGCTTTGAATCCTTCATTTCCAACTACTTTTGTAAGGGTGCTCACCACTGTTATTTTATTTAATTAAATAAATTCCAGCTGGGGTTTGAAGGCTGATTTCTTGGCTAATATTTGTTCTAAAATATTTCTAAGTTTCCCTAGATGCTTTGGATGGTGTGAATGATGCATTTTTGAAGAGATATTGCATTTTCCTTGCTGCTGTTATAAAAATCAGACTATTGTACCTTGCTGTCATAATTTTCAGTTTACTATCTATTGGGGTTTGTGCAATTTCCCTTTGTTTTCAGTTAGATCACCGTTGGTTAGATTTTTTGCATAGCACAAAACTTAGGCAGTCATGAGATAAATCTCCCTCATTTAACCGGTGAGGCTCCCGTGTCAGATTTGTCAATTTAAGTATGCTAATATCTAAATGGGGTTTTACTTTAATTACTCAGTTCATGAACCATAACTGAATAATTCTGCAACAAGTAAGCAGCTGTTTAAAGAAAGGAAAAGTTATAGAAGAAGGTAATTACATAAACATATAGAAGAAATGGGGAAGATGTGCATCCCAATCAGTAGATGGCAGAGCTGATTGCATGCACATAGAAGAATCCAATAGATATAAACACATAATTCTAAAACAAAGGCAGCTCTAGATCCAGATCTAAAATAACACAGTTTATTAAGAGATCTAAGATTAAAAGTAAGAAACACAGTACACCGTGACACAAAGTTCTCTGGAAACCTGCTCCTTTGTATTCCTTTGCTCCAAGTGGCTCTCAGGGGTTCAACACAAAGTCTAGAACACAAGATTGCTGCTTACAAATTCTGATCATTAACCCGGAGGTTCTTCTTCTACTTATAAAATGTAGGAGGGAAAGTACAAATGGGAAGTCTAACTGAACTAAAACACAAACAACAAGTAAAAATGACATTTGGCAATCATCCTCCACTAACTTCTCCTTAAGTGACACATATCACTTAACTAATAGAATGGTTCCACATGACTTTAAGTAATGGTTGCAAAACCAATAACTTTAAAGTTTTACAATTTCATCCGGGAACATAAAAAATAGAAGAAGTCATGCCAGCTGTAACATTTATGTCTTCTTTTTGTTCTTATATCGGATATACTTGTCGAACATGTGATTCAACATCTTTCCATCTATTTTAGCCACTGCTTCCTTCTCTGTCCTAAACTGCAACAATCCTTCATTCAACACTTTGATGCACGCTTCCACATCTTCCAAGCTCGGCCCAAACCTTGCAATATCCGCCTGCAGCGCCACCAGTCTATTGATAGAATTCATCGTGAAAGGCTTAGTAGCTTTATCAATTCTCTTTTGTACCATCAGAAGAGACCCTTCCAGGGAATTAGGTACCTTGCTAGGAACGATCCGTACGTATGAAGTAACATTCCCGTCCACTCTCTCCTCAGTGAAAGAAATGATATTGTCTGGTAAGGATGATGTCCTACTCTCAAGTGCCTGCATCCTCTTTAGCAAAACTCTGCAGATTTCCAAACAAAAAGATACCGCAAATTCTATTGCTTCCCTTCTCGACCGATCCGTCCGCATAATTTGCTCTGCAACCAATACATCTCCTGGCAGCTTGTTGATCTCTCCCAAAGTACTCAGGTTACTCTCAACAACTGTGTTCATATCTACAATGCTTGTCACCAGTTGCTCAGCTGATTTGCCGCATCATTCATAACCTTTAGGTGGGCTGACACTTCTCCAAGTTGTACAGAAGCTTGACGAATAATCAAATCCTTTCATTCGTTAATAACTTTTACTTGATTTCTTGCATCCTCCATTTCCGCATAAGATGATCATTCACCTGCTCTGAAATGGGCTGAATGGAAGGCTTAGCAACCTTGACTATGATCTCGCACAACTGAGATACCTGCTTCTGAAGTTCTTCTTTCTCCGCCTTTTCACTGTCAAGCCTAAGGAATAGAGCATCCATCAATGTCTGCGTGTCCTGCTTCAATTCTTTAGTGGTGGCTTGACCGATGGGTACTTTCGTTCACTGTCACATCTTCCGCCGTGAGCTCCTCCTCTATCTTTCCTTCTGCCGGAATTGATATCTCAGCAAACTTCTCTCCCGAATCTTCGATGATCAACCTAGAAGTTGCTTTGGCAACTTTAGGCCTTCTGTCTCTTCCGCCCAGATTCTGGAGTAGCTGCAAGTCGTGCTCCTCTAAGTTCATCTCCATTCTCGCTTCTGGAACCAACTGCAAAGCCAACCATTCCGAGAAGTTACTTCTCAGAGAATGAGAAATCGCTGAGTGCACCACCATCTCCCGCTCTGCATCCTCTCCGTCAGAAAGTGCCACAGTGTTATGGCTGCCATCCTCTGAATCATCTAAGGACAAAGCTTTTTCGAACTTCGCCATCTGCAGCTTCAACATCTCCTCTGGAATAGGTGCTGAATGGAGTGGCTGAGGAGAGAAGATGAATGTCGCCGGATTCAGTGGAGGCATGGAAGTGTCCTGCTGCGGTGCAATAGTTGGTGAAGTATTGGGTGCTGGAGAAGTTGGAACCAAAGTCATGTCCGTGGAAGTGATCTTCTCCTTAGATTGAGATCTTCTGTGTACTTTCAACTTCTCAGACTTTCTGTTGCTTTCTCCTCCGTGCTTCCGCTTGAGGGAATCTCCTGCGCCGAAGTTGTCCGTGACTTGATTCATCAATGCTTCATCAAGGCAATATCCCTTCGTCAGCAACCAGTTTGAAGTATTCACCAAAACAGCTCCAGATCTTTCTTCAAGTGTATGGCAGCCTCCTATGTTATCCTGAAGTATGGCTTTATCTCCTCCCATTTGATGGTAAGTGTCAAGTACCACATTCCCATCATCTTTAAGATCCGCAGGTATCCGCACTAGTCCAAAGTTGAACACTTGCTTTGTTGATAGCCTGCTGAAATCTCTCTTTCTAACCTCGTACTCACTTTTGCACTTCATCCAGAAATCTTCTAATGAAGGCACATGTGCGTACTCTTGGGAGATCGTCTTCCTGGCTACTCCAAATGGATCGAAGTTCAGCCGTGCAGGGAAGAACTCTTGCTCATACTCGGATAACATCTGCGTCTCCATCCTCGAGCTCTATGAATGCTAATGCAGCTGTAATATCCCACAGTGATTGGGAAGAAGCCCGTAGACTTGTGCCGCTTTGACTGAAGGTCGTGTAACTCCACAAGTTGCCTACTCAGCTCCATGGTGATCAATCTATCATTCGGATACCTGGGCATCTTTATTGGTTCTCCAGAAAAACCCATAACCCTGAGGTATGTGAAATCTGCAAATTGAATGAATAGATTGCCAATCTTGGACACAGCTTCCCACGCTTCCTTGCTTACCCTGTTGGCCTTCAAGTCTTTGTCTAGCCTGCAAATGAAATCATAGAAGAATTCATCATTGACCACTTTGAAATCTTTCTCGCACGCAGTACAGTAAGCTGCGGGTAGCATTCGAAAATGGGGTCCTTAGAAAGAACACCACATCTATCCAACTTGGAAAAAACGCTTTGTGAAGCTATAGCATACACCAAGTAGAAAGTCATTTTGAAGCTGAAAGTATGCTTCACGTCCCGGAGTTGCTCACCAATGTTGTTGCTCCTTTTCTTTTGTAAAGCACATGTAATGAATTCCTGCAATTAATTTAGACCAAAATGGCCACCGAAGCATGAATAATGAATTTTAATTGTAAAAATCTGCACTTTTCAAGCCTGCTGCCCCAAAAATTGATGTTTAATTTGTACATAAAGAGAGCATGAATCCTTTCAACAACACCTGAGCACTTGTAACACCTATGCAAACAATTATGCAGACAAAGATCAACCTCCTTCAAAGCATGTGCCAAATCTGGAAGCTTTTAGCCTTGTTTCCATCTTGCCTGAGCAAAATCCTTCTTCAAATGGGGGCGCACTTTTCCTCTTGGCTGCAATTCTTTACCTGTGAATTAAATAATTCACCCATATGGATGTCCATGCTTATATAACCCTCACAATTCTATAATTAATAATTGCCCTTCCTATTCCTGACAATTAATTAATTAAAAATCATGTTTTTCTCTTTAAAAATAGCATGTTTAAGGACAGCCATCCAATAAATTAAATTAATCCAATTTAATCCTCCACACTTCACTTCACTTAAGCTTCACAAAGTGTGCCTTAACCATAGCCATTGAAAATAGAATTTGATTTAATGATTTGATGCCTTAAAATCAAAAATCATTAAATATGTCCCAAAACAGGCGCACTTTTTGAGATGAAGGGGGCAGCCTTTAAATGAATTAAATTTAATCCATTTAAATCTATTTCTTTTATTCCCCTTTTGACTTGTTGACTTCTTCCAAGCTTGGGCGCACTTTTTAGAAGAATAAATTAATTAAAATAATCATTTAAAGGCTGCCAACATCTCACCAAAGGGGGCGCACTTTTTTGCACAATATAATTCTATTTTTAAGAATTTTCCACAATGGGATTCTTTACCCTGCAAGGCAGCCCCAAAATCCCATGATTCACTTAAGTGATTTGACTTTGACAATGGGATTATTTACCCTGCAAGGCAGGCAATAAAATCCCATGATTTCACTTAAGTCACTTTCCTTTTATTTTATCATGGGAATTTTTACCCTGCAAGGCGCATAATAAATTCCCGCCTACTGCAGCCTCTAACTTTCCCACTGCAGCTTAAGTGAATTTTATAACACGGGAAAAAGTACCTGCCACAGCGGTATAAAATTCCCACCTTGCTGCGCCGCTTGTATTTTTCCCATGCGCCTTAAATCCTTTGTTTTCCAAAAATGCGCCCAACCCCGCAGGGCTTTTTCGTGCACGACTTCGCTTTTTCCCAGTGATCCAGACCTCCGATGGCGACTTCCTCCGGGCATAACATGCGTATATGTTTTCTAGCTGCTCCAGGCCAAAAATCGGGCTTACCCGACAAAGGAATTGTTCTAGAGAAATTTCACAGAAAACGAAACGGGACAACACAAAAACACGAAAAATTGCCAAAAGTCACAAATAAAGCCCAAAACTTATTCCAAGTTAAAACCCTTCTGGTACATAGGAATAATGACATGTTCGATCATAACAAAGTTAAAACGGAGCGCAAATAGCCTCATACGGGGCTCAAAATAATTAAATACAAATTTCCTGCAGACAAATCTCGACGATAGAATATAACAATTTTGGGCATCTGGGTATTTGGCGAAAAAGGCTAATATGGCTCTTTGGGAATATCTTGATGTAAAACAAGAACTTTCGTGCAATAAAAACATAGAACAACCCATTATTTTAAAAGTACGAAATTTTTTTGGATAGGATAGTCGCAGATTTCAAGATGAAATATGGGTGATTTATAAGCTCCGTCTATGGACATCTTTTTCTCTTGTCAGAATGACAAAGGGAAAAGATGAGATCCCAACATCTCTGGTTTCGTATCTTGTCCTTTGGGCACGGGGTCAGGCAAACAAACACAACACAACACAAAAACAAAAACAAAACAAGGAAAAAACAAAGTTTTATTTATGTACATACAGGTTTTACCCTGCTTCTCATGTTCGGAACAGCTTCAAGTGTTGCCCATTGAAAGGCAACGGCAATTCAACTCCATCCTGATGAGCAAGAATGAAGCTATCTGCTCTAGCGATCCTCTTGATCACAAAAGGCCCTTTCCATAGTGAATCGAATTTTCCATGCATGCCTTTTGCTTCTCCTTTTGTCCATAAAAGGACCCAAAGTTATTGACTTCAAACTTTTTTTTCCTAGCCTTTTTGTCAAAGATGACTTTCACCTTCCTTCGATGCTCGTTAACTCCGTCTCGCAACTTGAGTTTGTACTTCCCTCAATTCAATCAGTACATAATTCTTTTATTAATAGCATCCATGAAAGTGGAATCCTCCGGAGGCCTTAGAAAGTCAGTAGGCGGGCGGTTCCAAGGTAAGAGGCGGCTCGTGTCTCTACCATATAACAACTGAAATGGGGACATGCCTATCGCCCTCTTTGGTGTGATTCTATTGGCCCATAATGCATCAAACAACTTTTTATGCTAAGTCCTTTGATTTTCCGTTATTAGCTTCATGCACGATAGTTACCAAGTTTTTATTACTAGATTCACTTGACTGCCTTGTGGATAGTAGTTTGAGGAATGAACCATTGAATCCCATTTGTGTAGCAGAAATCAACCACTCCTCGTAAGAAAGATTCAGAGCGTTGTTTGCTACAATTTTTTGGGCACGCCAAACCTGACAATAATATTTTCTTTTATAAAACTGCACACCTCGGCGGAAGTGGCGTTTTTCATAGGAATAAGCTTCAATAAGATCTTGAAAAATGGTGGGCCAAGAATACCTTGATTTGAGGATCTTGTGTGCAATGAGTCGGGCCGAGAAATGACCACCGCAAGCCATGTCATGGAACTGTCAGAAAGAGCTGATCCTATTGAGCTTTATCGACACATCTCGAAAAATACGCCATCAATTCCCCTCTTTGCACGAAACATTATCCCAAAGAACAAAATCTTTGGACTTCAGTTTGATGGTTCGCTTTCTCTTTTCTGGAAAGTTGATCTGGGCATTCTCCATACGTCAGAAAGTAAGCAATGTTACTGTACCACTCCTCTACCAGATTTATAAAAAGTACTGCAGGTAAATCTCCATCTATCTCATCTCGATCCACTTCTAAAGACTTGGTGTTTTCATCTCCGTCATTAGTTCACACGGCACCTCTTCCTCGAACGAGTTTGTTGGTTTAATATCCGTGTCATATTCTTGAACCTTAGTCACCCACGTGCCTCTCAACAATCCTAACTCACGAGTAAGGATAGATTCAACCGCACAGATCTGGAACCAAAACCACAGGTGTGAGGAAAGAATATAATACCTGAATGCTTTGCACGCCTTCACCACTGCATATGCGTGCTTTTCCATGGGAGTGTATTTCAACTCATAGGCTTTAAGGGGCGTGCTCATGAAAGCAATAGGAGCTTCTGCGTCCTCTTGATTTTTCTGCATCAGTATTGCTGACATGGTGTGTTCGGAGGAATAACAGTAAAGAATAAATTCTTTACTGAAGTTGGGTGAAACTAAGACTGGAGCTTTGACAGGGCCTCTTTAATTTTCTCGAAAGCTTCCTTCCCTTCGCTGCTCCATTTAAAATCTTGTGTCTTCTTCATCATATTCGAAATATGACGGGTTAGCTCAGCAAAGTCAGGAATGAATCTCCTGAGAAAATTAACTTTTCCAAAGAAAGAGTGAACTCCTTTTTTTAGACGTAGGCAAAGGCAATGTCTGAATGGATTTGACACGCTCTGGATCTATCTTTGTTCCTTCTTTGGAAACAATGTGCCCTAGCAGCTTTCCTTTGGTTACGGCAAAGATAGATTTCTTGGGATTCAAAGAAATACCATGCTTGCGGCACTGTATGAAAACCTCTTCCAAGTTTGAAATGTGTGCGCTTTTGTCTTTGGAAAAGACTGTCAGATCATCCAGGTACACAACTATGCTTATATCTTTGAGATGAGCAAAGGCTATATCCATCTCTCTTTGAAATGTAGCAACAACATTAATCAAGCCGAACGGCATTTTCTGGTACGCGAAGGTTCCCCAAGGTGTGATGAACGCTGTTTTGTATTGATCTTCCTCGGTCACCTTGACTTGATTGTAGCCTGAAAAGCCATCAAGCATGGAAAGCATCTCAAATCCAGTGACCACTTGCAGAGTGTGATCCATGATGGGGATGGGGTAGTTGTCTTTCAGCGAAGCTTGATTAAGGTTGCAGAAATCCACACACAACCTAATCTCGCCGCTCTTCTTTCTTACAGGGGCTATGTTGGCCAACCATTCCGAATGATGAATGGGGTAGATAATGTTTCAAGGCCTAACAACTTCGGATTTCTCGCAAAGATGGTTCCCAAATGGTAGGGTTGTCTTTGCCGCAACTTTTGCTTGAAAGGCTTTTGTTCGGTTTAAGTGGGATGTAGTGTTGAATTTCCGCAAGCTGATATGTTTTTAGATCCTAGTAAGACCAGCAAAATATCCATGTATTTCTTAAGAAGCTTAGTAAAAGCTTCACTTTCGCCTCCGAGCAACACTTACCTGCATTTACTAATTTGGGATTATCACGACTCCTAAATTTAGTAATTGTGTGTTGGAGGAAGAACCTTCTCCATTTTCTTCATTTTTCTTAAGCATCGATCATGCTTATCAAACATTTCTCAAGAGATACCAAGCCTTTGGGAATTTTATTTCCTTTACTGGATAATCTCGACTTCCCGAGACGCCCGCATCCATTTTTCTCGACAAAGAGTCCGCCAGAGGTGAATTGCTTCCCTCATAGTAGATTTCTTCAAAGTTGTCCTTCTGTTGGAGAAACGCAGCAACTGCTGCGTGTCATCGTTGAAAACCTGCCATTGTTGGACGTTGTCAGGAACCTTTGGGCGAAAGACCATCTCCACCTTGTAGTCTCCCTGTCTAAAGAATGCGGGGAGGCTGATCTCGGGTTCGACAAGGTTCGGTCATCATCTGCAAGCGAATCAGCTCTTGAATTTTGTTCTCTCGGAATGTAAGATATCGAGAAAGCTGAAAAATCTAGGATAGCAGAGTAGACCCGATCTCTATAGTACGCAGCTTTGTTTTTTTTTGACTTGATAGAGACCTCTTGTCTGCTTCACGATCAGCTCAACATCTCCCTTTGCGTGTAATAATTTGATTCCCATTGTTCTTGCTTGCTCCATGCCTAACAACAACGCTTCATACTCAGCTGTATTGTTAGTATTTTCGAACATCAATTTGAAGGAGTGTGCATGCACCTTCCCTTCAGGAGAGATAAGAACAACGCCTGTGCCGGATCCAAATGAACAACAACTGCCATCAAATTCCAGAGTCCAAATCTTGTTGTCAAGTTGATGCGGTTCTTGAATCACAGGTTGAACATCTTCTTTATCCATTTCTAGATAATAGACTCCGTGATCCGATTCTTGAAACAAGATCTGAGATCTAGGATCCTCAGACTTTGATCATGTGTGTACTTGGATTTCTTCTCAGGTTCTAACTTCTTATTAACTCCTTTGATTGGTATGTGTGCACAAGACCAATCCATTTTGACTTCTCCACCCAGCTCTTTGCAGAAATTTCTACTCAACAGCATGCCATAAGAGACTGGAATGTCTGCTACAAGGATAGTCATTTTCAGTCTTTTGTTTGGAAGAGAAGCAAGCATTGCCTGCGCATCTTTGATTTGTCCAACAAGAGGAACTTGCCTTTCCATGGAATAACATCTTCCGATGGTTTTTGTCAACGTGAGACCCAAGGCATTAACAACTTTGGCAGGCATGACATTGTCAGAAGCTCCAGAGTTCAAAATGCAATTGCTCAATTTATGTCCGTTGATGAGCAAAGATACATAGAATGGCTCGATCCTTTCTGATGTAGCAGGAGAAGAGGTAGAAGAAGAAGAACTTGCAGCCGCATTATTTGAAGGGGGAGTATTCTTTGGGCTTGACAAGATACCCCGTGAAGTATTATTTGTTGGGTTGGGACCATTACTTTGCACATATTTGACCAATCTATTTAGTTGATCAGGAAATACTCTCAAATACTCAGCTTCTGACATTTGGACCTTGTTCCTCTTGATGTGATCAATTATGTCGAAAGCTTGACTTGCTTCAGCAGGATGTGTGTTGGCTCTTTGCTGCGAATTGAAAGAATTTGAATATTTATCCTTAGGCGCTAATGAAGAAGGAAGAGTGCTACCTCTTTTCAAGATAGTAACATCCGGGCCAGGATCTTCTCTTTCTCTTCGGCCGCTTGTGGATGCTTCGGCATTTTGGCGCGTCTGAGACCTTGTAAACACCGCAAAAGTGTGACCATCAGAATCTTCAAAAGATTCATAATAGCCATCGTCAGATTCGTAGTCCAGGTAACCAATATTGGAGTCGCCAGCGGGATCTATAAAGTCTTCATCATCGAATGATTCATCAATGCCGAGATCCTCTTCATTAGTTTCCAAGTTATTCCTTGGAGCAGCTTCTATCACAACCGTGGTGCAAGCAAAGCAAGTCTGCTTCGGTTTTGATTTTGATTTTGACCATTAAAGGTCCGGGTAGGAGCCATTTCTTGAGGGGTTGCATTCCCGCTTGAGAAATCGCTTCTTGATCTGCAGCATGTCATTAGCCAATCTCTGCAACAAAGGATCTGAAGTACTAGAAGAAGCGCCATCACCTTTGTGAGATGGTTGTTTGAGTTTCCCAGCCATGATCAAGTCGTCCTCAACTTCCACGGCAACATTTTGTGCTTCAAGTAGATTTACAGGTCTTGCCCTTCTCAGCTGATATCCAACTTCGGGCAATAGAGCGTTTATAAAAACGCCTTTTGATTTTTTTGTAATGCTTAATGGCAGAAGTGGGGATTTTATATAAAATCCTTTGGAACCTGCGATAAAGTCCCGCATGTTCTTGTTTGGCTCTTTCTTCAATCGCATCGGTTGGGTGACCAACGTGCAAGATCCTCTGCAGCTTGAATCTTTTCGTAAATTGCTCATGCATAGTCGCCAATTGGTTATGGTGCCAGAGCTAGCCGATAGAATCATTCTCCAGAAAGTCGTGTAGAGTCTCAATGAAGAGCCCGACCGAGACATCTTCATGCTCTACCGCAAGCACACCACAAGCTATGAAGAAGACCGCCAAATGATCATCCGGGTTTTCCTTTCCATCTCCAAAGAATTTTGGAAAATTCTTTCTCGGATCCCTTCGCAGCTCGTGCATAGGTGGAACCACGTTCGAGGTCCAAAAGTGCTCCCCATGGAATAGGTACAAGCCGATGCTCCATGTTGACTTGAGCACGTCTCCTCCTTGTGTAGACTTGATGGATAATTCCAATGACAGATTATGTCAAGACGATCTAGATCTAGATGGGTGTGCACTCTCCTTCCTGGTGAGAGACTAGATCTGTGGCTTCTAACTTGAGGAGGATGATTGAAATTGAATTGCTCCTGCAGAGGGAAGAAATAATCAATCCTTCCTCGCACCTTCACGTATCGGGTGAATAGACGTTGCTCACCAAAGTTGAGATTTGTGTGGAAAACACTCCAATCTTCAATAGAAAAGCTTTGATCTGCAAAGATAGTTGTTCCCCAGCGGAGTCGCCAAAAATTGTTGGCTAGATTTTCTGCATAGCACAAAACCTAGGCAGTCATGAGATAAATCTCCCTCATTTAACCGGTGAGGCTCCCGTGTCAGATTTTTCAATTTAAGTATGCTAATATCTAAATGGGGTTTTACTTTAATTACTCAGTTTATGAACCATAACTGAATAATTCTGCAACAAGTAAGCAGCTGTTTAAAGAAAGGAAAAGTTATAGAAGAAGGTAATTGCATAAACATATAGAAGAAATAAGGAAGATGTGCATCCCAATCAGTAGATGACAGAGCTGATTGCATGCACACAGAAGAAGAAATCAATAGATATAAACACAGAATTCTAAAACAAAGGCAACTTTAGATCCAGATCTAAAATAACACAGTTTATTAAGAGATCTAAGATTAAAAGTAAGAAACACAGTACACCGTGACACAAAGTTCTCCGGAAACCTGCTCCTTTATATTCCTTTGCTCCAAGTGGCTCTCAGGGGTTTAACACAAAGTCTAGAACACAAGATTGCTGCTTACAAATTCTGATCGTTAACCCGGAGGTTCTTCTCCTACTTATAGAATGTAGGAGGGAAAGTACAAATGGGAAGTCTAACTGAACTAAAACACAAACAAGTAAAGATGACATTTGGCAATCATCCTCCACTAACTTCTCCTTAAGTGACACATATATCACTTAACTAATAGAATGGTTCCATATGGCTTTAAGTAATGGTCATGAAACCAATAACTTTAAAGTTTTACAATTTCACCCGGGAACATAGAAAATAGAAGAAGAAAGAAAAAAAAAGAAGTCATGCCAGTTGTAACATTTATGTCTTCTTTTTGTTCTTATATCGGATATACTTGTCGAACATGTGATTCAAGATCTTTCCATCTGTTTTAGCCACTGCTTCCTTCTCTGTCCTAAACTGCAGCAATCCTTCATTCAACACTTTGATGCATGTTTCCACATCTTCCAAACTCGGCCCAAACC
Source organism: Taxus wallichiana var. yunnanensis (assembly GCA_018340775.1). Taxonomy (NCBI): domain Eukaryota; kingdom Viridiplantae; phylum Streptophyta; class Pinopsida; order Cupressales; family Taxaceae; genus Taxus; species Taxus wallichiana. The sequence goes on along the minus strand of CM031236.1, from coordinate 424,381,317 downwards.
TTGCAATATCCGCAAAGACTACCAGCCTATTGATAGAATTCATCGTGAAAGGCTTAAGAGCTTTATCAATTCTCTTTTGTACCATCAAAGAGACCCTTCCAGGAATTAGGTACTGCTCTAGAACGATTCGTACGTATGAAGTAACATTCCCGTCCACTCTCTCCTCAAGAAAAGAAATGATACCTGCTTGGTAAGGATGATGTCCTACTCTCAAGTGCTCCGCATCCTCTTTAAAAAAACTCTGAGATTTCCAAACGGAAAGATACCGCAAATTCTAGTTGCTTTCCCTTCTCGACTTATCCATCCAGTACAATTTGCTATCGCAACCAATACATCTCCTGGCAGCTTGTTGATCTCTCTCCCAAAGTACTCAGTTACTCTCAAGAATCGTGTTCATATCTACAATGTTTGTCTACCATTGTTTAGCACTGATTTGCCGCATCATTCATAACCTTAAAGTGGGTCGACACTTCTCCAAGTTCAGATGTGTTAAGCTTGATGAATAATCAAATCCTTTCATTCGTTAATAACTTTTACTTGATTATTGCAGATCCTCCATTTCCCGCATAAGATGATCACTCACCGCCTCGAAATGGGCTGAATGGAAGGCTTAAGAACCTTGGCTATGATCTCGCACAACCGAGATACCGCTCAAATTCTTCTTTCTCCGCTTTTCACTGTCAAGCCTAAGGAATAAAGCATCCATCAATGTCTGCGTGTCCTACTTCAATCCTTCAGTGGTGGCTTGACCGAGGGGTACTTTGGTTACTGTCACATCTTCTGCCGTGAGCTCCTCTATCTTTCCTTCTGCCGGAATTGATATCTCAGCAAACTTCTCTCCCGAATCTTCGATGATCAACCTAGAAGTTGCTTTGGCAACTTTAGGCCTTCTATCTCTTCCACCCAAATTCTGGAGTAGCTGCAAGTCGTGCTCCTCTAAGTTCATCTCCATTCTTGCTTCTGGAACCAATCTGAAGCCAACCATTCTGAGAAGTTACTTCTCAGAGAATGAGAAATCGCTGAGTGCACCACCATCTCCCGCTCTGCATCCTCTCCGTCAGAAAGTGCCACAGTGTTATGGCTGCCATCCTCTGAATCATCCAAGGACAAAGCTCTTTCGAACTCCGCCATCTGCAGCTTCAACATCTCTTCTGGAATAGGTGCTGAACGGAGTGGCTGAGGAGAGAAGATGAATGTCGCCGGATTCAGTGGAGGCATGGAAGTGTCTTGTCCTGCGGTGCAATAGTTGGTGAATATTGGGTCTTTGGAGAAGCTGGAACCAAAGTCATGTCCGTGGAAGTGATCTTCTCCTTAGATTGAGATCTTCTGTGTACTTTCAACTTCTCAGACTTTCTGCTGCTTTCTCCTCCGTGCTTCCGCTTGAGGGAATCTCTTGCGCCGAAGTTGCCCGTGACTTGATTCATCAATGCTTCATCAAGGCAATATCCCTTTCGTCAGCAACCAGTTTGAAGTATTCACCAAAACAGCTCCAGATCTTTCTTCAAGTGTATGGCAGCCTCCTATGTTATCCTGAAGTATGGCTTTATCTCCTCCCATTTGATGGTAAGTGTCAAGTACCACATTCCCATCATCTTTAAGATCCGCAGGTATCCGCGCTAGTCCAAAGTCAACACTTGCTTTGCTGATAGCCTGCTGAAATCTCTCTTTCTAACCTCGTACTCACTTTTGCACTTCATCCAGAAATCTTCTAATGAAGGCACATGTGTGTACTCCTGGGAGATCGTCTTCCTGGCTACTCCAAATGGATCGAAGTTCAGCCGTGCAGGAAGAACTCTTGCTCATACTCGGATAACATCTGCGTCTCCATCCCCCGAGCTCTATGAATGCTAATGCAGTTGTAATATCCCATAGTGATTGGGAAGAAGCCCGTAGACTTGTGCCGCTTTGACTGAAGGTCGTGTAACTCCACAAGTTGCCTGCTCAGCTCCATGGTGATCAATCTATCATTCGGATACCTGGGCATCTTTATTGGTTCTCCAGAAAAGCCCGTAACCCTGAGGTATGTGAAATTTGCAAATTGAATGAATAGATTGTCAATCTTGGACACAGCTTCTCACGCTTCCTTGCTTACCCTGTTGGCCTTCAAGTCTTTGTCTAGCCTGCAGATGAAATCGTAGAAGAATTCATCATTGACCACTTTGAAATCTTTCTCGCACGCAGTACAATGAGAGTCATGGTAGCATTCGAAAATGGGGTCCTTAAAAAGAACACCACATCTATCCAACTTGGAAAAGACGCCTTGTGAAGTGCAGCATACACCAAGTAGAAAGTCATTTTGAAGCTGAAAGTACGCTTCACGTTCGGAGTTGCTCACCAATATGATGCTAATAATTTCCGACCAATTGATTATGGAATCAACCTTGTTGACTTCAATGGTCCTGATGAAAGCATACATCCATGTACGGAAAGTGTAAGCATTCGCCTCGCCATTCATCCTGCATAGCAATTTGACCACATCATCGACCTCCTGCACCAAATTGGACCGCGGAAGAGTTCTTGGGAACTTTGAAGGAGATCTAGGCTTCTTCATGTATCGGCTATTCATTATGCTCACACAATCAGCTTTATGCTTCTCCCACCTGCTGCCGGCATCCTGAAGACTAATGGAAGTCACCACCTTTCGCACTAGAATCTTCAAACAATAATTGATGAACTCTGCGTCCAAACGAATTATTGTCTTTCCCGTAGCATCACGCACTGATCTGGATGAAGGATGGTAAGATCTAGCGCACTCCATAACAAACTCTGGCAACTGGGTTGTGCATGGAAAGGCTGCAGCTCGGATAATTCCACTACTTTTAACCGCACGCATGAGTGAAGTCTTTCCCGCTCTGGATCTATCAATCAATTCGGAAAGAGGTTCCGGACCTAGATCTGTGTCTCCTATGTCTGCAAGTTTGGAAGCGATGCATGACTCCATCGTGCTTTCTTTTTCATCTCTCTTCGCCATGGCTTTGTCCATCTTTGTTTGAATAATTCTTTTCTTCTTACTTGGCCGGATTTCTTCAAAACCGGTGCAGATCTGGACAATTCTTCGATTCGGAGGATATATGCAATGTATTGGACATTGATTAAAGCTCATTTTCTTTTGTAAAGCACCTGTAATGAATTCCTGCAATTAATTTAGACAAAAATGGCCACCGGAGCATGAATAGTGAATTTTAATTGTAAAAATCTACACTTTTCAAGCCTGCTGCCCCAAAAATTGATGTTTAATTTGCACATAAAGAGAGCATGAATCCTTTCAACAACACCTGAGCACCTGTAACACCTATGCAAACAATTATGTAGACAAAGATCAACCTCCTTCAAAGCATGCGCCAAATCTGGAAGCTTTTAGCCTTGTTTCCACCTTGCTTGAGCAAAATCCTTCTTCAAATGGGGGCGCACTTTTCCTCTTGGCTGCAATTCTTTACCTATGAATTAAATAATTCACCCATATGGCTGCCCATGCTTATATAACCCTCACAATTCTATAATTAATAATTGCCCTTCCTATTCCTGGCAATTAATTAATTAAAAATCATGTTTTTCTCTTTAAAAATAGCATGTTTAAGGACAGCCATCCAATAAATTAAATTAATCCAATTTAATCCTTCACACTTCACTTCACTTAAGCTTCACAGTGTGCCTTGACCATAGCCACTGAAAATAGAATTTAATTTAATGATTTAATGCCTTAAAAATCATTAAATATGTCCCAAATGGGGCGCACTTTTTGACATGAAAGGGGCAACCTTTAAATGAATTAAATTTAATCCATTTAAATCTATTTCTTTTATTCCCTTTTGACTTGTTGACTTCTTCCAAGCTAAAGCGCATTTTTTAGAAGAATAAATTAATTAAAATAATCACTTAAAGGTTGCCAACAACTCACCAAAGGGGGCACACTTTTTTGCACAATATAATTCTATTTTTAAGAATTTTCCATAATGGGATTCTTTACCCTGCAAGGCAGCCCCGGAAATCCCATGATTCACTTAAGTGATTTGACTTTGACAATGAGATTATTTACCCTGCAAGGCAGGCAATAAAATCTCATGATTTCACTTAAGTCACTTTCATTTTATTTTATCATGGGAATTTTTACCCGCAAGGCAGCAATAAATTTCCGCCTCGCCTGACCTCTAACTTTCCCACTCGCACTTAAGTGAATTTTATAACACGGAAAAAGTACCTGCTAGGTATAAAATTCCCACCTTGCTCGCCGCTGCTTGTATTTTTCCCATGCAGCCTTAAATCCTTTGTTTTCCAAAAATGCGCCCAACCCCGCAGGGACTTTTCCGTGCACGACTTGGCTTTTTCTCAATGATCAGACCTCCGATGGCGACTTCCTCCGGCATAACATGCGTATATGTTTTCCAGTGCTCCAGCCAAAAATCGGGCTCACCCGCAAAGAAATTGCTTCTAGAGAAATTTCACGTAAAACCAAACGGACAACACAAAAACACGAAAAATTGCCAAAAGTCACAAATAAAGCTCAAAACTTATTCCAAGTTAAAACCCTTCTCTGGTACATAGGAATAATGACATGTTCGATCATAACAAAGTTAAAACGGAGTGCAAATAGCCTCATACGGGGCTCAAAATAATTAAATACAAATTTCCCGCAGACAAATCCCGACGACAGAATATAACAATTTTGGGCATCTGGGTATTTGGTGAAAAAGGCTAATATGGCTCTTTGGGAATATCTTGATGTAATACAAGAACTTTCAGGCAATAAAAACACAAAACAACCCATTATTTTAAAAGTACGAAAATTTTTCGGATAGGGTAGTCGCAGATTTTAGGATGAAATCTGGGTGACACCAGTTGGCTCCGTCTGTGGACATCTTTTTCTCTGTCAGAATGACAAAGGAAAAGATGAGATCCCAGCATCTCTGGTTTCGTATCTTGTCCTTTGGGCACGGGGTCAGGCAAACAAACACAACACAACACAAAAACAAAAACAAAACAAGGAAAAACAAACAAAGTTTTATTTATGTACATACAGTTTTTTACATGTCCGCTTCAAGTGTTGCCCATCAAAGGCAACGGCAATTCAACTCCATCCCGATAAGCAAGAATGAAGCTATCTACTCCGGCGATCCTCTTGATCACAAAAGGCCCTTTCATAGAATCGAATTTTCCATGCATGCCTTTTGCTTCTCCTTTTGTCCCATAAAAGGACCCAGTCATTGACTTCAAACTTTTTTTCCCTTGCCTTTTTGTCGAAGATGACTTTCACCTTCCTTTGATGCTCACAACCCGCCCGCAACTTGAGTTTGTACTTCCCTCAATTCTCGGGCCAGTACATAATTCTTTTATCAATAGCATCCGTGAAAGTGGAATCCTCCGTGGCCTTAGAAAGTGCGGGCAGGCGGGCAGCTCCAAGGTAAGAGGCAGCTCTGTGTCTCTACCATATAACAGCTGAAATGTGGACATGCCTATCGCCCTCTTTGGTGTGATTCTATCGGCCCATAATGCATCAAACAACTTTTTATCCCAACTCCTTTGATTTTTTTGTTACTAGCTCATGCATGATAGTTACCAAGTTTTTATTACTAGATTCAGCTTGACCGTTCCCTTGTGGATAGTAGTTTGAGGAATGAACCAGCTGAATCTCATAAGTATAGCAGAAGTCAACCAGCTCCTCAGAAGAAAGATTCAGAGCGTTGTTTGCTACAATTTTGCTGGGCACGCCAAACCTGACAATAATATTTTCTTTTATAAAACTGCACACCTCGGTGGAAGTGGCGTTCTTCACAGGAATAGCTTCTACCCACTTACTGAAATAATCAGTAGTTGTTAGAATGTAATGGTGGCCGGCACTGGAAGCCGGGTTAAGCATTCCAATAAAATCCATTCCCCACTGTTGGAAAGGTTCTTCAATCACAATGGGTTTTAGAGGTAATGCAGGCAATTTCACATGCCCAACAAAATGTTGGCATGCTTGACACTTAGCTACCCAATCTGCAGTATCTTGAAAAAGGGTGGGCCAGTAATACCTTGCTCTGAGGATCTTGTGTGCAGTGACTCGGGCTGAGAAATGACCACCGCAAGCCATGTCATGGAACTGTTGTAGTAGCTGATCCTGTTGAGCTTTATCGACACATCTGAGAAATACGCCATCAATTCCCCTCTTGTACAAACCATTATCCCAAAGAACAAAATCTTTGGATTTCAGTTTGATGGTTCATTTCTCTTTTCTGGAAAGTTGATCTGGGCATTCTCCATACGTCAGAAAGTAAGCAATGTTACTGTACCACTCCTCTACCAGATCTATAAAAAGTACTGCAGGTAAATCTCCATCTATCTCATCTTGATCCACTTTTGGCACTGATGTTTTCATCTCCGTCATTAGTTCACACAGACCTCTTCCTCGAACCAGTTTTGTTGGTTTAATAGCCATGTCATATTCTTGAACCTTAGTCACCCATGTGCCTCTCAACAATCCTAACTCTTGCTGAGTAAGGATAGATTTAACTGCAGTATCTGGAACCAAAACCACAGTGTGCGAGGAAAGAATATAATACCTGAATGCTTTGCACGCCTTCACCACTGCATATGCGTGCTTTTCCATGGGAGTGTATTTCAACTCATAGGCTTTAAGGGGCGTGCTCATGAAAGCAATAGGAGCTTCTGCATCCTCTTTATTTTTTTGCATCAGTATTGCTGACATGGTGTGTTCGGAGGAATAACAATAAAGAATAAAGAATAAATTCTTTTATCAAGTCGTGTGAAACTAAGACTCGGAGCTTTCGACATGGCCTCTTTAATTTTCTCGAAAGCTTCCTTCCTTCGCCGCTCCATTTAAAATCTTGTGTCTTCTTCATCATATTCGAAATACGAGGGGTTAGCTCAAGAAAGTCAGAATGAATCTCCCGAGAAAATTAACTTTTCCAAAGAAAGAGTGAACTCCTTTTTTTGGACGTAGGCAAAGGCAATGTCTCGAATGGATTTGACACGCTCCGAATTTATCTTTGTTCCTTCTTTGGAAACAATGTGCCCTAAAGCAGCTTTCCTTCGGTTACTGGCAAAGAGATTTCTTGGGATTCAAAGAAATACCATGCTTGTGGCACTCGTATGAAAACCTCTTCCAAGTTTGAAATGTGTGCGCTTCATCTTTGGAAAAGACTCGCCGATCATCCAGTACACAACTATGCTTATATCTTTGAGATGAGCAAAGGCTATATCCATCTCTCTTTGAAATGTAAAGAACAACATTAATCAAGCCGAACGGCATTTTTCGCACGCGAAGGTTCCCCAAGGTGTGATGAACGCCGTTTTGTATTGATCTTCCTCGGCCACCTTGACTTGATTGTAGCCTGAAAAGCCATCAAGCATGGAAAGCATCTCAAATCCAGTGACCACTTGCAGAGTGTGATCCATGATGGGGATGGGGTAGTTGTCTTTCAGTGAAGCTTGATTAAGGTTGCGGAAATCCACGCACAACCTAATCTCGCCGCTCTTCTTTCTTACAGGGACTATGTTGGCCAACCATTCGGAATGATGTATGGGATAGATAATCTTTGCGTCTAACAACTTCTGGATTTCTGCAAAGATGGTTCCCGAAATGGTAGGGTTGTGCCGCCGCAACTTTTGCTTGAAAGGCTTTTGTTCTGGTTTAAGTGGGATGTAGTGTTGAACTTCCGCAAGCTGATATGTTTTTAGATCCTAGTAAGACCAGGCAAAATATCCATGTATTTCTTAAGAAGCTTAGTAAAAGCTTCACTTTCGGCCTCTGAGCAACACTTACCCAGATTTACTAATTTGGGATTATTGCCGACTCCTAAATTTAGTAATTGTGTGTTGGAGGAAGAACCTTCTCCATTTTCTTCATTTTTCTTAAGCATCTGATCATGCTTATCAAACATTTCCTCAAGAGATACCAAGCCTTTGGGAATTTTATTTCCCTTTAGCTGGATAATCTCCTGACTTCCCGAGACGTCCGCATCCATTTCTTCGACAGTAGTCTGCCTAGGAGGTGAATTGCTTCCCTCATAGTAGATCTCTTCAAAGTTGTCCTTCTGTTGGAGAAACGCAGCAATCTGTGTGTCATCGTTGAAAACCTGCCATTGTTGGACGTTGTCAGGAACCTTTGGGCGAAAGACCATCTCCACCTTGTAGTCTCCCTGTCTAAAGAATGCGGGAGGCTGATCTGGATTCAACAAGGCTGCAGTCACTGCAAGCGAATCAGCTCTTGAATTTTGTTCTCTCGGAATGTAAGATACCGAGAAAGCAGAGAAATCTAGGATAGCAGAGTAGACCCGATCTCTATAGTGCCGCAGTTTGTCTTTTTTGACTTGGTAGAGACCTCTTATCTGCTTAACGATCAGCTCAGCATCTCCCTTTGCGTGTAATAATTTGATTCCCATTGTTCTTGCCTGCTCCATGCCTAACAACAACGCTTCATACTCAGCTGTATTGTTAGTATTTTCGAACATCAATTTGAAGGAGTGTGCATGCACCTTCCCTTCAGGAGAGATAAGAACAACGCCTGTGCCGGATCCAAATGAACAACAACTGCCATCAAATTCCAGAGTCCAAATCTTGTTGTTAAGTTGATGCGGTTCTTGAATCACAAGTTGAACATCTTCTTTATCCATTTCTAGATAATAGACTCCGTGATCCGATTCCTGAAACAAGATCTGAGATCTAGGATCCTCAGACTTTGATACTGTGTACTTGGATTTCTTCTCAGGTTCTAACTTCTGATTTACTCCTTTGATTGGTATGTGTGCACAAGACCAATCCATCTTGACTTCTCCACCCAGCTCTTTGCAGAAATTTCTACTCAACAGCATGCCATAAGAGACTGGAATGTCTGCTACAAGGATAGTCATTTTCAGTCTTTTGTTTGAAGAAAGAAGCAAGCATTGCCTGCGCATCTTTGATTTGTCCAACAAGAGGAACTTGCCTTTCCATGGAATAACATCTTCCGATGGTTTTTGTCAATGTGAGACCCAAGGCATCAACAACTTTGGCGGGCATGACATTGTCAGAAGCTCCAGAGTCCAAAATGCAATTGCTCAATTTATGTCCGTTGATGAGCAAAGATACATAGAATGGCTCGATCCTTTCTGATGTAGCAGAGAGAAGAGGTAGAAGAAGAAGAACTTGCAGCTGCATTGTTTGAAGGGGGAGCATTCTTTGGGCTTTTGACAAGATACCCCGTGAAGTATTATTTGTTGGGTTGGGACCATTACTTTGCACATATTTGACCAATCTATTTAGCTGATCAGAAATACTCTCAAATACTCAAACTTCCGACATTTGGACCTTGTTCCTCTTAATGTGATCAATTATGTCGAAAGCTTGACTTGTTTTTAGCAGGATGTGTGTTGGCTCTTTCTTTGCTGCGAATTGAAAGAATTTGAATATTTATTTTTAGCGCTAATGAAGAAGGAAGAGTGCTACCTCTTTTCAAGATAGTAACATCGGGCCAGATCTTCCCTTTCTCTTCGGCCACTTGTGGATGCTTCGGCATTTGGCGTGTCTCGAGACCTTGTAAACACCGCAAAAGTGTGACCATCGGAATCTTCAAAAGATTCATAATAGCCATCATCGGATTCGTAGTCAGGTAACCAATATTGGAGTCGCCAAATGGGATCTATAAAGTATTCATCATTGAATGATTGATCAATGCCGAGATCCTCTTCATTAGTTTCCAAGTTATTCCTTGAGCAGCCTTCTATCACAACCGTTGTGGTGCAACAAAGCAAGTCTGTTTCGGTTTTGATTTTGATTTTGACCATTAAAGGTCCGGGTAGGAGCCATTCTTGAGGGGGTTGCATTCCCTGCTTGAGAGATCTGCTTCTTGATCTGCAGCATGTCATTAGCCAATCTCTGCAACAAAGGATCTGAAGTACTAGAAGAAGCGCCATCACCTTTGTGAGATGGTTGTTTGAGTTTCCCAACCATGATCAAGTCGTCCTCAACTTCCACGGCAACATTTTGTGCTTCAAGTAGATTTACAGGTCTTGCCCTTCTCAGCTGATATCCAACTTCGGGCAATAGAGCGTTTATAAAAAACGTCTTTTGATTTTCGTCGCTCAATGTGGCAGAAGTGGGGATTTTATATAAAATCCTTTGGAACCTTGCAATAAAGTCCCGCATGTTCTTGTTTGGCTCTTTCTTCAACTGCGTCAATTGGGTGATCAACGTGCTAGCATCCTCTGGCAGCTTGAATCTTTTCAGAAATTGCTCACGCATAGTCGCCCAGTTGGTTATGGTGCCAGGAGCTAGCCGATAGAACCATTCTCCAGCCAAGTCGTGTAGAGTTTCAATGAAGAGCCTGACTGAGACATCTTCATGCTCTACTGCAAGCACACCACAAGATATGAAGAAGGCTGCCAAATGATCATCCGGGTTTTGCTTTCCATCTCCAAAGAATTTTGGAAAATTCTTTCTGGATCCCTTTGGCAGCTCGTGCATAGGTGGAGCCAAGTTCAGAGGTCCAAAAGTTGCTCCCCATGGAACAGGTACAAGCTGATGCCCCATGTTGACTTGAGCACGTCTCCTCCTTGTGTAGACTTGATGGATAATTCCAGCTGCCGGATTATGCTGAAGACGATCCGGATTTGGATGGGTGTGCACTCTCCTTCCTGGTGAGAGACTAGATCTGCGGCTTCTAACTTGAGGAGGATGATTGAAATTGAATTGCTCCTGCAGTCGGAAGAAATGATCAGTCCTTCCGCCTTCACGGATCGGGTGAATGGACGTTCAGCCAGGTTGAGATTTGTGTGGAAAACACTCCAATCTTCAATAGATAAGCTTTGATCTGCAAAGATAGTTGTTCCCACAGAGTCGCTAAAATCGTTGGCTAGATTTTCTCGCATAAAGCACAAAACCTAGGCGATCATGAGATAAATCTCCCTCATTTAACCGGTGAGGCTCCCGTGTCAGATTTGTCAATTTAAGTATGCTAATATCTAAATGGGGTTTTACTTTAATTACTCAGTTCATGAACCATAACTGAATAATTTTGTAACAAGTAAGCAGCTGTTTAAAGAAAGGAAAAGTTATAGAAGAAGGTAATTGCATAAACATATAGAAGAAATGAGGAAGATGTGCATCCCAATTAGTAGATGGCAGAGCTGATTGCATGCACATAGACGAATCCAATAGATATAAACACAGAATTCTAAAACAAAGGCAACTCTAGATCCAGATCTAAAATAACACAGTTTATTAAGAGATCTAAGATTAAAAGTAAGAAACACAAGACACCGTGACACAAAATTCTCAGGAAACACTCGCTCCTTTGTATTCCTTTGCTCCAAGTGGCTCTCAGGGGTTCAACACAAAGTCTAGAACACAAAATTGCTGCTTACAATTCGATCGTTAACCCGGAGGTTCTTCTCCTACTTATCGAATGTAGGAGGGAAAGTACAAATGGAAAGTCTAACTGAACTAAAACACAAACAAGTAAAGATGACATTTGGCAATCATCCTCCACTAACTTCTCCTTAAGTGACACATATATCACTTAACTAATAGAATGGTTCCACATGACTTTAAGTAATGGTTGCAAAACCAATAACTTTAAAGTTTTACAATTTCACCCGAGAACATAGAAAATAGAAGAAGTCATGCAGTTGTAACATTTATGCCTTCTTTTTGTTTTTATATTGGATATACTTGTCGAACATGTGATTCACATCTTTCCATCTGTTTTAGCCACTGCTTCCTTCTCTGTCCTAAATTGCAGCAATCTTTCATTCAACACTTTGATGCACGCTTCCACATCTTCCAAACTCGGCCCAAACTGCAATATCCACCTACGGGCGCCACCGGTCTATTGATATAATTCATCGTGAAAGGCTTAGTAGCTTTATCAATTCTCTTTTGTACCATCAGAAGAGACCCTTCCAGGGAATTAGGTACCTTGCTAGGAACGATCCGTACGTATGAAGTAACATTCCCGTCCACTCTCTCCTCAGTAAAATAAATGATATTGTCTGGTAAGGATGATGTCCTACTCTCAAGTGCCTGCATCCTCTTCAGCAAAACTCTGCAGATTTCCAAACGGAAAGATACTGCAAATTCTAGCTGCTTCCCCTTCTCGACTGATCCATCCGGTACAATTTGCTCTGCAACCAATACATCTCCTGGCAGCTTGTTGATCTCTCCCAAAGTACTCAGGTTACTCTCAAAGCAACTGTGTTCATATCTACGATGCTTGTCACCGATTCTTTGCACTGATTTGCCGCATCATTCATAACCTTTAGGCGGGCTGGCACTTCTCCAAGTTGTACAGAAGCTTGACGAATAATCAAATCCTTCCATTCATCAATAGCTTTTACTTGATTGCTTGCATCCTCCATTTCCTGCATAAGATGATCACTCACCTGCTCTGAAATGGGTTGAATGGAAGGCTTAACAACCTTGGCTATGATCTCACACAACTGAGATACCTGCTTTTGAAGTTCTTCTTTCTCCGCCTTTTCACTGTCAAGCCTAAGGAATAGAGCATCCATCAATGTTTGTGTGTCCTGCTTCAATCCTTCAGTGGTGGCTTGACCCGAGGGTACTTTAGTTCTTGTCACATCTTCTACCGTGAGCTCCTTTATCTTTCCTTCGCCGGAATTGATATCTCAAAGAAACTTCTCTCCCGAATCTTCGATGATCAACCTAGAAGTTGCTTTGGCAACTTTAGGCCTTCTGTCTCTTCCGCCCGCATTCGGAGTAGGCTGCAAGTCGTGCTCCTCTAAGTTCATCTCCATTCTCGCGCCTCGGAACCAATCAGTAAAGCCAACCATTCCGAGAAGTTACTTCTCGGAGAATGAGAATTCGCTGAGTGCACCACCATCTCCCGCTCTGCATCCTCTCCGTCAGAAAGTGCCACGGTGTTATGGCTGCCATCCTCTGAATCATCTAAGGACAAAGCTCTTTCGAACTCCACCATCTGCAGCTTCAACATCTCTTGGAATAGGTGCTGAACGGAGTGGTTGAGGAGAGAAGATGAATGTCGCCGGATTCAGTGGAGGCATGGAAGTGTCCTGCTGCTGCGGTGCAATAGTTGGTGAAGTACTGGGTGCTGGAGAAGCTAGAACCAAAGTCATGTCCGTGGAAGTGATCTTCTCCTTAGATTGAGATCTTCTGTGTACTTTCAACTTCTTAGACTTTCTGCTGCTTTCTCCTCCATGCTTCCGCTTGAGGGAATCTCCTACGCCGAAGTTGCCGTGACTTGATTCATCAATGCTTCATCAAGGCAATATCCCTTCGTCAGCAGCCAGTTTGAAGTATTCACCAAAACAACTCCAAATCTTTCTTCAAGTATATGGCAGCCTCCTATGTTATCCTAAAGTATGGCTTTATCTCCTCCTATTTGATGGTAAGTGTCAAGTACCACATTCCCATCATCTTTAAGATCCACAGGTATCCGGGCTAGTCCTAAGTTGAACACTTGCTTTGCTGATAGCCTGCTGAAATCTCTCTTTCTAACCTCGTACTCACTTTTGCACTTCATCCAGAAATCTTCTAATGAAGGCACATGTGCGTACTCATGGGAGATCATCTTCCTGGCTACTCCAAATGGATTGAAGTTCAGTCGTGCAGGGAAGAACTGTTGCTCATACTCGGATAACATCTGTGTCTCCATCCCCCGAGCTCTATGAATGCTAATGCAAATTGTAATATCCACGGTGATTGGGAAGAAGCCCGTAGACTTGTGCCGCTTTGACTGAAGGTCGTGTAACTCCACAAGTTGCCTGCTCAGCTCCATGGTGATCAATCTATCATTCGGATACCTAGGTATCTTTATTGGTTCTCTCGAGTAAAAGCCTGTAACCCCGAGGTATGTGAAATCTGCAAATTGAATGAATAGACTGCTAATCTTGGACACAGCTTCCCACGCTTCCTTGCTTACCCTGTTGGCCTTCAAGTCTTTGTCTAGCTTGCAGATGAAATCGTAGAAGAATTCATCATTGACCACTTTGAAATCTTTCTCGCACGCCGGTACAGTAAGTTGCGGGTAGCATTCGAAAATGGGGTCCTTAGAAAGAATACCACATCTATCCAGCTTGGAAAAGACGCCTTGTAGAAGCTACAAAGATACACCAAATAGAAGTCATTTTGAAGCCGAAAGTACGCTTCACGCTCCGAGTTGCTCACCAATGTTGTTCGCTTAATAATTTCCAAACAATTGATTATGGAATCAACCTTGTTAACTTCAAAGGTCCGATGAAAGCATATATCCATGTACGGAAAGTGTAAGCATTCGCCTCGCCATTCATCTTGCATAGCAATTTGACCACATCATCTACCTCCTGCACCAAATTGGACCGCGGAAGAGTTCTCAGGAACTTTGAAGGAGATCTAGGCTTCTTCATGTATCGGCTATTCATTATGCTCACACAATCAGCTCTATGCTTCTCCCACCTGCTGCCGACATCCTGAAGACTAATGGAAGTCACCACCTTTCGCACTGGAATCTTCAAACAATAATTGATGAACTCTGCGTCCAAATGAATTATTGTCTTTCCCGTAGCATCACGCACTGATTTGGATGAAGGATGGTAAGATCTAAGCACTCCATAACAAACTTTGACAACTGGGTTGTGCATGGAAAGCTGCAGCTTGGATAATTCCACTGCTTTTAACCGCACGCATGAGTGAAGTCTTTCCCGCTCTGGATCTATCAATCAATTCGGAAAGAGGTTCGGACCTAGATCTCGTGTGTCTCCTATGTCCGCGAGTTTGGAAGCGATGCATGACTCCATCGTGATTTCTTTTTCATTTCTCTTCGCCATGGCTTTGTCTGAATAATTCTTTTTCTTCTTACTTGGCCGGATTTCTTCAAAACTAGTGCAGATATGGACAATTCTTCAGATTCGGAGGATATATGGAATGTATTGGACATTGATAAAAGCTCATTTTCTTTTGTAAAGCACCTGTAATGAATTTCTGCAATTAATTTAGACAAAAATGGCCACCGGAGCATGAATAGTGAATTTTAATTGTAAAAATCTGCACTTTTCAAGCCTGCTGCCCCAAAAATTGATGTTTAATTTGCACATAAAGAGAGCATGAATCCTTTCAACAACACCTGAGCACCTGTAACACCTATGCAAACAATTATGCATAAAGATCAACCTCCTTCACACCAAATCCTGGAAGCTTTTAGCCTTGTTTCCACCTTGCTCGAGCAAAATCCTTCTTTAAATGGGGGCACACTTTTCCTCTTGGCTGCAATTCTTTATCCGTGAATTAAATAATTCACCCATATGGCTATCCATGCTTATATAACCCTCACAATTCTATAATTAATAATTGCCCTTCCTATTCTCGACAATTAATTAATTAAAAATCATGCTTTTCTTTTTAAAAATATCATGTTTAAGGACAGCCATCCAATAAATTAAATTAATCCAATTTAATCCTCCACACTTGACTTCACTTAAGCTTCATAGTGTGCCTTAACCATAGCCATTTAAAATAGAATTTATTTTAATGATTTAATGCCTTAAAATCATTAAATATGTCCCAAATGGGGCGCACTTTTGAGATGAAGGGGGCAGCCTTTAAATGAATTAAATTTAATCCATTTAAATCTATTTCTTTTATTCCCCTTTTGACTTGTTGACTTCTTCCAAGCTTGGGCGTACTTTTAGAAGAATAAATTAATTAAAATAATCACTTAAAGGTTGCCAACAACTCACTAAAGGGGTGCACGTTTTTGCATGATATAATTCTATTTTTAAGAATTTCCACAATGGGATTCTTTACCCTGCAAGGCAGCCCCGGAAATCCCATGATTCACTTAAGTGATTTGACTTTGACAATGAGATTATTTACCCTGCAAGGCAGGCAATAAAATCCCATGATTTCACTTAAGTCACTTTCCTTTTATTTTATCATGGGAATTTTTACCCTGTAAGGCAGGTAATAAATTCCCGCTTGCCTGCGACCTCTAACTTTCCCACTGCAGCTTAAGTGAATTTTATAACACGGAAAAAGTACCCTGCTAGGCAGGTATAAAATTCCCACCTTGCCTGCTGCTTGTATTTTTCCCATTGCAGCTTAAATCCTTTGTTTTCCAAAAATGCGCCCAACCCCGCAGGGGCTTTTCCGTGCACGACTTCGCTTTTTCCCAGTGATCTAGACCTCCGATGGCGACTTCCTCGGGCATAACATGCGTATATGTTTTCCAATTTGCTCCAGGCCAAAAATCGGGCTCACCCGGCAAAGGAATTGCTCTAGAGAAATTTCATAGAAAACGAAATGGGACAACACAAAAACACGAAAAATTGCCAAAAGTCACAAATAAAGCCCAAAACTTATTCCAAGTTAAAACCCTTCTGGTACATAGGAATAATGACATGTTCGATCATAATAGAGTTAAAACGGAGCGCAAATAGCCTCATACGGGGCTCAAAATAATTAAATACAAATTTCCCGCAGACAAATCCCGACGATAGAATATAACAATTTTGGGCATCTAGGTATTTGGCGAAAAAGGCTAATATGGCTCTTTGGGAATATCTTGATGCAATACAAGAACTTTCAGGCAATAAAAACACAAAACGACCCATTATTTTAAAAGTACGAAAAATTTTCGGATAGGGTAGTCGCAGATTTCAGGATGAAATCTGGGTGACACCAATCACGTAAAGGGACAGTACAAAAACCAAGAAACAAGTTAGGCTATATGTTTGACTAAATGCTTGAACTAGAAATTTGTGCTTTCTTGTTTGCCTGGTAGTTGGATTGCATTCGTCTTGATGTAGTTTGGTGTCTTTATGCCTCGAGGTTTGTATGATTTGATTCCTATTCTTTGGTTTTTAGATTATTTCAAGCTCTTTTGGTGTACCTTTCAAAGTCATAATGCAATAGTTTTATGAATAAAGCTCAAGCCTCTTCCATTTCGTGTTACATAATTGTTGTTGAATTGATCTCGCATTTCTACAAGGTTAAGGCCGTCCTTCATTGGATGGCTCCCCCTCTCCACCATAAGCGCATCGAGAAAGGATTGATTATCAATAGGAACTTCATAAAACCCCAAATAAAAAGACATATGTCACGCCCACAAATTTGGCACACAAGTACAACAAAAATACCGGAATAATTTTTTTTTGGGACTGCATTACTTGATACACGACACCACATGGGATCACTTAGGATAATTCAACATCACATAAGACATTTACACAAACTTGAACCCACATGATGCATATCAAGCCACATTTTCCCCAAATGAAAAGTACAAAATAACGATTCAACTATAGTATAAACTCACGTATAAGCATTTTCCACGACACGCCACTTCCATGGTTTTTTTGTTGATAGATAAACGCTTTTTGACCGGAGCTATGAATCGGAGTACATTCAACCAAGATATAGCAATTAAGCTCAACAATTAGCAAATCAAATCCACCACACAAGAACACACTTCTAGTTCGGGAAATTTCGAACGAGAATCCACCATTGTTAAATGCACTGCCGGCCGCTCCACCTCGGACATTACCATCCCGAATGGGGATCGTGCCTAAGTGGGATTTGAACTCGAGTGGTCTTGGATACAACCATCCGTCTTAACCACTCCACCCAGACCCCATCGGTGGGACACTTCCATGGTTACATATTTATTACAATCCTATTTTCATTATTGACCTTAATTATTTTTTAAAAAACACTTAACATGTAGATCTTCATTCTTTAAACTAGCTTGCATTTTATTTATTTCGTTTAACATTTTACATATAATGGTTCCATTTAATTTTACTCATTTCTCTTTTCGCATTAATTTGTATATCCTGATTGTTAATGGGAGCATCTAAACACCCATGAGGCTACTAGTACTTGTTCTAAGGATTTGTTATAAGGAGCATGTTTACTTGGTTTTGTAATTTACCTTCATTGCAACAAGGGAGATTCACATGAAATAAAATGAAGTCTATTAGGTCAAGAGTGGACAGATTTTGAGTTCTTTTCGAGTAGCATTTAAACACTAAGATTACACTCTTTTTTTTTTTTAAGTTATTACAACTAACTATGTATTCTAACTACTTAACTTAAATACTTAGTTTGCATCGTTCATGATACATAGAAGAGGGTTTGCATCGAGTCAAAAGGGACAAGTCTCAAAATTCCCCTTTTTATAATTTTAATCATTTAACATTGTTGTTTAAACCATGAGGAGGGTATGGTGAATATGTTCATCCCTTAAGTATTGCAAGTTTCCCATTTAATAGGTTGAATGATCACTAATGAGGCACTATTTTATTTTTATTTGTTATAACAATCATCTTAGTCATTTTAGTCATGTTGGCATCATTCAAGGTGTATGCGACATTTAACAATCGTTCCAAATCTCCTCTCATTTACTCATGTTCTTATAACCCTTATGTCATTACATTGACTTCATATTGACTTCCTTTTAGAACAACTAAGGTTCATATACTACTTGTCCTTTACTTAGTCATCAAGATCCTAAGGAGTATGATTTCACACTTAACCAAGTTTGGATTATTCTTGGGCAATTTAAGTATTAGATGCATGTTACAAGGAGACATTCAATTATAATTTTATACACCATATTACCTTCTAGCCACTACCCTTCTCGTTGGTCAAACATATATTAATGTGTAATTCACCCTAATTCTCATGAGAGGTCCACGATAGACTAATTTCATTAACACCCAAAAGGGTCTACACCAAACTAATAGGAAAAACTTAGGGAAACCAAATATCCTTACCTCATAACCTTTGCACAACCAAAGGTACTTCTTGCCAAGGTAACACTTCTATTTGTGAGGAGAATAAGGGCTTCAACTCAATAGTTTCATACATAGGTAACTTATGACACAGGTTCCACTCATGGATCAATCCCTCATATCATAAGTACATAACATGCTTAACACTAAGTCCAGGGAATAAATCATGAGTTTTACTTTACTTTAGGTTCAACACCTTGTTAGGACCAAGTCTAGAGGTTTATACTAGATATGTTCCTTGTCCAAAAATGACCTCTCAAGAGGTCTTAGGTTAGCTTAAACAAATTAAGGTCAACAAATTTCACAATCGACACTATGAAAAGTTTCACACCACTCCATCTTGTTAGAGCATGGAGCCTTAACAAACATCCTGACATGGTATCTTCCTTTAGGATACATTGTGGTTCAACTAAGAGGATTTTAAATAAAATCAAGTTTTCTAATGGCTTCAAGGATGGCCTTACCATCAATTTTCCCACAACTCATTTCTTTGTTAAATACGAGACTTGTATTATATGCAAGGTGACATCATGAGTTATCCACTAGATATGAGATTTGCATAATGAAACACAAAGGGCACAACTCATCATCATGAGGTTTTATCGAAGCATGACACCTAAGAGTAGAAATATTAGTTGGTAAAAGCCAACTTAGGATGGTCATGGTCAAAGTGGGGATCACTCAATATGGAAGAAATCTCAAGTTGTTCTCAACTACCTAGTGTCAAAGCTCACCTACTAGTCGTGCAATAATTGAGGGAAGATGAAGAATGAAGGGATTTTAGAGCACAATTCCATTTTAATTTATATAGAGATACTCCTTTCTACCATACATGATGTAGGTTTCACAACATAGCTACAAATGAAATCAAGAAGAGCATTTAGTAAAATTTGGCTAATTCTTTAAACTCGATAACAAAGAACAATTACAAGTTTATTAAAACTTCATGCATGACAAGGAAAATCTTTTTTTTTTGAAAACAAATAGTGCAATGACACTTTACTGTAAACGTAGAAATACATATTTTTTTCCAATAACATATATAAATTACAATAATACACAAAATGAATTACAACCACGTCATTTCACCATCTTACTTGCATCCTGCAAAACCATGTGAGCATGAGTCATGAAAATCATTGGCATGGATCCACCCTCCCTCTAACATGTTATCATCATGCAAAAACAATTTTAAAGGAGAGAAAAATAACATAACAAATTTCCATATTTTGGAGCATGATTTCAATTCAGATTTAAGAGAGAGAAAGGGAGAGTAGAGAGAGAGAGAGAACATTTCTTTTTTTTGCACAAGTAGAGGGGTGAAAAAGTATCCTATCAAGTGTTACGTGCAGCAAACATACATGAACATATATATCATAGTAGATTACGGTTTCCAATACATGTTTTTTTTATTTATTTTGGTCATAAGGGAGGTTAAGGACTTGTTGCATCACGCCAATATGGCATTTCGTTAACCATCTATTTACAGTCTCTCGAACAACGTATTTCAAGTCCATATGCATGTAATCAACCACTATACTAGTCTTATCCCTAGCACAAACTTTAGAGGGTCAACATGGGTCCACGGCCTCAGATTTCGTTGCTGCGCAATTTGGTCCAAGTGGCCACAAAATGGGCCCACAAAAGAGCACCCAACATCATAACAAGGTGTTTAATGCCTCTAATTGACTCTCTACTATACAACGAATTACGAGAAAAAGATGGATTGCAAAACCGATAAGCGGAGCTCAAACTAGATGCACTTTTCGGAGCAGTTGGCTAAATTTGGTTGTTTGTCCTTCAACAAATAAGGCTAAGTGGCCTCCAAAAGGGCCCCCAAAAGGCGCAGAAAATCCAAATGGAATGTTTGAAAGTCCCATCTTCTTCTCTATTAAACAAATAAACACAAGGAGCAAACGGTATCCAAAACCGATAAACGATGCTCAAACAAGGAGTATTTTTTCGGGGTCACTTGGCTGAATTTAACTGCTGCCCAACAGCAGCCTAAGCCAAGTTGGCTTGAAATGGTTACGTAAAAGTGCTTTTTGGAGAGTATAGTTCAAATGAACCATGCAACATGATTCCGTGCATGACAAAGAAGAGGTTTGAGGTTTCACATTTCATTTTTGGGGACCATGGGCACTAAAACCGAGGTGGTTTCGGAGGGGTTCTGTTGTTTTGAGCAGCTGCCTCCAACAGGAAATTCACAGAAGTAGCCTTGAGAACCACTTATAAAAACATGGTCGATGGTTGTGTTGGCGGTGTGTTTCAGGTTGGGATGACAACCTAGTACAAGGAAGGAGTTACATCAGTTAAATTTAGGAAACGAGTTTAAGAGGCGCTCTTTGCACGTTGATCTCGAGAGGCGTTTGTCGTATTTGAAGGGGGTTGTTTTGACCTTGAGAGGGAACGTCTTCTTGCCGTTTTCCTTCGTGATTGGTTGTCACAAATGGTAAATGCATGAGCAAGATTCTGACTTAGTTTTATTCGGTTCACGATGGAACTGGACTATAATGACATCAAAAGGAGGTATTTTCGTGGTAGGTTTAATTGGCATGATTTTTGATTTGAAATGGTTTATATGGTAGCAAATTAAATGTTTTTTTAACTAATCATTCACTGTTTTACTCAACCCAAAAATTATAGATGCAAGTTACGAAAGAAAAATTTATGAGAAAGGATGAAAACCATGCCTGTTAGAGAACAACGCTGGGTAATCGTGGCTTCAGGTAGTTTGCACGCTCTCCAACATTCTCCGAATCATTTGGACCTCCTCTATCCTGACCACATTTATTCAACATGTTTCGCCAACAGTCCATGTACCTTTGTACATGTCCACATTTCTTTGTGAAACATTTTGTCAAACAGTTCACATGCTTGCACATTTTGCACAACCACGTCATCATCTTTTAGTGATACGAAGTCTTCAATCATACAAAGGGCTGTCAAGGGATTGACATAAACAGTAGCAGCATATTCGGTGGTACATCTTTAGGAACCTTACACCATGCACTCTCCTCCTTCACAATGCATGTCTGCCAAGTTCCAAATGATGGAGGTGATGGGAGAACCCAGTCACCAATAGAAATATTTTTCACAAAAGATCCCAAAGCTTTTACTTCTCCAACTCCTTCATAGCCTCCAACTGCAGGTAGCGCAGGGCGAACTGGGTAAACACCTCCTATTCGATTGATGTCTGATGGATTGATAGGAGCATCCAACAGTTTTATGCATATGTCATTCTCCTTAAGATCAACTCGAGGGAGGTCACCCAATAATTTTCATCATGTTGAATTGGGTCACAGACCCGAGTCACAAAGTTAGGCTCCTCGCCTGGTAACATTGTCAGGAGTTCCATGTTCCTCATAAATAATAGCCCTAGAATATGGACATGCAGACGAGGCACACATGCGCAATGAGGCCCATGGCCATCTATAACAAGGCATTCCATTTCCTCTAAGAGAGGTCAAAGACTGCGCTTCCAAAGCTACTTTTAAATTTCTGATTAATCCCAGCATCCCCATTAATAGGAATCTGACAGCACCTCATAGTACACACTAACAACTCCTTATGTCCTTTATGCTTTGATGAATGTCCATACCCTGTTCTAGAGCGTTCATTTTGGCATTAAAAGGGAGGAATGATGGCCAAGGTTGTGGAATTTGGCTTTAACTCTGCCAATCGCATTTGCTTGAGCAGTTTCAAGGCCATTTAACAAACCCATTTTGATCATATCCCGTAACCATGGCATTCCAGGTTAATACATCTAGATGAGGCTTTTCTTTGAGACGCCTTAAAGGCTAGACAAGAACACCTGTATCCTGCAATCATCATGCTCCATGAGACTACAACAGGTT
Organism: Taxus wallichiana var. yunnanensis; assembly: GCA_018340775.1. Lineage (NCBI taxonomy): Eukaryota > Viridiplantae > Streptophyta > Pinopsida > Cupressales > Taxaceae > Taxus > Taxus wallichiana. Next base: position 424,358,738 of record CM031236.1, on the reverse strand, counting down.
TAAAAGCGCACAAAAATAATAACATTTAGATTTTCCTCAGGGTAGCTAACGCTGCCAAGCTGCTACCAATTCAAACTAAAGACTGATTCAAGACAGACACTCCTGCTATTGAAATATTGATTGCTCTCACCAACTGAACCTGTGTTTCTGCATGCCATTAAGACAAAAATAATCTTACGTGGCCAGGTTATATTCCATGAAAATGCATTTCTTCAAGGCATTTTGCCAAACAGTCTGTGTTTTGTCTCCACTCGTCCGCGCAGCAACATCAAACAACAATGCCAATGCCATCCTCTACCAATCTCAAATGCTTGCTAACAGAGAGGTCCATAAGCTGATTCAAAGCTCCTAATTCGTACAGGCAGCTGGGATGCTGACTATGGCAGATGAGAACACATCTAGCAGGTCACTTGCAATTACAACATCTGACAAAAGAACAGCTTCCTCCTCTGCTTTGATAGACACCTAACCCTGAAATCATCACCTTCCAGATTTGACACAGGTGGGAGGATGCGTACAAGGGTGAACTAATCAGATTGGCGACCTGTTATCATACGGTGGAGCAATTAAAGCTTGCGTGAGGATGCCCATGCTTGATGTCCGCTGCCCTTACTCTCACCCACTCCTGCCATCGCTTTCACTCTCTCACCCACCCCTGCATTTACTCCTCAACACATTTCCTTCTTTCTTTTAGATTTATTTTATTTTATTGAGTTGGGCACTACACTTTATGAATCGGATGAATTGAAAAACCTCAAACAAAAAGAGTTAATAGTTTAAAAGGAACTCGCAGAGAACAACTGATCCTTGGAAATGGTCATTTATTCAAGAAACTAACCAGTTTAGAGAACTTTGAAGGATAATTAGGACCCTAATGAACATGTTGTGAATGATAGCTTCTAAGTCTAAGTTTCTAACCATATGATTGATAGAGAGTAAACGTTGAACAGGAAGGCAGATCAAACGAACAAAGATTGACAAGAACTGTGATCTGAACAAGGTCGAACTTTCATACAGAGTGTTTCATACGGTGGATCTCGAACATGGAAAAAAACAGTGCATTAAAAAAATGTGACACTGTTTTTTTTTTTTTAAGACCCAACGCCATATATAAATACAGAGCTACACCTAAGGGCTGTGGTTCTGCGGTTGTTGGGGCAGGGAAAAGTTTACTGCCATGTTGGGTCACAGGTTTGAGTCACACTAAGTGGCTCTTCAATAAATATGATATCCAAAGCACATGCAGCAACACGCCCAGGGCTTGTACCCCTGTTTGTGTCCAATTGAATTCATAACTCTGGTCAATAAAAAGCATTTACTGATCAAATAAATAAATAAATACAGAGCTACCAGGAAAAATACATTAAATTTCTCTAAACCACCATATATAGTAACCATGGATCTGAACATTTTTGGATGACAATACTTAGAAAACAATGATGAAGTGGTAAAATGTAAATTCTTAACCTACAACATTTCCCATTTAAGAGAACCTGGTAAAGAAGGTGACTTTTTATCAATAAAAGAATGAAAGCCTGAAACTGCACCAATCTCTGGTTGACATAAACACCGAGTTCCTGGGTCCGAGAACATTACCTATTTAAACAAACCAGCTCCGAAATGAAGGCAATGCTGATGCTTCTTTCTCCATCATTGCCGGTGTGAAAAAGCTCCAATACCGGTGCCAATTCAGCTCTGTGGGCAATCAAGTTTCTGCAGCTTCCGTCTCCTCGAATACAGCACAGAAGAATAGAGACTGCACAAAACCTCACTTGAAGGCTTTTGCATTCCAAGCTCTGGATGAGGGCAGGAAGCGCTTTCATAGAAATAACAGTGAGAGCATTCAATGACCTGCAGCTCTCATCTCCACCACTCAGCATTCTTTCCAACATCACTATAGCAACCTCCTTGGGTTGAAAGTAGATTGGAAAATGTATCTCGTTCTCTTCAATGTTTGTAATAATTATATGGACTAATGATGGAACAAGATCATGGAATGAAAGTTGTGAGGATGATGGTTTCAATTGATACAAAAGAACAGCAGCTTCAACGAGTCCTTTCCTTACAAGGGCGGCGAGGCACTCGAAGTCTTTGTCCATCTTCTTTAGAGTTTGCGCGGCAATGTCGTCTACAGATACAAGCTCTGAAAGAATGTACACGGTGGCTTTTAGTGCCTGTGCATCAAAGGAATTGGAGAGTATTTCAAGGAAACTATTAATCACTGCTGGCTTAGCTAGGTGTGATTGGATGATTGGATTTCCTTTACAGCCTTGCCAGACTTTTGAAATCTTGAGAACGGCTGATTCACATTCCTGCAAGTCTTGGGAAGTACAAAGGTGTGAAATTGATGGTCTTAGTTCACTTGTCATTCTCTCAAGAGTAGCTTGACTGACAACACTGATTGGAGAAGATGCGACTGGGCCTGATCTGCGTATAAAACTCCTTTTAGTTTTTATTTCAGTAATGTCACTGTTAGAATTTAGAGTCGGGCTTGAATTTAAACCTTGTGAAGAAAGACCAGATGAATTGTATAAATCAGCAGAATTTAAAGTGTGAAGTTGCGGTGTTTCAGAGAAACGGAATTCCATGGCTAATTCAGGATTCTGTTCCTTCCAGCTACCAATAAGCCTTTTCAATAAAATATTTGTATTCGGAAGTGCAGTGCTTCCAAGAGTCTGCCTAGTAATTGGGCATGTTGTGTTTCCTCTGTCCAGCCATTCCTGAATTGCTTGGCGCTCATATGTTTGGCCTGTCTCCAGTGTGACTGGATCTGTGAAAAGCTGACCTGTTATAGGACACACAAAATCTTTTGGAGGCCGCCTCTGAGGAGTGGATTTACCGGATGAATGCACCTGAAAGCTGGTTTGGCTTATATCCTCTTCGCTTTCTGTCAGTGGTGAGGATATTGGTGTTGAATAGCTGCATTAAAAATGGCTGCCTGTTCCTTTAGAAATCGTTATTTTAATTGTAATTTACATCCCAACTTTACTCTATACATAAAACTACTCAAAATGTCTTTATTTTTAGAATTATAAGTAAATGTTGGGACTCATTTTGCGTAGGGTACCTTTTTTTCTACTTCCGCTCTCTGTGTTCCATAGTCATTTAATTCAGTTTCCTTATGACCTTCGTCCTCATCATCATGTATATCTCCATATGAATTTGCATCCTGCATTACCAACGGAAAAAACAATTTGATAGAAGACAGAGTTTCTTGTTATTTTATTCCTACAAGCATGCAACTGTGCTTGGGATAGACTTACTATAATGTAAAGACATTGAAAGTTTGTGACAATGGAACTCATAGCTCTGTGCTTGTGGATATGGGTCCTTAACCAAAAGTCCATACATGAGACTTCAGCAAGGTACATGCAAAAATCACATGGCCAGAATTGTTCAATTACTGGATTAGAAACTTTACATGAGCCATCTTGAGATGTTGACAAAAGATCTTTCATGGAATTTTCTGGATGTACAATTCTCGGGTTTAAACAGCATAGTAACTGGTATTTACTGGCAAATTGAGGCATATTGAGATGTTTGACAGATGCTCTTCCATGGAGTTTTTGGATGTACAATTGCTGAGTTTAAATCATAGTTACGCGGGGACGCGTCCCCCCCAATTTTGACATATTCGGGACGTCCTGGGGACATGGGGAAACGTTTCCCCCATGTTTCCCACTGTGTTTTTGTTGGGAAACGTCCTGGGGATGTCTGAAGATGTTGGGAAACGTCCTGGGGACGGGGAAATGTGGGGGGACGTGGAAACATGTGGGGGACGTCCAAACATCTCCCACGTGGTCTGCCGCTTTTTTCAACAAAAAAACATAAAAACAACACTTTAAACTATTTTTTTAATTGTAAATCACTTATAATATAAAAACAACATTACTAACCTAACCCTAACCCTAAAAGTGCAATTTTATGTTATAAATTTACATTATGGGCTCATTTCATATTCACACCAAGCAAGAGCAAGAGCAAGAGTGAGAGCAAGAGCAAGAGCAAGAGCAAGAGGGAGAGCAAGAGCAAGAGCAAAAACAAGAGCAAGCAAGAGGTATTTATATTTATAATTTTATTTGCTTACAATACCCGTAAAAGTTTTTTTTTTTTTTTTAATTTAGATTATAATTTATATTTGCATTTTTTAGGGGCTGTTTTTTAGCATTTGCATCTACATTCACAATGTAATCATGCATGTAGTTTGTAGGATTTTAAAAAATGCATATTGCATAGGGTTTGGTTGTAAATGGTTACGTTTTTTTTTTAAATTACATTTTTATTTTTATTTTAAATTTTATATTATATTTGCATTTTTTAGGGGTTGTTTTTTAGCATTTGCATCTACATTCATAATGCAATCATGCATATAGTTTGTGGGATTTTAAAAATGCATCTTGCATAGGGTTTGGTTGTAAAATTTAAATGGTTACGTTTTTTTTTTTTAATTACATTTTATTTCTAGTTTAAAATTTATATTATATTTGCATTTTTTAGGGGCTGTTTTTTAGCATTTGCATCTACATTCACAATATAATCACGCACGTCGCATATAGTTTGTAGGATTTAAAAAATGCATATTGGTTACATTTTTTTAAAATTAATTCATTACATAATCAATCAATCATATAGTTATGGTTGTTTTTAATTCATTGCAACAATCATCACCATGAGTTCTTCTTCTGAGTATGAGTATGAGTATGAATCAGAGTAGGAGAGGGTTGAACAGGAAGTTGAGATAGGTGGTCGTGGAAGAGTTGGTGATGCCACAATGGGGGAGAGTGGAGAAGGGACACAAAATGTAGTGGCAGCAGCAACTGGTAGTTCAGTTGGTAGTGCTACCAATTGCCCCTCTCAAATGTTGTCCAAATTTGCCATTGGACCATTTGATAAGAAGAAGCCATTGCAACAATTTGCCCAAATAATTGATAACCCCACCTCCAAGTCTCGAGGGGGGAGCAAAGTATGGAAGTGCAACATATGTCCACTGACTTGGCATGGCAGTATCACTAGGACCAATGCACACTTGTTGCACCTTACAGAAGGGGGTTGGCACTTGTAAGGGCCTTTCACTAGAGCAAAGAGCTGAGATGGTGAGAATCTTCAATGGATATACTACAAACAATGTGCCAGAAGTTTGTGGTTCTACTCTAGCTGGCAAACATAGTAATACTCTAGCTGGTTCTAGTTTTGGAGTGTCAGAAGTGGAAAGCAGAGGGAAGAGAAAGGCCGTGGGGGCAGCCCCAAATTCAGTTGTTGACATGTTTGATTCAAAGGCAAGGGAAGAGGCAGATGATGCTATTGGGAAATTTTTCTATGCTATTGGGATTCCATTTAATGCCGCTCGCTCTCCTTATTACAAGGAGGCTATGGCTAAGGTTGCAAAAGCAAGTACAAGTTATGTGCCTCCTGGAGACACAAAACTGAGGACGACAATCTTGGATAGAAACTATTCCAAGGTTAATCTGTTGATGGAGGAGATGAAGGTGACATGGGTGTCACATGGATGTAGCATTATCATGGATGGGTGGACGGATATTAGACACCGTCCTCTCATCAATATCATTGTCTCTTGCAAAGATGGACCGTACTTCTTGAGAGCAATTGATTGTTCTGGGAAGCGAAAAGATGTTGAGTTTCAATATCAGATTTTGAAGAATGCCATTGAGGAGGTTGGACCTTCCAACGTTGTACAAGTTGTCACAGATGCAGCTTATGTGTGCAGAGCAGCAAGCAAGCTAGTGGAGCGGGAATATAGGCATATTTATTGGACTCCATGTTGTGTGCATGCCATGAACAATGCACTAAAAGACATAGGGAAGATTCAGTGGGTTAACCAGATAGTGACTGAGGCCAGGGATGTGCAGAAGTTCATATGTAATCACCACACATCATTGACACTTTTTCAAATTTTTCAAGAAGGAATTTTTGAAACCAGTTGACACCCGCTTTGCATCTTATTTTATTTTGTTGGAGAGGATGTTTGAGTCAGCAGGAGCCCCTGCAAATTATGATTATGACACAGGATTGGACTAGGTGGTGTGAGTCCAAGACAGATCAAGGGAAAAGAGTGAAGGAAGTGGTGTTGGGAAACATTTTGGGTTGATATGAAATACATCATATCAATCATAGCTCCAATTTTTAGTGTCATCAAATATGGGGATTCTAACAGCCCCAATCTTGGTGAGATCTACGAGTGCATTGACAGCATGCTTGGGCAAATGAAGGCAACTATTCGGGTGAGGGACCCCACTTTGGAGTTCTATAATGAACATATACAACCCATTATTCAACAGAGATGGGAGAAGTTGAACACTCCTCTTCATATGGCTGCATATGCACTGAATCCCAAATGGTATGTGGAGAGGCCAGGCAGAGTTATCCCATTGGATGATGATGAGGTGAAGAAGGGCCTTATGAAGGCCTTTAAAAAAATGTACACTCCACAGAGGCTTCACAGATCAGAATGGAGTGGCTTGACTTCACTGAACTTGATGGGTACAAAACATCAGCAAAGGCAGACAGGGTAACAATAGCACAGGAGAAGCCAGTGAGTTGGTGGCGACTGTATGGGCTTCCAGGACTGCTGCGACCACTTGCCATTCGCCTCCTTTCCCAGGTTTCTAGCTCCTCTGCCTCTGAGAGGAACTGGTCTACATATGGTTGGATACACTATTGTTAAGAGGAACAAGCTTACTTTTGCAAGAGCGGAGAAGCTTGTAGCTGTACACAGTGTTTTGCGTCTTATGGATCGCAAGACACCTGAGTACAAACAGACCCAACATTACGGTGGGATGTAGATCCCGAGGAGCCGAGGCAGGTTGAAGAGGACAATACTGTGCAGCGGGGATTGATTGGGCTTACCTTTGAGGACGAGGATGCTAGTACCAACGAGGAGTTCATGGATATTACTTCAAATGTTGATTCTGATTTTTAGGTTGATACTTGTAGTTGTCCTCTTTTTTTGTAATATTGACAATAGACAATTGTTGGTGTATTTGGCTATGAGATTAATGATATGAATATCAACTATTGTCACTTGATCAATCGTAATTTAGAATGGTTTTACTTTTATATTTTATAATATATTTGAAATTTCAGCTTGTCTCAAATTCAAAATTCAAATATGTATTATGAATTTTCAATTTATGACATTAACATATTGATATTATAGTATTAAGGAATGTATTTGATGTTTATGAGTTCAAGTTCCACCTTATTTAAATCTCAAATGGTTTTATTTCAGCTTATTTATATAATTTAGTCACTATATCTTTATATTTTAAATATTTATATATTTTTTAATTAGCCGTCCCCCACCGTCCCCAAAATTTAGAAATTTTTGCCGTCTGGAAACCCCGTCCCCCCGTCTCAAGTAACTATGGTTTAAATGACATAGTCCTTGGTATTTATTGGCAACAATGCTTTTGATCTCACAAACCGCTACGAACTTGGAATATTAGATCTTCCCATCGAATTATTGTATAGGAAGTTGGTGTTTGGAGGGTATATAGCTAATTCATTTGGCATTTGGAAGACAGCAAGCTTTTGTTTTACAAGTTAATGCATTTTGAGAAATTTTTAAGGGTTTACATTGTGATTGATTCTCCTATTCTGCAATTTACAAGTTTAAAAGAGGTTACAGTTCCATGGTTTAAATGTTACAGTTTGAAGGTTCAGTACCTGTCAGTAGCCCAGTTAAGGCTCACTCTGTTAAAATGATGTGCAAATAAAGCTATGGCTGGTTGTACAACGTACATACTGGATACTAGGAGAATTCAAGTTCCCTACAATGTTCAGAGAGGACGAGAGCCCTTCTCATTCAAGCTTATGGCAATAAAGTATCACGCCTACTTTTGGGGTATTCGAAGTTGCACATTATTTGGTATCAAGAACTTATATTATAAAGGATAGAAAGATTTTAAGTTTTTAGGCTGTGTCCTATGTCTCAAGCTATTTGAAGGGCAGCATTTTTTTGAAGTTTGCCAAGTATAAGCCGCTAGAAGAATCTCTTCTGGAGGATATCAAACTATTTGCAAAATGATTAGTATATTTCAGGGACATGGAATTCCGAATTTACACTGTTTTTCTGAGTTTTTTCAGATGGTGGCTGCTGTTTTGATAAGGTCTTCTGGTTCAAGTTCCTGCCTTCCGTTGCAAATTCATACAAATCCTTAAATTAAGGTAAGTTCAAATACCTCTAGATGGAGCTCGGGATCTGGTGAAGTAGCCACTGAATCCTCGGATGAATAAGCATTTCTTGGTGATGAACAGAAAGCAGAGTCAGTATCAGCCTCGAGCAGTTCTGAGAGAGGCTTGGAATTTGAAACCCTTTTTTTCTAAAACAGTTGCAATGAAGCAGTCTCAGAGTTTGAATTTTTCCTAACAGGAAAAATTGCATTTACCAACATAAATTTATCTTCTGAAATTGTCTGGTGCATTGAGAATACCTGTTTGGAGTTTTTCCATGTAACACAGGCTGTTAGTGCTTTCTTAGTTGTTTCCATTTTGTAATCCATTTCAACGTCACCATTGTATGCATTATCGGCACTACAATTTTTTGTTCTCTCTTTTCGCAGTTAACCTCCTGCCATTCTCAATAGAAAACCAGCTAAATAATCACTCTTAAAATTCAATAACTAACCTCCAATAGCTTTAAAACAAGAAATTACAATCTGAAAAATTAAATTTAGTGTTAGGCATTACATTAAAAGGTCTTCTGGTTGATAAAATGTACGCTTCATCGTCTGTAGTATTACTATTCTCAGAGCCATACCTGAGTATAAATGGCAGTCTGTATAGTAATTAGAAATCCTATTAAAAGAATTACAATCCGTCATTGCTTGGTTTTCAAAAATATAAAATCAGGCTCACTAAATATAAAGTTGTTCTCTTTGCATGCATTTCAAAAGCAAATTTATGGGCCTTCTAGACTACTACCAGAGTCATATAGTTGCTTGCTAAAGATAATAATCCATTATGCAATGAAAATTAAGAGTTCTCAAGAAAACTCTTCATGTATTTTTGCAGACATTAATGTCTCGTCTAGGTGTGTATGGATGCATTTACAAAGAAAATGAAAATGAGATTGTATTGTAAGAGACTTCACATCTCAGGATGCAAATACTTGAAAAAATGCAGAGAATGTGGCTGGCTAAGAGGAGCAGACTGATTTTCTGAGGATGTAACAGAAGAAGGGGATGGAGATCAAAACAATGACACCACAGATTGCTGGTAAAATGATACATAAGCCTGAGTATTTCATTTGTGGAAATGCGAACGAACAAATCAGTATACAAATATTGATGATTTATGAATATAACAATTACCTTGTAGGAGCTTCACCATTTCCAGTTGATAAGCCAACCACAGAAGAGAAGCCTGCACTTTTGGGCGCGGCAGGTCCAAATTTGACAGACTGAGGAATCAATCGACTGAGCTCATGTCTAGGTGTCATGGGAGGCTCAGCAATGGGCATTAAGGGATTGGCTCCCTTCTTGCTTACAGAAGGATCAAAATTAATCCAATCCTTATAGTATCTAGCATAAAGCTTGGTATTTTCATCCAGAGACTCCCGGTACACTCTCTCCAGCTCCTGCAATCTTTGGGTTTGTTCCAGGCTTAAGTTAGATAGCAAGGTTTCGTTGAAAGTACATTCAAAATCATCTCTGGAAAAAGAGAGATCAGTAGTGTCCGGCGAATGGTTTAAAACAATTTTATGCCTCTCTTCTGTGTACCATCCAACAATAGACCTAAGATGAGGAAGGAAGAGAGTCTCCCAGAGCTCTGGTGCAAAGTCAATTCTGGAAAAGAGAGGATCTACAAGAAACATCTCTAGCGTCTGGGCAACAGCATTCCTGTCATCGTTCCTCAATTTCCAAAGAAAGGCCAGATTAAAATGCGACCATGCACACAAATAGAAATTGGGAACACCTGCAGTAGTCTGCCTTGCGTCCAACATAGCACACACCTGCAGCATCTTCTCTGCATGCTCTAATCTTGCTGCCTTGGTTTCCTCATTGGAAGTACTGATGGCCTCTTCCAGAGCATCGATTCCCCAATCTAAATTTGCCAAAACAGCTTGCTCAGAATAAGCTACTTCACCCAGGCCTGTCTCACCTGCTGCTAGTCTCTCTGCGCACTGTTCCTTGTGTTGAAGCCTTTGTTCTCTGTTAATCAATCTGTCTTGTAGGAAACTTGCTATTGTTACAGTCAAGACTTTGTCAAGGTTGTTGCTTTCCATGATAGACTTTGTCAAGATTTTGAACTTCAGGTCTCAAACACACCAGTACATGGCGATGCAATCACTTGCGATTACAATTACAAACCCAATTTCTTCTTTGGGATTTGAAGAAAAGTGATTCATTAACACATTTAATGTCTTTCTACTTTGATTAGCACGTTGGCTCCTAAAAGAATTTAGAGAATGCCCGTTAGCAACAGTATTTTGGGGACATCTATAAGGTATGAATTTCTATGAGAAAGCCATACAACACACCATGTTTTTGTTTCAGAAGTTTGTATTTGACTTCCTTGGTTTGCAGGGATTGCTTGTGATGGTCATGAAGTTTGTTATCTTGTATCACGAGTTGCAAATGGAGTTTTAATTTTGATTGAAGGCGTGCATTTCCATCAAGTTGGTTCTTGTGAACTCATTCAATGAGGCGTGGTTGGGGGCCGGCTAACGCAGGCCGAGTCCGACAAATGAAAATGAAATGCCTTGTGCCATCGTCATCCCCAACATATAACTAAATAGATAAAACAAAGAGGTTTGGACAAGATATAAGAGCATATTAATAATAATAATTGTTTTATAGTCGGTAATGCCACGCGGGCTGTTTTTGGGTCTAAAGGCAGTTGACAATATTATGAATCTTTTTTCCGAGTCCAGCTCGGTTACATTTTTCTTTTCATAAATAGTAACTTCATTTTTTAGTCAATGGTTGTTTAGTCTATTGGTTAAGTTGTTTGGCTCGCATAGAGCCCACCATGGATCAATCAAAAATATTGAGACAGGTTTCTAATGTTTCGATATTCAATCGAAAAAATTTGATTTTCAAAATATTTCAAAGTGATGGTTAAGTAGACATTTAATTTAAAATTGGTCAATAATTATTAACAACTAAAAAATATTTCTATAATATAATACCATAATTTGTAAAGGTAATGCATCCCATAAGATGTAATGATCCATCCAAAGCATTATCCCTTTAAAATAAAAAGCAATGTTTATACATATTTATATATGATTAATTGGTTTAAATTGAATGATATTGATATATTTGTTCACTTCCAAAGTCTGAAACCCTCTAATTTATATTTCAATACACTTTTCTTTTCTCTTCTCTTTTTTAACTTTTCTACATTTTCATATGGACCATACACTATGGTCTTGACAATATGTCTAAACCGAAGTGTATGTAGACAGGGATTTATGTCTCTCCTCTAGTCAATTTGGCTCGCTTCCCTTTCCTCATATTTGCAATTTTAATTTGTTATAAATCAACATGCATGTTAATATTGCAAAGTTTGAATTCAAAGAAAAATGTGAATAACTAAGTGTGGTAAGTCATTTGTTTGTCAAGTAATTATCGATTATTATGTAGTTATTGTTGTCAGAGAGGAATGCAGCCTTTGGGGAGCGGTGTGATGTCTTCCCTTCCAACCAACAAAATGGAAACACTCCTAGGTTGTGGGTGACCTATATGGTAGAGTGAATCTCTAGAGAGGACTGGTTCCCCTAGTGTAAGACCTAAAACTAACCTCTACTCTCTTTGAATGAAATGGAAAAAGGGAGAAGAAATTTAGCGAAAAAGTGGTGATACACCGAAAGTTTGAGGATCTTCAAACTTGTTTGAACCACACAAATGGACCATAGGAATCACACACAACTTACAAATGGATATGTCAATGCAAAAGTGTTTTCAGAGAAAGGTTTGAAGCTATGACATAATAAAGAAGGGAAACAAATGGCTCTGAGAGGGCAATTTGGTAAGCTCCACAATAAGATCATGTACACACTTGTTAAACACAATATATGACCTGCAAATTAACATATAACTACATAAGGCATAGAAATTAAATCGCAAATCGGGGATACAACAATATCATGAGATAACATCATGTTAAACACAAAATATTGCATAGTAAACAAGTTGTATGAAGGTAAAAATAGCTCCTTTATTGATCCAATAGGTGAAACCAATACAAAAGATCACTCATGACCCCTTCTCTTCCACTTGAAATGCTAAATTACTCCAAAATGATGAATAGAAAGTGCAAAGATTGATTTTACAATGAATTCCATGGAGTTTTATAGAGAATTGAGAAAGAAAAGAAGGGGAAAAGAGTAGACATGTAAGTTTGATCAGTTAAAAATAGAAAAGCACATGAATGATGCATGTCCATGTTGCCCTTTTGCTCCATAAATAGCCGAGCTTGCTTGAAATTAGTAGATTTGTGCAAGGAATGAGTAATTTGTGCCCAAAATAGGAAAGCCCGCGCTTAGAAAGTGATTATGCATGCCCAAAAATAGATTCTTGCTCAGAAAATAGAAGAATGGTGTCTCTTGCATGCTCCTATTATTTTTAATGGTTTGTGCTTGATTTGAAAGATTTTCTTGCATGAAAACCTGCTAATCTTAGCCTTTGCATGATAAAAATGGAGTCTTGCTTGCATGATCCTGCCAATTTTAACCTTTGCATGCTCAAAATAACAACTTGATCGAAGAAATCAGCTAAAAATAACTTCCTTGGACATTTAGGGGTCATTGGTCGACACAAGATTGCAAAGAACTCGCGGAATGGAGAAACAATTCCCTTTGTTCCTCTAATAATTGACTTAATTGCTTTGTTCCCTTTGCTCATTAATCGATCGATTCGGGTACTAACGAAACACGAATCAAGCATTTGAGTGTGCCGACGAGAGCCGACTTTACCGATTTGTTTGGGTTTTTCTCTGTTGTCGGCTTCTATGGAGTTTCAGGGAACATCTACGGAATTTTGGAACATATCCACAAGTTCCCAAGCATGTTGATATAATTGATCATTGTTCCCTTTTCTTCCTTGTCGGCGTTTGCGGTAGATCGGAGAACTCATGGAACCATAGAATTGTTCGAAAGGTGTCGTTAATGCCCAACTTTGCCAATTATCATGTTTCGTATGGAGTTGGTAGGGATGCAGAAAACGGGGAACAAGTGGAATGGTGGAAGTGTTCCACTTGTTCCTTCATGACTCGATTTTTTCGATTATTGTGCCCTTGTTCTCCTTGTTGGCGTTTGTGGTGATTGGGGAACCGATAGAACATAAGAATAGTTCAATGAGTGCACACGAAGATTGACATAACCACAACACATTACTTTTGTTAAGGAGTCAAATAAAGTGGGGTTTTAGGGAACACCAAGAACTCGTGAACATTTCCCAAAGTGCAAATAAAACCCAATTTATCAGATCTTCCTTTACAAAGCGGCCAAGGCGAAGATGCAAGGAATGAGAGGAACTCGGGAAGAGTTCCTCCTATTCCTCCAAAGACTAATTTGTCCAGTTTTGCCCCAATTTTTTTGTAACATTTGACTAACTCCTTCCTTTTGCTTGCACTTAAGACCCTTTGCTCATGACTCGTAAAATTTTGAAGTTTCACTGAGCCAAGACAACACCATGACTTGTCACAAACATCAAAATGGCCAGGGGGTTGATTTTGATAACAATTATCATTTATCGTGGAACACTCTTCGCACACACTCTAAAGGTATTTCTTTTATGCAAATTATTTCTTTTCAACATATTTGTTTCCCACCAAATGACATGATAAATATGTGGCATCCCATTGATCACAAAACCCTAAATCCACTTTTGTTTCTTTAACATTCTAAGGGGCTATTGAGAAGCACTATGTATATACTAGTATGAAGATTGCACAGTGAATGATGCGAGACGTGAATTGTTCCAAGACAAAACAATGCAAACATACAAGACTGTAAAAATACAAAAATGCAAGAGAGATAATTGCAATAACATAGAAATAGCTCCAACTCAATACGATCAAATAAAATAATTGCAATAAACACGAAATAGCTCCAACTCAATACAATCAAATAAAATAATGCAAGAGATGTACATATAAGAGGTGAATGTGTAACCTCCTCCTAGAATCAAGGCAATATCTACCTAGAATAATGGTAACCAACAACTAGAATGGTGTAGTCAAGTGGTGACTAACACCTAGAATAGTGTAGTCAAGTGGTAACCAACACCTAGAATAGTGTAGTCAAGTGTACACCTAAGCAAGCATATCCCATAAGTGTAGGGAAACTCCAAGTGAGGTGGAATATCCCGAGTAGGATAATACAAATAAAGCGAGGAAAATAAATCCTACACTAACATGGGAAAAAATAAAATCAAATATCAGTAGCTACACACAGTCACAACGCAAAATATAAGGGTGGAAAAGTAAAAGGCAAAGCCAAGTGAATAGAACTTAAACTCATATTTAAGTTTTGCACACTTTTTCTATATTTAAGGTTTGGTCTAAACATCATCCGAAATGAAGTGTAAAGTCCAAACGCCGGTTTCGATTAACTTCGAGTTTCTATATGTCAACTTCTACTCAAATGAATGTTTACATGTTAGATTTTAGCGATATGTCATATGCCACTTTTATCCTCTTGCACAACTCATTATTGTTTTGTTTATTAATTAGCCATTATTGTTGTGTTTTACATGTATTGTGATGTTTAATTAACTCAATGATTTGTTTATTTGAACACATTTTTGACATGCATTATCATACACCTCCACTAGTAAATTTTGAGGATAAATGTAATGTTTTCTCATTTTTGTTGATCATTGACACACTTTTGTGTCACACTTTTTAATAATGTTAAATGTGTCACATGACACATGTCTATTGGATTTTAGCCTAAACCCCTCTAAATTTAGAGTCATTTCCCTCTTGGTACCATATGCATCAACATTTGACATTACAAAATAAAGTGATGTAAAGTGCATTAGAATTTGGCATTATCAAAACCATTTAGTTCTCATGAAGGTTGATTTGGGGTTTTTGATTCATACATCTGACATCTTGTATAAATATTTGCATAAAATTGTACCCTAAATGGGTTCTGACATCTTTCATGACTATTTGCATTATATTGTACCCTAAAAAGAGTTTCCTCCCATTTGAGCCACATGTGTCATATTTCGTTGAACTCATGTATCTAGGAATGGTTGAAAATCGAAAGAGGGTTATTCTCTTATGCATTAAATTAGAGTTCACATTTGAAAATGAGACGATTGGAAACAAAGTGTAGATGTGGAAAATAGTTTTACATTACCAATTGCACTAAACTAACAACAACACATTTCAACTAGACATAATTTATATTTAATTAATGACTACATAGCCAATTACATAAAAGAGGCTAATCTATATCATTGGAAAGAATAAGTAGTTAGGAGTAATTGGTTTTTTTGGATACTACTCGATTTCATGCACTTTTGAACACAATTAAGTTGATATTAAATTAATGGAAGTTTGGTTTAGACAACAAGGTGATATTCTATGCATGCAAAACTTGATCTAATCCCTCAAATATATCCTTCTTGCCCTAATGTGTGAAAATTTGTCTCGTTTTGTCTAGATCACTTGCAAAACCACTAGGAAATTAATGTAATATTCTTAAATCCTAATGCTACTTGTAGGTCTCTGCAAACTGAAAAAATGTGTTTTGAGGCATATGTTAAACTAGAGAAAAGTTGAGATTCCTTGATATTTATCAATGAATAATAATTTATGGTATCTCAAGTTACAAACGGGGAGAAATTGATTTGAGGGAAAGATGGAGGAAGATGTGTGTTTCCATATTTTTTCTTGTGAACTCATTCAATAGGGATATGTAGGTCTGCTTCAAGAGGTGTTACCGCATAGTGAAAATGAAATGTCCATGTGCCCTTGTCATCTCCACACATTCAAGAAACATTGTATGGTATCAAAATTGTGTAATGAATTACTTAGATAGATCTCGAATATCAACGGTAATAGAACACCAAAATATGGAGAGATGATCATAATATGCAAACGATAACTTATCCACTTTGAGGGGGAAACCTTCAAGTCATACAATAAGACTCAAGTTCTCAATATGATGATAATGTCCTACTATTTAAATCCCGTATATACCCTACTCTATTATCCAAAGCCCTATGGTCGAGCCCCTAAGCATAAATAATTATGATATGACATGACAAGAGATTATGTTAGCTACAAGTCGGCTATCCATATCCCTATATATTTAATTAGGGTTAAAGGTGTAGCATGGCCCTCCCCTTCAAAGAAACATTGTCCCCAATGTTGGTAAGCTCTAGATGCTTCTCCTAGAATGCTTCATCCTCCCATGTTGCATCTTCAATGTCCAAATTATTCCATTTGATCAGATACTCGATGATGACCCTTGTCCTTAACTTCTTACTGCATGTTTGTAGGATTCCTGTAATTTTCAAGATTATACACCCCTCTTCATGAAGTTATGGTAATATTGTTTGAGAAGACACCTTCTGCCCAATGACATTCTTTAAGAAAGAAACATGGAAAAATGGATGCAATTTACTTGACTAAGGAAACTCCAATTTATAAGCCATAATGTCATTTTTTTCAACACTTGATAAGGCCCATAGTATTTGGGTGAAAGATTGTTATCATTTTTGTTGTTTTAAAAATAGTTTCTTATATGGATGTAATCACACAAAAACCAAGTCTCCAACTTCAAAAATTCATTCACTATGGTGTTGATCAACTTATTACTTCATGTAGTTTTGTGCCATGACCAAGTTATCTTTTAGGCTAGAGAGAACCTCTTGTTGGTGTTGAATGTGATCCTCAACTGCTCTTACTTTAGGATGGACCCTTAAATTGGAAGTGAGGGATGGTGGATGGTAACTATATAATGCCAGAATGGGGACATTTTGGATGAAGTGTGAAATGAAGTGTTATACCACCATTTTGTAAGTGGTAGCCACTTAACCCATCTCTCCTACTTATCTAAAGTAAAGAATCAAAGATACTCCTCCAAAATTTTGTTTACTACCAAATTTTGTCCACCAGTTTGGGGATGACATGATGAACTACGAGTCAATTGAGTACTCAAACATGAGAATAAATCAGTCCAAAATTTACTAGTAAAGATAGGATCATGATCACTAATTATAATATTGGGTGTGCCATGTAGCTTTTGAATTGTATCCATAAAAGATATGACAATTGTACTCGCTTATAAATAGATGTGGAAAAGTACAAAAATGAGCATACTTGGTGAGTCTATCCACCACCACCATAATTACACTTTTCCCTTCAAACTTTGGCAATCCTGTGATGAAATCCATGGAAACCTCTTCCCACCGCTCACTAGGAATAGATAGAGGCTACAAAATTCCTGGAGACTTAACAATTTCACCCTTGTTACACTAACACACCAAGAATTCGGCCAAAAATTTATGGACATTTTCTTTCAACCCTTCCCAAAAGAAATATTTCTTAACTATGTGATAAGTTTTTAGGAATCCAAAATGGCCACCCACTGGAGAAGCATGGAGCTATAAGAGAACTTGATTTTTAAGGATAAAGTTTTTGCATAAGTATAATCGGTCCTTATACCACAATGCATCCCCTTCCACACAATTTTTTTTTAAGTGCTTAGATCTTGTTGGAGATTTTGAATGATATTTTGTGTTTGTGTCACTATGTCATTCAGATATTGCGTGATATACCCAATCTTCTGTAGTATGGACATGGAATTTAATAATGCCTCAGTGGACTCATCTCTCCTAGATAGTGCATCGACTACCACATTTATTTTCCTTTTTGTAAATGATATCAAAGTCATATCCCAACATCTTAGTGACCCATTTTTGTTGTTCTTCATATGAGAGTCTTTGCTCTAAGAAGTATTTCAAGTTGTCATGATTTGTCTTTACCTTGAAGTGACAACCCATGAGATACAAGATCTTCCACTTTGTTTGACCGCACAAAGAATAACCATCATTTTCTTCTCATAAGTTGGTTTTGAGAGGTTCTTACCTTTGAGTTGATAACTCTCAAATGCAATGAGGTGGCCCTCTTGCATAATTACTGCACCTATGCCACATCCTAAAGCATCACATTCAACAATGAAGGTTTTGGAGAAGTTTGGGGTAGCCAAAATGGGAGTGGTACACATGGCCTTCTTTAGTGATTCAAATGCCTGGGTTGCTTCCTCATTCCAATGAAAAGAGTCTTTCTTCAATAACGATATGAGTGGTGCTACAATTCTACCATAATTCTTCACAAACCTGTGATAATAATTGGTAAGATCTAAAAATACCTTGAGGTTTTTGAGGTTTTTAGAAACTGGCCAATCCACTATAACTTGGATCTTATGAGGATCCTCTTTTATACCTTCATAAGACATGGTATGACCCAAGTATTCTACCTCTCTTACCCCAAAAGCACATTTGGAGGGCTTGGCATAAAGGCGGTGTTGTTATAGAGTGTTTAATACTTTATTGACATGTCAGAACGTTCGCCAAGTCTTACATTAGATTAATTTATCATTAAATAATATCAAGACAAAATTTCACAAAAGGTCCGAAAGATTGAATTCTTTAAACTCAAGTAAAGTAGATGGCACATTTGTAAGGCCAAATGAAATTACAAGAAATTCATAGTGGCCCTCATGTGTCCTAAATGTTGTTTTATGAATATCTTCATCATGAATTCTTATTTGATGTATCCCGATCAAAGATCTAATTTTGTAAAATAAACAACACCATGTAATTCATCTAATAAATCTTCAATGATAGGAATATGATACTTATCTTTCACTTGTGTATTTGTTGAGCTCCTTTAGTCTAGACACATGTACCAACCTTCATCCTTATTTTTGACCATCACCACTGGAGAAGAGTAAGCACTTTGACTATGGAAAATAATACCTACTTCCAACATCTCTTGTACCATCTTCTCAATCTCACTCTTTTGGAGATAAGGGTACCTATAAGGTTGAATGTTGGGTGGTTGGCTGCCTAGTACTAGTTGAATAACATGATCATGATCTCTTTTAGGTGGAAACCCTTTCAACATATCCCTAAACACAACTAAGTGCTCATTAATAATGACATGTAGATCTAATGGTATAGATCCTTTTGATGGTTGAGCTTCCATTGAGAATAATTATGCCAGAAACCATTTGCACCCTTCCTAAGCATTTTCTACATTTGATGAGAACTTACCAACTGTGGAGCTTTAGCCTTCATCCCATGTAACTCAAAAGTACTTCCTTTATAATGGAACCGCATGAAAAAATCCTGAAAGTTCATCTCCTATGTTCCCAAAGTAGTAAGCCATTAAGTCCCCCAAAAATGTATGTTCCTCCCATTGAAATGACATAAATGGGTCTTATTGAGCTAAAAATTACACCTGCCATGCATCCACATAAGATACCTAAGATTTTGAGGCAACATGGGATTGTCTCTAAGTTGTGGGACTTGCTCTTGAGATGACCTCTAGAGAAGGTTGGTTCCTCTACCTATTCCTAATGCTAAAACTACTCCTACTATTGGAAGTGCAACTATTTAATCCTACTATAACAATCCAAGGGACCAAAGTTAGAATGAGATGCATAAAAGGTAAATTCTAAGCTAATAGAGGTAATAACACGAAGAAAAAGGGAATGAAACTCTCAATGAGGGAAAATGGAAGAAAATGAGAAAAGAGAGGGTAGACTAAAGTACCATAGTCCAAAACAACATTTAAACCTCCACTTTCATGGAGCACAACAGAAATTAAACCATGTAAAGTGGATAACATACACATACCACCTAAAAATAATGAAGAGGTGAGGGAAAACAACAAAACAAAAGGTAGGCGAGAGAATAGCCTTAGACAAGATATTTTATTGTTGTATAAAGATACATAGATCATTACAATGAAAGAGGAAGGTAAAACACATTGCAAGAATTCGAATATGAGGCTTGAACTCAAAAACACTTAGGAAACACTCGAATGAAGTCTTTGACTTTCGAGGTGGCCCCCTTTACAAATGAGCCTCACTCTATAATATATAGAAAAATAGAGAGAGAAAGGGGAGAGACATGAGAGAGAGATTCAAATTTCCTCCTTAACCACCAAAAACATGCATCAATTCTATGAAAATAATGATAGAAACCCCTGCAAGACCATTCCCCCATGTTACATTGCTTATAGGAGAAGTAAAGAGCCATATACTTCATCAATTCAGGTGGTTGAGTTGTCTGCAACTGCATATTAAATGCCTATATTTTTTCCTCTATTTCATCCACCAAACCTCACAAAAATTTTAAATTGATGATGCCAAATTGAAGGGATCGAAGAGACATTTCAAACGAGACCAATTTTGCATGATTTGGAGTTCTAGAGCGAAAATTACAGTTGTTTTAAGTTTTTGCAGTGTGTAAGGGAACACATGACATATGACATCCTCTTATTGGTCGCGAGAGTTAAATCCTTTACCATGACATGTCACCTATTGATTGTTGCGGAAATTAGGCCTTAGGTTGCAATTTGTAGTTCAAAACTACAAAGTGCATGCCTAAAAAAGTGCACTTTACCCTCCGAGCCCCCAAGGCTCAACACATGTTTGAATTGGATAGGTGGGGGAAGTGGGAAAATATTATATATGTGGGGCTCGGTGAAAAAAGTGCATGCTTGCATGAGCATGTAGTGATGTGGAGGAAGCCCAAAAGCATATGAAGGAATGCGGTGAGGCCTCGAGTGAAAATTATAGGTAAGTAGGCGGTGGCGAAGGAAACTTGGGGCGCACGAGGGAAAGTGCGGGGAGTTGGGGCAAGAGATGTGTGTTTACAAGAGATGCTTTGGGATGCATGAGGGGCCCGAGGACTGTTGAGGTAAACCTCAAGGATTGAGGTTTGATTCACACACGTCTAACCTTCAACTTCAAAACATAAAACAAGCCTCCTTGTAAAATTCCTTGACTTTTTTTGGAAATGGGCACCCTTGCAAACAACGTGAAATGATGACACAAATGCTAAGGAATCACCATAGATCTTGAAAGTATGCATTTTTTCTCCGAATTTAAAGGGAATCATCTCTAGCTCACCAATCCTTGTTAAAACAAGATGCCAAAGCCAAAATTAAATGCAAGCTTTCAAAATAGCCCAGGAGAGTTATTTTGGGAAATAATTTGGCAAATTTCAGGGTTATTTACCTTCTAAATATGAATACCAAAGTGGCCTTGAATCATCTATTAGGAATGGAGTTGAGCTCCGATACACTTTAAAACCGATCTAAAAATGTAAAATTCTTACCCTTGAAACTACATGAATCAACATTTGGACTTAGCATTAATATGCTCTACTTGAAAGGATTATTTTATTCATGAAAATCATTATGAATTAGATTTGATGAGAGTGGAAAACTAAAATAAGGTTGATTTTCCACTCCATTGCTTTGAAAATCATGAAGAATATTACGAAGTGCCTATTTCTACATTACATGCAAGCTTCCATGGAACCTTCTTTCAAAAATGCATTGATCTACTCTTGAAACTAATTTGTTGGGTTTTCTGGATATGCTTTGTCAAACTACCCCAAGATCTGATTTTAGTTGCTCTGCATTTTATTTTGTGAGGTGTGACAACCGATTTTGAAACTTTGAAACTCTTCCCTCAACATACTTCCTGGAGTCCTCCAAGAATCAATCTAAAATGAACTGTGCAACAACCACAAGGCCCCAAAAATATATACAAAACAAAAAATCATACATGTTCTTAGAGGAAACATGCATAGTGTGCACAAGCACTTAGGAAAGGAAACATAAACTACCGAAAAGAAAGTGCACTAAAAATAACTTAGAGGAATTGAAACTAATCTAATATGTACAAGATGTAATGAAACAAATTAATGGGAATGCTTAAGATAAATTCCATTGACTAGGATTTGTAATGCATATCCATTAATGTTAAACAAATCAAAAGAGTTGGCCTCTTTGTGAGCACTTTCGCTGATGTATGGTCCACTTCAAACCGCATCAAACTTAGAGAGCGGCCCCGGTTTAGATCTTTCGACATTCCATTTTAAGAATAGATCACCAACTTTGAAAGTCTGAGCTCTAACCTTCTTATCAAACCACTGTTTGGTTGATTTATGATGTTGTTCTAATATGATCATGGTAGAATTTCTTAATTCTTCAAGTTTAACTAGTTATGCCATCTTGATTTATCTTTGATTTGCATCCTCAAATTCCACCATGGGCCATCTCTAGTGAAGGCAATTACAAAGACAAGGGAATCCTAACATCCCCACCATAAACAAGATTATAAGGAGAAGTACCAATTTATTTCTTTGTTGTGATTCTATTAGCCCAAAGAGCATTTATCACCTTTGTATCCCATTGCCTTTGGTTGATATCCATTATCATCTTCATGATTCTAATTAAATTCTTGTTAGTAGACTCTACTAAGCCATTTCCATGAGAATAGTAATTGGAAGAAGTATTTAAATAAATTCCAAGTCCAAGAGCCCAAACGTAACTCTTAGAGCCTAAGAAAGCTTCTTACATTATCGAGATGATATTTTGAGGAACCCCAAACCTTGTCACAATATGCTCAAGGAAGTCAAGAATAACTCGATTTAGTAGCTTCCTTGAATGCAACAACTTCTGTCCACCTAGTGAAGTAATTTGTTGCTTTCAAAACCCACTTGTGACCAACACTTGATGGAGGACTAATCATGCCACTAAAATCAAGATCCCACTAGGAGAATGGTTGATCGATTTGGATTAGATAAAGTGGAAGGGATGGAAACCTCTTTTACCAAAGAAACAAAGCACATTATTTACTTTTTTACCCATTTGTGAGCATCGAAAAATAGCGTAGGCCGAAGTATCCCGCCTTTATAATTTTTATTAGAGTGTCTTTGGCAGAGAAGTGTCTCGCTAGAGAAACCATCATGGAATTCTAATAATAATTTGTTCACCTTCTCACCTTCAAAACATCTCAAAGAACACTCCATCAATGTTTCTTTTGAAGAGAATTTTGTCAATCAATGCATAATGAATTGATTTTAGCCTTAATTGTCTTCTTTTTACTTTCTTTAGGCTAAGAGGGTATGCACCAATAGATAAGAATGTTGTCATGTCATTGATCTAATTGTGGCCATTGGGTAAATCTCCTTTATTTTTCTGAGTTTCAACATTGTGTATAAGTTCCTCATCCATGAAGAGAGAAGTTTCTTGATCATCTTGAGCATCTAAAGCCAATTTCTCAAAAAGTTCTCTTCCTCTTACCATCTTTGTGGCTTTAATAGTCACATTATATTCCATGATTTTTGGTCACCTATCCAACCCTTTTCTCACTGGTTTTTTCTCCCATAACGAAGTCTCTCACATTGAAATGTGAGACTAGAACTTTGACATGATTATTGAAAAACATACTCTTGAATTTATTAAGAGATCTCACGATGGAAAATACCTATTTTTCAATGTGATTGTACCTTAAATCATAATCCTTCGGTATTTTCCACTATCTGTTATAAATTCTAATCATTTTGTTGTGTTAAAACAAAATCAATACTAGATTCAACTCCATATGCATATAAGATAAAATCCTTATGGTGATCCACGTTGGTAAGTGTAGGAGCTTGAGTAATTTATTGTTTGATCTTGGAAAAGATTTATTTTCCTTCTGTTATCCACTTGCAAACCGAATATTTCTTGAGCATTAAGGTGATGGGCCTAACCAATCCTGCAAAGTTAGGAATAATTTTTATAACAAAGGTGATCTTTCCAACGAATGACTACAAGGATTTCTTGTGAGGTTAGAGAGAGAGAGAGAGAGAGAGAGAGAGAGAAGAGAGAGAGAGAGAGAGAGATGGATGAGATTATTTTTGGATCAATATTGATACCATATTTTGAAACAATGTGCCCTAAGAGCTTGCCATGTGGAACTCGCAAAGTTACACTTATTAGGGTTAAGAGATACCCCAAATTCTCTACATCTATCAAAGAATTTCTCAAGATGATTGCTATTATCTTTAATTTTATTTGAAAATATGGTGATATCATACAAGTAAACAAGTATGATTTCATTGATATAATATTAAAAAACAATATCCATTTCTCTTTCAAATATAACACCCGCATTTAACAAAACAAAGGGAATCTATTGATAAACATATGTTCCCACTGGTTCTAAATAAAATTTTGAATTGATTCTCTTATCTAACCTTGATTTGATTGAAACCGGAGTAGCCATCAAGCATGGAATTTTTTCAGCTCCTACTACTATATTTAGAATTTTCTATAGAAGTTAAAGGATAGTGATACTTTACTAAGCTTTGTGTAAATCCTCGAAGTCCGCACAAAGTCTAATTTCTCTATTTTTCTTTCTCGGTGACACCATATTTTCTACCCAATAGAGTACTTGATGGGAAATATTATTTTTTCCTCAATCATCTTGGATAAATTTTTCCTCATGAGGGTCTCTATCTTGGGATCAATGGGTACCTACCTTTGTCTAATTGGCTTGACATTAGGATCAAGGTCAATGGAATGTTGGACAATAGTTGGATCAAAATCCTTAAGGTATTTATTATCCCATGAGAAGATATCATTAAAATTTTGACATAAGGAGATAAAATCTTGTTTTTCATATTCATTACATACCTTTCTAAGCAAGGGATCCTTGCCTTGTGCAATAGTGATTGGTCGACAACCATCTTTCCTTGTTATTTTCTTTTCTTCTCCTCTAAATTCATCACCAGAATGAAAATGTGCTCTAAGGTGACCAATCCTTTAGGAAACTTATTTGTTCTTAATTGAATGACTTGATCACCATAGTTGTCATGTAAATCAGATTGCATCTTTGAGGAGAATTCAACTTCATTTTGGATAAAATGAATAATTTTTTCATCACTATCAAATACCGCTAACTAATTTCATTGTCTGGAATTGATGGCCTAACCACCAACTTAACATGTTTCTAATTTCCTTGAATGAGATCCTTAGTTGGTGAAAATTGTGATCCAAAGGTTGTCATCTGGTCTCGCTTCTTTGTTTAATTTTCTTAGCACCACTTGCATATTAACAACATCAAAATATCTCTAAGAGATCCCAAACTCTATGTTTATAATCTTTTAGAAGATTATTTTTAGTGGCACATTTCCCTCTCACCTGGTGTATAACCAATTCTATATCTTGAAAGATCTGCAATGCTTTGATTTTTTTCTTCTACACAATCAGTAGAACATGAACCAATGCCTCATATTATACTACGTTGTTTGAACATGAAAATTGTAACCTATGAGAAAATAATAACTTATTATCCATTAGGGAAATTAATAAATACCTATTCCAACTCCATTTTTGCTTCTAGAACCATTAAAGAATAATTTCCATAATCCGTAAGCACTATCACCCTTCTTGAGTGATGTGGGGGATGAGTTATTCTTCATGAATGCAATAGATTCCAAGTCTAGTTTCCATATTTGTATCATAAGGATAAAATTCATTGCACTCCTTCTCCCATTCATCTAATAAAATATCAAGTATTGAAGGAGGAATATGCTACTCCAATGAAACTCAATCATGGTCTTGATCTTCATGTATGAGACAATTAGATTGGAGAAGAGTAAGCTCATAAGACTCAACATGATAAGAAAAAAAGATAATATTGTATGGTAAATATAGTACCATATCTAATTCTTAGGAACATATGAAACCAATCTAAAGACAAATAACCACCCACTTCAGCTATGAAGTCTCTTAAAAATAAATGGCGAATGAAGGAGGTAAGTCAATGACTCGATACATATTAAGTTATAGTTAGACTTGGATAGGCATGAAGGCTTAACTCAATATCTTTGATCACTCTTAAGATATCAACAATGAGCCATCAAGTTGCAAAACACCTTTAAAAATAGGGTTATACTTAAGATCTAGGATATCAATAATATTTTAAGGCATTAAAAAATTACTATCTCCTGAATCAATCATGCAATTATGAACCAAATGTTTTCCTATAATCAAAGAGATTAAAAGGTGGGTCTTCACAAATTTTCTTACTTGTTCTTCCTTTCTTGATACAAGTTGACAACAACATGAGTTTTTGGGCTGCTGGTTTAGATTGAGGAGGTTGTTTCATAGCTTCATGCAAGAGATCTCGTTGTGATGGAATAGCCAAGGCATCCAACATTGTCACATTTATATTTGTCTTCTTCATTTGCTAAAAATGTTGACATAGTATACTAGTGGATTTGTGCATTTGGGGTGTGGCATTTTATTTTCTTGATTATTACAATGTTGGAACATGTTCCTTTGATTGAGAAACAAATTCCTTTAACAATCTAGGTCTACGAGGAACCTTAGGCAATCTATTGTTACTTTCTTTGTGGAGAAAATTTTCTTCGTTGGAAGAAGGAAAAGGTTGTTTCTTCTTAGCTCTTGTATTTTTAGCAACATGAGCATGAGGCTTGCTAGAACTCTCCATAGCTTGATTCATTTCACAAAACTTATCAGCCCCAAAAAACATAATATTTGTCTCTGGATTGACTTCTTGAGTTTCTTCCATGCTAGACTTGAATGTTTCCATTAATGGTTTGTGCTGATTGGAATACTTTTGAACCATAAGGGACTTAGCTTACAACACATTTCCACAAATATATTTATTATGTGGTTGATTACATGGAAAACACCACTTTTTCTCTTGTATCTTATTTTTTTACATTGGAACCAATGCTTTACTTGAGCTAACAACAAAAAGTGACTAAGTAAGAGCAACAGTTTGAAGTGGAAGATGTGGATTTTGACCTTGTCATTTATCATTTTGTTGATTTTTCCCGTACCTTTGATTTCAATACTAATTTTTATAGAGTTGATAACATTGATTGAATCCTTGGTTAAAATATTTCCCTTGATTAGGATATGAGTGATTTCTATAAGATTAGGCTTATTTTTTTCCATGGATATAACTTTATTTGAGAAATTTATGATCATGAATTTTATTTCATCATCATTCTTTTGATTTTGGGGATAATAGGATGTGGAAGTAGTGGGTTGAGAATATGGTCCATGAATGAGAGGAATGGAAGGTGGAGGAGCCTAAGGCAATTTAAGGAAAAAGCCATGGGTAATCTAGGGGCTAACTTTCTAGATTGTATCAAACAAATTCTAGCCCTAATGGCTATTGGATAAGCATTAGGTAGTTGAAAAACACCTATAAATTATATCATAACCGCTATATCAGAATTCAATTCTCTTATGAAGTAAAGGAAGGCATCTTGTGGAGTTCGTATCTAGAGAAGTGTATTCTTGTCCCATGTTTTTTGAAATCTAAAATTGAAATCAGCCATAAGTTTATTGAGAGCCCTTTTAATGGTTGTCAACTACTCTAACAAATATATGTTGATTTCTTTCTCCTCAAATTTATGACATAAATTTGTGCTAAGTTCATCCCATCTCGTGAATGGAAGAAACTCTCAATTTTCTATATTATTAAATTTCTTTTCCTTTAAGTGTAGAAGCAAGGCTTTGAACTATAACATCATCTCCAGTGACTAGATGAACTGAACACACATTAACAATATCTTGAATATGGTCAACTGGGGTAGTGTGGTTTTCTTCGATGAAAAAGGGAATACTTTTTGTAATGCCAAAAAGTGATTAGATGTATGTGCAAACTAGAAACTAAAACCAAATTGATTTCATAAATTTAATCCTCTTAAACACTACCTCATATTGAGCAAAGATGAAAGGGAGATAGATTAATACCTATAACTTACCAATGAATAACCTCCCTTGATGTTGTAGTTGTGCTCATGATGATTAGATATAATTGTTTGCTTCAAATTTGTGGAAGTAAACGGAAAACACTTCCCCTTTGTGGATTGAAGATTACTTATGGATGCTTGATAAATATGTAAATGGATATTAGAGAGCTTGGTAGGATTTTAAAGCAACACATTGTTATAATTTCTAAGGATTTATAAGGATTTCTTCCATATAGGGTGGCATGCCAATTTATAGTTTTTGGAAGAATAAATGGAGGGCTAGGATCCTTCCAGGTAAATGGAAGATCAATGGTTAACAATGAATGATAAGATAAAAGAGTATAGATAATTCTATATTTAGACAATTCTAAAATTATGGAGAAATATCCATTGAATTTAAAATTTAATGGAGAAGAGTAGAAATTTAAGAGGCTTTTACAATTATGAGCTTCTAGAAATAGAGGAGGTGGGAATAATTCTATAATTATGGAAAATTATCCATGAATATAAAATTCAATGGAGAAGAGTAGAAAGTTAGAGAGGTTTATAGAATTAAAAGCTTATAGAAATAGAGGAGGTGGAATTAATTCTAGAATTATGGAGAAACACCTATTGAATTTAAAATTCAATGGAGAAGAGTAGAAAGTTAGAGAGACTTCTAGAATTAAAAGCTTATAAAAATAGAAGTAGTGGGATTAATTCTAGAATTATGGAGAAATATAATTTGAATTTAAAATTCAATGGAGAAGAGTAGAAAGTTAGAAAGGCTTCTAGAATTAGAAGCTTCTAGATATAGAGGAGATGTGATTAATTCTAGAATTAGAAAATTCTAGAATTATGGAGAAATATCCATTGAATTTAAAATTCAATGGAGAAGAATAGAAAGTTAGAGAGACTTCTAAAATTAGAAGCTTCTAGAAATAGAGGAGGTGGGATTAATTCTAGAATTATGAAAATATCCATTGAATTTAAAATTCAATGGAGAAGAGTATAAAGTTAGAGAGGCTTCTATAATTAGAAGCCTCTAGAAATAGAGGAGGTGGGATTAAAATAGTTTAGGTTTAATTTAGGAGTTAATGATGTGATTACGTGGAGATGCTAATTATAGGGTAGGTGTAGAGTAGGAGGGTAGGTAGATAGGAATTTTAAATTGCTCGAAATGTTAAATAAGGTTAGCGGGAAGTTAGGAAAGGGGTTAGTAATAATTAATATTGTGATTAATTATTATAGGGTCAAGATGGGAATTATGGAATGATGAATTAGTAATAGGGGGAACATATGTTCAAAATTAATAATGTTTGATAGGGATTTTATTTATTTATTAATTATGTTGACATTTCATATATCTACATTTTCCCCCTCTTTGAAGGGTTATTACAGAGAAATGACCATTCAAAGAAAGAGATATTGCTAGGATAGTGAGGGTGATGCCCCCTTCGAGAGGTCGGGTGGGGAGGAAATGAGTCAGAGTGACCGCTCGAAATGAAGAGAAGGTCATGTTAGTAGAATCATACAAGAAGTGTTGAGATCAAGAGAGATTATTGAGTGATAGGATGCCCTAGCCAAGGTGGCCAAATGATAAGATGCCCCAGTGAAGGGGGGTTAGATTGATTGATTGGATGCCCAAGCTAAGAGGATGAGCCGAGATTTTTCGATTGGGTTGATTGGTTTGATTGGATTGATTGGATTGATAAGATGCCCCAATCAAGAAGATCAAGTGGATGAATTTTATTGGATGCCCTAGTCAATGATATATGAAAGGGGTGTGTGTATATTGGTTATTTGATTGATAGATATGATTGTATTGAGTAGATGCCCCAGGAAATGATAGATGAAAGGGGTTAGGATTGGTTAATTAAAGGATTGGATGTCTGACTAGTTGGGAATACCTTCCAAGATCGATGGATTTGGGTTGTGATCTTGGCTCGTATGACCAAAAGTACATCATGCGTTTTGTGCTCTTGGTTTGGATTTTAAAGATCAATTGGATGTTGGTTGGGGTGGTTGATTGTTTGGATGGGGCTAAGAAGATTTAGAGTGATAAATGTGGATGAATAGATGATTAGATGAGAGGAGGATGATATTAGACAGTTAGTAGTGGATGATGATTAAAGGGGATGGGTGTTGTCATGAACTATCCACGTTTTCATCATTAGCAATGTTATTGATGTGGCATAGAGTAAAATGCACCAAGGTATAAAGACCATGATGATTGAATTACCAAATACCATTGTCCTTATATCATTGGAAAAATTGATAAAACATATGGCCCTCATGTCATCGGGATGTGGAAAATAAAAAGAAACAAAAGGGGCCTCATATCATCGGCCGAAAAATAAAAGATGCAAGAAATAAAGTAAACATTCACATTCACACATGTAGAAAAAAAAAAAGTGAGTGAATGAGGTCGGGGTAGATTTATTGGATTGTGGTGATGGGGTGGATTTGTGAATAGTTTGACCAAGTGGATGAGGTTTGACCATTGTTGGGAATTTTGACAATTTTTACAAATTTTTAAGTTTTGTGGTTTTTAAATTTTTACAATTTTTTTTTTTTTTTGAAAAATGTTTTTTTTTTTTTTTTTGTGAAAATTTTACTATTTTTTATTTTATTTTTTTGATGAGATCTACTTTGTTTTGATGTTTTTGATGTATAGATGATGACACATATGATGGTCTTATGATGATGTATTTGTGATGATTATTTGATGTTTTGATGAGTTTGAGGTATATACATGGTGATGATGTTTATATGATTTTAGATGTTTAGAGACATTTATTGTTTATGAGGTTAGATGGTGATTTGATGTAGTTTCATTGTGATGTGATGATGAAATGATTTTGATGTGTTGATGTTGATGAGATGTATGAATAATGTCAATTTTAATTAATTTGGATGTAAAATGAATGGATATTTATGATGAGGATGTTAGGTGTAGATGGATTATGGTGTTTGATGTAATGATGATTATTTATTGCTATGGTTATGTGGTTAGTTGTATTTTTATGTTTAGATGGATGATATTGATGATGAGATGTTTGTCATGGTTATGTAATTTTATTATGGATAAGCAGCATGTAGTGTTTAGTGTGGTGTTTAATGTTGATGTGGATAGTGTAGATTAAGTATGGATGTGATGATTTACATATCAAGTGGGTATATACATATGGTAAATGTTATGGAATTTTTACAATGCCATTATACAAAGTAAATGTAAAAAGTAATCTAACTGTACAAATATTTATAATGTAATTGTTCCACTAAATGAAGCGAGAATAGCAGAGAGAAAAGGAAAGTGATTGAAAAGAGGAGGATATGACGATGGCAAAGGTGGATGGGGGGATGAAAAGGAATGAAAGCCTCAAGATCTTACAAGGGTTTCATTTCTTGGAATTGATGTAGAGGATTGAATCTTTTCAATATCTGCAGATTTAAATTTTTGTTGTAGACAATGTGACCTTTGTAAGGATCAAGATAGTGTTCCCGGTCATGATAGAACCATTACTTCTAGTCAGGACCAAAAGAAGTCTGGATTAGGATAGTAGGAGAGGAGTGTGGATAGGGATGGAAAATATGGGTATGGATAAAGGGATTTCCCTAGTGTGCTAACGTGTATGTGAGGCACTAGTGGATGTAGGATCTAGCTTACCATAGCGTCGGAAATCAATTTTCACCATGGTACTTTCCCAAGGCGCCACCGAAGTGGTTTTCACCATGGAGGGATTGTTTTTGAATAATTGGATGTTTTTGGATGTTTGATAGTGGGAACTTAAGCATAGAATTGTTTAAGATGCATGATGTTCATGGGATCATCCAACTTACACCCATCCTAGGTAGAAGCTTATAAGCACCAGAGCTAAACTTTGCTATGATGACGTAAGGTCTGAGCCAATTTGGTTTGAAATTTCCTTTATTTTCATAATTTACATTAGTGTTGTGTTGGTTCTCTTTAAGGACTAGGTCACCAACTTCGAATTCACAGGTTTTGATGTGTTTTCCATATTGTCTGCGAAGGCAATTTTGATAATATTTGATATGGTCCAAGGATTGGAGGTGTTTCTCATCCAATAGGTTGAGTTTTGAAGGCGGTACACATGATAGTCTTCATTTTTGAAGGTTTTTGAGATAAAAGCGGAGGGAAGGAAGTTCGATCTCAATGGGAAGGATAGCTTTGGTGCCAAGACAAGGAAATATGGAATGGAGCCAGTGGGGGTGCAGATGGATGTACAAAGAGGCCCACAAGGAAGGATATATTTGTGTATGCCAATTATGTCCTACTTAATTGATGATTTTGCCGAGGATACATTTGATCATTTTGTTGGATGCTTTGGATTGGCCATTTCCTGTGGGTAGTATGGGGTGGAGAACTTAAGCTTGATGTGGAAGTGATCAAAAATTTCACAAACATCACAATTTTGAAGGATTTACCATTGTCTGTGATAATGGAAGATGGAATACCATAGCGGAAAATGATATGATTAAGGATGAATTTTGATATTTTATTTCCGGTGACATAGGTGAGTGGAATGGCTTCAACCCATTTGGTAAAGTATTCTATAGCAGTAATGATGAATTTGTGACCATTAGATGAGGTAGGATTAATATTTCTCATGAGATCAAAACCAAGAAAATGGCCACATATTAGTAATGGGATGAAAATCTTGAGAAGGCGCATAGATGAGGTCAACATGTTTTTGGCATGGGACACATTTACAGACATATGAGCATGCATATTTTTCCATGGTAGGCCAATAGTAGCTAGTGCATAAAAGTTTCTTGGCAAGTACCACACCACTGGTGTGAGCACCACATATGTCTTCATGAACTTTTTTGATTGCTAATTCGGCCTTGTGTGAGTTAAGGCATCATAACAAGGTTTCATAAAATCCTCTATAGTAGTGGGTGCCACCAAGGATGGTGAATCTAGATGTGTATTAGATGAAGGATTTGTGATGGTTATGAGGAAGGTTGGGTGGAAGGATATGGTCATGGAGATAAGTACAATTACCATGGTACCATGGGGTAAGTTCACCAAATTGGGGGCCAAAAGGGGGTCTTCAATGGACACATTTTTCTGAAAAATAAAAAACTTCAACTTGTATGAGTTTTTTTGAAATAGTTACACTCAAAATTGGAAGATGTTGTATAAACATGAATCATAGAATTTTGAGTCTAGTTTCTAAGCTACTAAATTTTATTGAAAACGGATAAGTTTAAGTGGGTCAAATAACTAAAATACTAACATGTGCTCCTGTTTTTGTTAAAAACATAATAGAGTGACTTTCGTACCCCACCATTTTTTGAGCACCATTTTGTATTTTTGAAAACCATTTAGTAGAAAAATAGCTAGGAGCATCTAGTTTAGGTTCCATTTTTAAAATATTTTAGCGAGTATTTTTTTGATGATTTTCCTAGTACAAGAATTTTAAATTTAAAAAAATAATGGAGCTTCGACCGTGCCCCCTAACTACCTAAAAATATAGAAAATTAGTTTTTTTTTTTAATATGTATATAATTAGGCCTATTTTGGGCTAGTATATTTTATTTTCAATTTCGATGAGCCAAAAGAAGATATACAATGAAAGATAGACATGTTTAAACTTCAAAAAATAGCTATAAAAAGGCATATTAGAAAATAAATAATATGGAAACCTTATATTAGTCAAAAAAATTGAAAAATTATATTTTAAGAAAGAAGAAACTCTTCTCTATGTCCTGGTATAATTTTTTTAAACGAATCGATCATTTTATGTTGATTTATCATGGCATAAGTGACATTTTTTGCATTTTCTTACAAAAACACATAGTTTGTTGTGTTTGTGTAGGTCCATGCCTCAGGCTTGTGGATCCAAACCGGATCCAATCCTTGAGGCATGGATTGGAAAAGGGGAATAACATAACACATACATGTTATAACGCATACGCGTTATGTTCTTTACATATTTATGGGCCCCAATGTATTTTTCCCCTCCTTCACGGGTTTTCTATCATATTTTTGTTTGGTCTACAAATTCTTGTACATTCTTTGTGAATTTTGAGTAGTTCATCTTGTCCCCTACCCCACAATATATTATTCTACAATCATGGGTGACAAAAACAACGTAAGGACAAAAGAAAGTCAATAACAAGACACCAGAGCAATTGGAAGAGATGAGAATTAAGAAAGTGAAGAGGATGCAAAAACTTCATGCAAAGAAAGGTACATCTATCAAATGTATCAAATGTATCTAAGAATAATGATTTTGTTATGAATGTTGATATTGAATTGAATGATAATGTTGGTATGGATGAAGAAATTGATATGAATCCAATTTTGAAGCTTTACTTGAGAATCCAAATGTTGAACCTTTACCTGAGAATCCAAATGTTAATCTGAAATTTGTATGGAAACACTGAATGAAGAAAGTAACCCTCTTAATGAATCTTCACCTCTTAGAACATCTCCTTCCATTTTGTGAAGAAAACCAATTCACTTAATTGAAATTGATGAAAACATTATAAAACCAATGCCTAACAAAATGTCTGACAGAAATGTGAGAAGAAAAGCTAGGGGAATTTGGGATAATTACTTTACGAATTTAAATGACACACAAAGATGTCAATTATTTGTTACATTGATGAAATTAATTAAGATGAGACCTACAATGAAAACCCTAGGGTTAAGAACATCTAATGTTGTTGATCAAAATGCATCAATTGTTGAAAATATACATAAAACATACCAAACTGTAAGTTCCAACTGACACACCAAAGATAATAATGCTACACGGAGTGCACTTACTAATTGTATAATAAGTGATAAAATAGTTAATAAATGTTTGATTATAAAAATAAGAAGTGCTTTGAAGCTAAACAGAAAAACATTAATGAAAGCAATAAGGAGACACAAAAGTCTTGAGTTAGTCAATAACATTGACTATTGGGATTTCTCTAGCAGACTTCCATGGAAAGACAAGAATACATATGATATTCTAAAAAATTAATTGTAAAATTTTGGAATGAGAACACAAGGGTGTCACCATATAGAAGAGATACAGTAAAAAGAAGAACATGTTCTCGTAATCGTGAATTGTGTGCAAAACATTTCTTAGATATGACTCAAACATAATTGTTCTCTAATTTTAAGAATGAAAATCCATAAATTAACATTAGCCAAAGATTATTTGAAATGAGAAAACCCTTTTAAGTGAAAATGAATCACTCACGTACCACTTGTTGCGCAGGCATCATGTTGAATTTTCAATCCATTATGATGTTTTTAATCAAATACGTTGTGTTTTGCATACTAACATCATGTTATAGGAGTGTGGATTAAATGTCCCACCAAAATATTCAAGGGAATTTATTCCGACAATATTTTGTGAAAAATCAACTAGATAATTTTTTTATAACAAAACATGTTTGGATGGAACGTGTAATGTATGTGGTGGCTTGCCAAATCTAAAAAGTTAAATCCATGAGGAGAGTACAGATTCAATAGAAAATAATTGGTTGGTTTCAATAAATATAAATTAGTGGCATATCAATTAAATATGGAAAATAATCTAAGAGGTGTGAGCTTGTTACAAAATTGTTATCGTACGAGAATATTTTGTCAAATTTAGAGAGGAAATTGATTATGAGTATGCAGAGGCACACATATAGATCTTGATGGTTGGATGAACAATTCAAATTAAGCAAGGACACATTCCCACTTGAAACTATTGTTTTAGTAATTGAATTTGTAGAGAATTACACTTTGTAGCCACAAATGGAGGTTCAGTCTCAATACTATAAATTGGTGCAAGTTACTATTTTCATGCATATAAAATTCATTCACTCTCCAGAAAGAACTAAGCAAGATTGAAAAATATTAAGAGAGTATCATTTCTACATCAGTGATGATCAAACATATTCTACAAAATAGTTGTAAGGGTGTTTCCAGGTGTTTTATGCGAACTTGAATGAGAGGAACATTTTATTCAATCAACATTACACTTGGTTGAACAACTGCACATCAAAATTCAAGAATGCATGGATGTTTTATTGGCTAAACATGATGCACAAAGAAACATGTGTACAACATATTTGGAGTTTTACTGAGGTAAGACTTGGGAAATGAGAGCATGATGGTGTAGGAGCGTGTATGAAAAGAACACTTGCAAGATAAGAGTTAAAGTTCAAGGATGGTGCTAAATTTACAGATGCAAGAAGAATTATTGATTGGTGTGTCAAGAACATGGGATCTCAAGATAGTTCATTGGTTTGTAGATATTTATGGTTAATAGAGGAACATAATTTGACAAGCTATGAAGATTGTATGATAGTTTGTAGGACTCATTCCGTAGTTCGATCTAAGTTCTTGGACTCTTTATACTAGGTAAAATACATGTTTTTTAATATCATGCATTGATTTTGCGTGGAATGAATGTGATTCATAATAGTGGGTGGATGAATGGATTTGTAGACCTCTAATTCCACTTGATAATGTATATGAAGTTCCACAAGCATTACAACTTGCAGTGTCTTCGATCATATGACAACATCACCTAACTTTGACCAATTATTTAATTTAGTGCAACAAGGTACATATGTATGTCATGTTTTAGATTTATAAATTATTAAATGATCAAATCTTAATGTATTTTAAATTTGACTTGAGTTTTACTTTGTGATGTAGGGCACATTTTTACAGTTATTGCGACATAATTTAATGAAGAGGGAACATACTACTTATCTCATTGTGTAGAGGGGAAAACAATTAACTTCTACAGTCATTGATGGTGAAGGCCTTAAGTATCCCACTGGGTCAGTGGTAGTCACTGGAACTTGGCTTCGATGATATCCTATAAAAACAAACACTTGGTTATTTGAATACTATGAAGTACATCGAAAGATACTTCACTATTCACATTTGCTTCTTGCAAAAAATATTAAATTGATCAAATATCGAGGTAGGCCATTAAACAAGAATTTGTGGAAGGTTCGTGAATCAGATCATGAAGCAATTATTTCTACTGTCAAGAGTAGAGTTGATCCATGCGGTTCATTGGATTGAATTTACAAAGGTATGTTCTTCATGAATTTAATTTGAATATTTATTTTAATGATTTTGTTTAAATTTTGTAGGATTTAAAATTCTATTTAATTAAAAGTACACCATCTAAATACAACAACAGGAAGACATATTTTAGCTTACTAACATGTTTATGTAGGTTAGTGGTGCCAAAAAAATATTCCACCTTCATGTGGTTGGCACTATTAGTAGAGAATTTATTATTCTCGAAGCCAAGTGAAGCTAAGGGAAATTAAATATTAGAAAGGAACAACAAACATAAATTCTCATTTCACCATCTATATAGTTAAAACACCTTATTAAAATTCTCAAGGACTACGTCCGAAGCATCAAGATCTCCTCCATATTGCAACGACACCTTCCCTAGCATTTACCCATGCCACCTTGATGTGTTAAAGATAGTCGGTTTGGTGCTAAGAGCTTCTATTTGCAAAATATTGCATCGGACAACCTTACACTGACTCAAACTACAATATTTACATTGCATTGCTCGCAAACAATATCACAACAAGATAACCAAATGGATATGGAGAAAACCAAGATAGGATTTTATAGAGGGTCCTTACGCAGAGGGTAGGATCGACGAGACCTCTCCAGTGCCATAGAGACTAAGATATCACTCGTCGAAGTTATAGTATTTTTAGTCTCGTGGATCTTAAGGACTACACCTGCATGAAGTAGCCCTGGAAGCACTAGGAGATCCCCTATCAAATAGGCTATTCATCTAACATGGAAGATGAGAAAAGAAAATGAAATTTGGAGAATTAGATTTCATGGGTAATTAGTACTAAGAATCAACAAGACTAATATGGCTTCTGAATTCCTGTCAACGTAATCATTATACCTTGAAAATTAAAACTTTGGCACTGCTACTTAGTAACAAGAACTCGTAACTTTCATACTACTCATGCCTAGAACCATCATTGAGTTTTCTTGTACAAAATAAACATAACAATTGGGGAATGGATAAGAACACATAGGGATTATCAATCGCTTAGTAAATCTTTTTGTTTAGTTTTGAATGGGAGTCAACTCGACCTACAAATTAGTGTCTTTCCATTCATTGATAATTCCTTCTATGATAAAAGTGCCTTCAAAAATATAGGGGTAGTCATCAAGCCTAGTGAAGGGTGTGATGTGATTTCCAAAAACTTGAAATGCATATAGATTTAGAGGTCATAACACAAATTTACAAATATCTCTATCATTATAAATGGAAGCCAAGTAATAATGTCTCCATGTATCCAAGGATGAGGACTACTAGGGTCTATGGTAGGATTGGAAATTTAGGAATCATTGAGTGTCTGAATCAGAATGTCGTTGCATTTGGTGAAAAAAATTCAACTATTGGAGTAATGCATCTTGGAAAATAAAATTGAACCTCAAAAATCCTCTCAAATTTCTAGTCTAGGTCCTGGTCTAGGTTGTGTTCCTAGTCATGTTTCTATTTCTGGTTTTGGTCATGGTCATCAAATATGGAAGTTTTAGGAAAGGAATCCACACTTGAAGAATTATTCCCATTTAGATTGTTGGCAATGCCAATGGTAGTGGCAATGCATGTGGAATTCGGTTGGTGGAAGGTGGGGTTGTGCCCTTATTGGTTTTTCCTCATGGCGTCATAGGTAGCCTTTTACGGTATTATTAGAGAGAGATATATCCATGCTTTTTTGATATGTTTAAAACCTCCTCACTCCTAGGAACTTGTTTTTATCAAGATGCAATAACAAGGCAATTTGGCTTTCCAAGTTCTCCATATTTTCCAAATTTGGGGTGAATTGACATTTTGGACCTCTAAAAGCGTAAAGAAAATGGCGAGTTCATTTACCCCAACCTTTCTTGAAGTGAATTTAAATGAAATGAAATTTGGAATTTGGAGGTGGCACATTATAAAAATTGATTTTCCCGCCACCGATTTACTTATTGATGATTAATTATTATTAGTTGTATTTATTTGTCATTATTGTGATAAATAATTTTTGAGATTACCAAATCATTATCAGTGTTTATTCATGAGAATAAAATTTTATCTGTGTGAAGGTGTAGGATCTAACGAGATGTCTCTAGGTGCCACTTGAGTTCGAAAAATCACCCGCCGAAGTTATAACATTTTTTGGTCTCAGGGCTCTTAAGGGACTACGCTCAGATGAGGTAGCCCAAAAGCAATGACACCATCCCACATTGAAACAAATCCTCCACTAGTGTTAACCCAACCATCCAGATGTGTTTGTGTAGTTAGTTTGGTGCCACATGAACTTTTGCAAAAAAAATAATGCGTTTAACAACCTTACACCGACTTAAACTACAACATTTTGTGTGTTTGAAAAGACTAGGAAAACGAGAGAACCGAATTGAGATATAAAAAATGGAGATAGGATTTCGTAGAGGGTACCAATGTGGAGGTGTAGGGTCTAACGAGACCTCTCCAGGTGCCACGATGTTCGAGAAATTACCTTTCGAAGTTATAACATATTTTGGTCTTGGGGATCTTAAGGGACTACGCTCGGACGAGGTAGCCTGGAAGCATTGGGAGTGTAGGGAACCAAACCAATGCCTCCCCTAAGATTTTAATAGACCATCCTAATATGTGTGCACAATTGGTTCGGTCCCATGAGATTACTTTTGCAAAATATAGCATCGACAATGACCTTATACATCGACTCAAACTGTAGTATTTGATGTGTTTATAAACAATAAGATAAGCGAGAGAACTGAATTGATATGGAAAAAAATAAGATAGGATTTTGTAGAGAGTCCCTATTTGGAGGTGTAGGATCCGATGAGACATCTTTAGGTGCCACGAAGTCGAGAAATCACCCATAGAAGTTATAGCATTTTTGGTCTCGGGCTTTTAAGGGACTCGTGCCCAAACGAGGTAGCCGCAAGCAACGACACCACCTCACACCAAAAATAAGCCTCAAATAGTGTTCACAGGACCATCTATATGTGTTAGAGTAGTGGTTTGGTGCCACGAGCTATTTGAAAAATATGTGTTTGACAACCTTACACTGACTCAAACTACAATATTTCACACATTTTAAACAATATGACAAGGAGAGAACCGAATCGAGATGGAAAAAAAAAAAAGATAGGATTTTGTAGAGGCTATCTACATGGAGGTGTAGGATTTGATAATATTTATCTAGGTCCCATGGAATCCAATAAATTACTTGTCGAAGTTATAACATTTTCTGGTCTCAAGACTCTTAAGAGACTACACCCGGACGAGGTAGCCCGAAAGAAACAACACCATAACGAATCAAAATGAAGCCTCACCAATAGTATACTATGCCATCCCAATGTGTGTGCATAATTGGTTTTGTCCCATGAGCTTCTTTTTGTAAAATATAGCCTCTAACAACCTTACACTAACTCAAACTGCAGTATTTGACACATTTGCAAACAATAGGACAACGAGAGAACCGAATCAAGATGAAAAAAATGAGGTATAATTTTGTAGAGGGTCCTACGTGGAGATGTAGGATCTAACGAGACATCTATAGGTGCCACAGAGTTTGAGAAATCACCCGTCAAAGTTATAGTGTTTTCTAGTCTCAGGGCTCTTAAGGGACTGCACCTAGACTAGGTAGCCCAAAAGCAACGACACTGTCCTACACCAAAACAAAGCCACTACTAGTGTTCACCTAGCCATCCGGATGTGTTGGTGTAGTTAGTTTCATGCCACGAGCTTCCATTTGTAAAATAATGTGTTTGACAACCTTAAACTGACTCAAACTACAATATTTTGCACATTTGCAAACAATAGGACAACGAGAGAAAATAATCGAGATGGAAAAAGAAGAGATAGGATTTTGTAGAGGGTCCCTACGTGGAGGATTAGGATTTGATGAGATATCTCTAGGTGCCATGGATTTTGAGAAATCACTTGTTTAAGTTATAGCGTTTTGTGGTCTCAAGGCTCTTAAGAGATTATGTTCGACGAGGTAGCTCTGGAAAGCAAACGACATTGTCCCGCACCAAAAAAATCCTCCCAACTATTTACTAGGACAACTTGATGTATGTGCATAGTTGATTTGGTCCCACAAGCTTCTATTTTCAAACATAGCCTCTCGACAACCTTATATTGACTCAAATTGTAGTATTTGACGCGTTTGCAAACAATAGGACAATGAGAGAACCAAATCAAGATGGAAAAAAATGAGATAGAATTTTGTAGAGGGTACCTACATGGAGGTGTAGAATCTCGACGAGACATCTCTAGGTACCAAGAGTCGATAAATCAGCCTCTTAAAGTTATAGCATTTTCTAGTCTCAGGGCTCTTAAGGGACTGCACCCTGACAAGGTAGCCCAAAAGAAATGACACCGTCCATCACTAAAATGAATCCTCTACTAGAATTCACCTTTCCATCTGGATGTGTTGGTGCAGTCAATTTAGTTCCATGAGCCACCATTTGCAAAATAATGCATTTGATAGCCTTACACTGACTCAAACTATATATTTTTACATGCGTTTACAAACAATAGGATAGTGAGAGAACCAAATCAAGATGGAAAAAATCGAATAGGAGTTTTTAGAGGGTCCCTATGTAGAGTTGTAGGGTATAACGAGATGTCTCTATATGCCATGGAGTCCGAGAAATCACCTTTAGAACTTATAGCATTTTTGGTCTCAGGGATCTTAAGGGACTACGCCCGGACGAGGTAGCTCTAGCTAAGCAACGAAACCATCTTGCACTAAAATGAATCCTCCACTAGCGTTCACCTGGCCATATAGACATGTTGGTGTAGTTGGTTTGGTGCCATGAGCTACTATTTGTAAAATAATTCGTTTGACATCCTTACACTAACTCAAACTACAATATTTTGCATGTTTGCAAAGAATAGGACAACGAGAGGACCAAATCAAGATGGAAAAACATAGATAGGATATTTTAGAGGGTCCCTATGTGGAGGTGTAGGATCTAACGAGAAATATCAAAGTGCCATGGAGTCCGAGAAATCACCCGTCGAATTTGTAGTGTTGTTTGGTCTCAGGGATCTTAAGGGACTATGCTCGGATGAGGTAGCCGAAGCAATGACACCATCTCGCACCGAAAAGAATCCTCCACTAGCGTGCACCTAGCCATCCCAGACGTGTTTACATATTCGGTTTGATTCCATGAGCTACCTTTGTTTGCAAAATAATGGATTGGAAAACCTCTCACTCTCACTCTCTCTCTCACAATCTCAATCTCACTCTCATAATGTATTGAGCTCACCATGTTCTTGTTAGTTGTTATTAAGTATCACTGCTAAAGTTTTAATTTTCAAGGTATAGTGATTACATTGATAGGATATTTGGAAGCCATATTAGTCTTATTGATAGTACTAATTACCCATGAAATCTAATTCTCCAACTTTTATTTTCTTTTCTCATCTTCCACACCATACTGTTAAACGATTTGACAACGCCCTCTTCGACGACGATACACTGAATATCAATATGATACTCAAGAGTCAATCCTCATCCCACCATAATACCAACACAAAATCTATTGTTGGTAATGCTGCATGGTCATTGTCCTTTTTGTGGGATATGCTTTTCTTAACATATTTGTTCCATATTTTTGATACATCTATCAGAAAGACATACTTATTGAGAGTAGTGTTTTGGACATAGAGGAAGAATGGCGAAGCTGAGCACGATGGAGAGAGAAAGGAAAAAGTTGAGGGAGTGAAACAGGAAGGCCCTTATCACCAAAATATTCTAAGGCCTCAAACAACATGGAAATTACAATCATAGCAACAGGGGAATGGCTAAGAACACACATGGGTTATCAATCGCCTAGTAAATGGGAGTTAGTTGACCTATGGCTTAGTGACCTTCCATTCATTGATGAAAGATGGATTTGTGAAACTGATTTGATGGTTTGAGAAAGTGTAAATAGGGTTTTTAAGCATGTTTAAAGAGTTTTTCAGTCATGGTTCAGTGTTCTATTGTTTTTTGGCATATTGAGCTAGTATTTGCAAAGTGTGAACTATTGAGAGAAGTGAATGATAAAGCTCTAAGGAGTTGTAGAAGGAGTTGGAGTCTGATATTTTGGGAGCACCTTAGGGATGGAAAAAGTGAACTATTGAAGCTTGTAAGACTTTGTGGGTATCCTTAGATCCTTTTATCCATGCTTGTTGCAAAAAACATTGTCTTAAGGGGCATAGTTGACAGTTTTGGTAAGATGAACAATAGTGGTGTTTGGAGCCTTATGAATCAAGTTAGTGATGGTCCTAATGATTTTATGAGGTGTTTTAACAGGGGAGAAGACTAAGAAGCATTGAAGAATGTAGTAGGTGCATGATAAGATAGGAACCAATACAAAGAGACCATGAGCAAGAAGAAGCACAGGTAAGGTAAATACACATACACATTGATAAATTGAATGAATAATTACTCAGATTAGGTAACTCTTTATATACATACATTATATAAATATTGATTTCCAAAGTTTGATGCATATTATACATTGAAAATTCTAGTACATACATCACCAATAAATGAAAAAATAATCCATAATGTCTTAAATATTGTAAAGTGGACATCATATTAGTTTCATACAAAAATAATATTAGAAATGTAAGATATCATAAAAAATATCCAGTTCCAAATAGTATTAACGTGCACAATAAATATAAAAATGCTCGAATAGGTCATATAATATCAAGTTCAAATTCCATATAGGCGTACATACAATGCCATGAACATAGGAATACAAAAAAATCTCATGTAAGACACACACACACACACACACACACAAATCATCAAAATCTATCCCTCTCTTGGACTTTCTCAAATAAGTTCATCCCTTAGATGAAGATGGAGATCTGTGAGATGACTTTAGATTGTCCGTGCCCATGCTATGAGTCCTCTTCCATTGAAGACTTCGCCTGTAGTTGAACCTATAAATGTAAACAATTTTTTTTGTCAAAAATTAATTTATATATGTTTTCAACATGTATTTAAGACCATGCTAATGAAATTATTTACATAAATACACACACTTACCGCAAGCTCTCGGTCACGTTGAATCTGCATCTCACACTCAGATGAGTCATCGAGAGCTCCTGGAGCATGAATGGGGGTATCAAAATGATGAGATCGAGGAGTCTGTGTGCCCTCGAAGTCAAAATGGAAGGGGTTGAAGTTCCCTACATACACATAAGATCACAAAATCAAACATCAAAATTAGCCAAAATAGAACTATGTTAACAATATTTTTTTGAATGCAGATAAAAAAATTATGCCAACTAAGTACATGTATGTGTAATGACAATATTTTAACTAATTTTATCAATATACAATTTTTTTTTACTGCGCCACGCCTGTGAATCAAATGAACAAGGTCTACTACTATCTAGGTAACTCTTGCGTATACACAATGAAGGACATTATTAACATAATTTAAT
Organism: Taxus wallichiana var. yunnanensis; assembly: GCA_018340775.1. Lineage (NCBI taxonomy): Eukaryota > Viridiplantae > Streptophyta > Pinopsida > Cupressales > Taxaceae > Taxus > Taxus wallichiana. Next base: position 424,314,496 of record CM031236.1, on the reverse strand, counting down.
AATGCTACAATGAAGGACATTATTAACATGTAATTTAACATAATATGAATTACACAAGAAATTTAATGAAAATACATGTTGTTTGAATACCTCGGTGAGTTGCTACATGATGAAATCACAATGACAACACCTTTCTCTACTTGTCACAGAGATGGTGGGGTGTCTAGTGAAGTCATCAACTTTATCAAACATATATCACGTCAAGTTAGTTGAACATACAAGAACATACATATATTTGAGTTCAAAAGTTATATATATATATATTCATACATGAAAAATTTACACAATTAACATTCTAAATTACCTTTGTGAATGTATGTGTAGGCATGGTGCTCGTGCAACCTATGGTGGGATGATGACACCCCTCCTACATGCTATAATATCAATGCATACATGTACAAATAAAATTATTTAAAAAATTTAACATATATAAGTAAATCAAGTACTCTGATTTTTGTAACACACATAATAAAACATAACAAATACCTACGAAGGTGACACCGATGACTGTAATCCAAATGTCTCACTCAAAAATACATCTAACATAGTGGCATTATCATGTGCACCACTAGCGGAAACTCCACCAAAACCAAGTATGCATGAAAGTATCATCCTCCTTGGGCCCCAAACATATGCTACCACATGTCGAGAAAAGATGTGACTCATGCTAGTACTCCTGAGGGAATACTCTTTGTACCTCCACGAACATATGGATAGTAATTCGCCCTCGTATGTAGAACAAAATTATTAGATAGCCCCTGAAGTGCATGGAGTGTATCAATATCTACTATCTCCTTCACTACTAGAGGGATAATCTTAGGGTGAGGGGGCTTCTATTTGGGGAACCTACCCTATTGAATAGGTACATGTTATGCACCTGGTTGATCCTATGCAAAGCCTTTTCCTCGGCCCTAGAAATCCCGGAAATGAAAATAGTTCGGGATATCGTTGAGGATAAACTTGTAATATAGTTTCCTCAAAAATTATAGTGGCACCTCATTGTTATTACAAGGTGGAAAATCAAACACCATCCACCATCAATCCCAAAAATTATTTTTAATCAAATCATTATTGCACCAAGTGGATGGGAAACCGTTTGCATGACAAATGGAAAGGAAAATTGGTTCGAGGGTCCATGAATAAGGCACATATGCGGTCTTTTGTAATTTATTTTTTCTTTACATCCGCATATGAAATTTTTTTGGCATAATAAACCCTACAACGATCTCTATATGATGTCCAATGATCAATTTGAGTCATTTCTAGACAACTTGAGCCATTAATACCTCCAATGTGTTTACAAGAGAGGTGCGGTGGGGGTTTGTAGAATGTGGATCCCTCATTATTTTGATTAAATCCTCAATTTCAATCTTGTTTTCCACTATATGGGCTTCTAAATCTTCTTGATTGCTTGGGGATGTTGAGAAACTGTAAGAGGGCTAGGAGGGATCACAGGAATTGCAAGGTTTGGTTGTGGTTGATCAAAGTTGACGGGAGTCTGTAATAATAAAAATATGTATTCAATTCAAATTCTACTCTATAATTACCAAATTTAAATGAAATTTCAATAAAATAATTATGCCTACCTCTTCTCCGTGGCACCATCATCGATTCCGATCTTTGCGGTGATTCTCAGATGATCATTTGATCAAGATCTAATAGAATTTGAAATGCGAGGGGAGGGTTTTGTTGTAAAACACTCGTTTGGGGGAAATAAAAATGAGGAAGGCTCGGGTTTTTTGTTTATAGTTTGACATAATGCGTACGTGTTATAACGCGTATACGTTATAGGCTCGTGAATAATCAATGCACGAAAAACATAACATGATCACGTTATTATAAAATGCATATGCATTATGATCATTTCTCGATTTTTGACCACTTTTTCGCCCCCAAATTTTTGCACTTACCCAATGGGGAGTTGGGACCAAAAATCTCACATACCATTTTAGATTCATGGATGTCATATTATGGAACCATGAGTTTTTCAACCAAGAATTGTGAGTTATGGGAATTTGAAGGCATGTTCAAGAGAGAACCAATGGTAGCCATTGCATCTATTGATTTGTTATTTTCCGTGGAACCCGATTGAACCGAATATGCTTTGAAAGTAAAGCTTGAAGCTATCCACCATTCACTTGTATGGAACAATTTTGTCATATTTGGTTGAGTATTCATCATTAACTTGCTTGATTATGAGTTGTGAGTCACCAAAGACATTAAATTTTTGATATTCCACTCGATAGCCATTTTGAGTCTAGCTACATGTGCCTCATATTTAACTATATTATTAGTGTAGGGGAAAGAAATTAAGTTTTGACTTAGGTAATAAATGGATTGTTCTTATGTAGATAAGGATTATCGTAGTTTTAAAATATTGGGGTCCTCTTCAATGCCGATATTAATATCAATGGTTTTTTTAATTAGCGATGTTGAACTGTCTTATAGCATTTTACGATCCGGAAGGAGTTAATCCATAATTGGGTCACGATCTGGATGTGAAGGATTTTAAAAAATTTAGCAAGGGGATCCTCCTCATCTAGATGGAAAGAGGAGTAAGGACAGTCGATGTTGGATTGGGATTAGATAGATAGGATAGACTCATGTTTTCTAAAATAGGCATCATCATTTAGACATACTTGGAAACTTTTATAGGCATTATATGGTATATTGTCTCGAGTTTCCATGAATTCAAGAGTTTCTTCATAATTTTTAAATGTGTCGAGGGCAATATGTTTAGAATGTTGGTTCTATTGGATGAGTTAGGGATAAGTGAGATTAATGTCGATGGCGAGGATGACGGTGCCATGGAAGATGTTTGTCATGGAAAGCTCTTCATATTAGATATCAATATATATTTTCTAATACCATCTACGACCTCCTTAACTATCTTAGTAGTATCACTTAGATCATTTTGGATACCCGCATTAGGTGTCTGGTACCCTAATCCACGTCCATCAAGATTGGGGATGACAATAGGGGGTTTAGGGACACCTTGTTCATTTGTGATCTATTCATAAACTAGAGTAAGCCATATGAGTAATCTTGCGCTTAAGGATTGAATATTTATTACTTAGTAAATAGGACGGTATGTAATCATCTATGATCCATGTAGTATCGATGACTAGAGGTAATCATTGGGGAGATACCCAAAGCAGATAAAATTTTAAGAGCCCAATGAATATATTTTCTTATTAGCTTGACACATGTCAGGCTTGCCATGTTGTTTAGGTGAAAGCAAGAGTTTCTCAATACTAAAATTTTTGTATTCTCCACACCTCGTGGATTTGATTTTAAGAGGTGGAGTAGGTAAAATAGGAGTGGATGTGGATGAAGTGGGTAAGATAGGAGTAGATGATGATGAAGCATTATGTGAAGTGGATGGAATACTATCAGGTAAATCATATGAAGTGGTGGATGTCATGGATGATGGAGATGGAAATTGTGAAGTGACAATTTTAGTAATGGGACAATACAGTTCCTCATAAGCTTGTGCTTCAAGTGCTTGGAAAAACTAGAAGGGTTGAGGGTCACCATGGATGGTGACCTCCATGCCGACATGCTTGAACTTAAGGCATTGATGTAATGTGGATGGGACAACATGCATTTCATGGATCTAAGGGTGACCAAATAGTAAATTGTAGGGGAATTGGATGTCCACAACATGTACCAAGGTGGGTAGTGTGACATGACCCACATTAATGGGAAGGTATAAAGTGCCCACATATTTTATTTTAGTGTTATCATATGCTTTGATAGTGATTATCTCTTGTCTTAAATCCAATTCATTATACCCTAGGTGTTGAATGAGAGATAAAGTACAAAGGTTGACACCGACCCATTGTCCACTAGTACTCGCTTGACGTGAGTATTTTCTATATGAACCTCAATGTAAAGAGGAAAATTGTGGGTTGGGCCATGTAGTGGAAAGTATTACTGGGTAAAAGTAAGTGGGAGTGTTAGATAAGGGTAAATGTGGGCAATGAGGGCTTGAATCTACGGGGCATCGATATCGGTTGGGATAGGAGTCTCTGAAGAGTGTTGTAAAAGATGTTTGTATCTATGAAATATGTTTTGAGATGATCTATGATGAAAATTTGTGCAGGGTCTTTTCACGTTGTTCAACAATATTGTATTGAACTTATGAAGGTGGATTAGAAGAAGAGGAGTAACCCGTTGAAACTACACAAATTTGGTAAATAGTAACAACACACCGAGGGTTTTGGGAAGGTCCCTTGACTTTGATGGTGGCTACTTGATGGGGAGAATGGTAAATATGGACAACGATAGATGCATATTAGAAGGGTATGTGTTAGTAGTTTATATGGTTAGATTGATGGTTGGATGATTAAGGGGTTTTATAAGACTTCCGATGACCTTGATTTGAAGTGTGGTTCTGAACATGATTAGGGAGTGGATTTTGATAAATCCCTAACTTCTGATTTTGAGAAGAGGAGGATACATTATCTTTGATTTCAATTTCACCCTAATCAATCAAGTCTTGAATATAGTTTTTTAGCTTCATACACCGATGGTGGCATGACCCTTAATTTTGTGGAACTTGCAATATTCATTTTCCCTAAACCAAGAGGGTTTGGGTCTAGACTCATCAATTGGTGGGTTCATGAAAAAAAAACATATTAGCAACAACAATTTTTTCAAGGATTATTTCAATGGACTTGCCAAGAGGGGTGTATGACCTTTTATTTGGATCTTGGGTTGAATGGGGTTGACCTTTAGGAATGGACATGACAACGGATTTTTGGACGTGTTTTGTCTCTGTTAGTCCATTTCCAAAAACATTGTTATTCTTGTTAAAATACTTGGGCTTCTCAGATGTGGAAGGATGATTAGATTGATTATAGTTATCTCGGGAATATAGTTTGATGAGGCCTTTGGAGACAAGATATTTTTCTATTTGCATTCATTTTTCTATGATGTCATCAAAGGTGTTTTCATAATGGACTTGGAGGTGGAAGGCTAGCTCTTGATGGAGGTTAGCAACAAAGATAGTGACCAATTACTTTTTAGGGATGGGCCATGGAATGTGGCTAGCAAGATATCTCCATCATTGCAAGAAGGATGAAAAGATTTCACCATTGTACTGTTTGGTATTATATAGGTCAATCATTATGACATCATGCTCCACATTGTATGAGAAGTGTTTGAAAAATTTCTCTAATAAGTTGGCGAAGGTGGTGACAGAGCCCTTGGGAAAGTGAAGGAACCATTCGAGATTGGGACCACCTAGGCTTCGTGAGAAGAGTCTCAATAAATAGGAGTCATCATAGGCTACTTCCTGACATAACATATAGAACTCCTTGACGTGTTCACAAGGATCACCCTTTCCCTTGTATTTTTCAAATTTGGGTGGTTCAAAGTATGGGGAAAAGGGACACGTAAGATATCACGGTCAAATGGATAAGGAAAAAGTTCCTCAAACTTATATTGACATCCTTGTCTGCTGAGTTGCAATCCTTGAAGTGTTTCCTTCATAGACTTTACTTCCTACTCCAAGGTGGATTCTTGAGGGCCGATGGGTGGTAGGTTGAAATTGGGACATTGGGAATGTTCAGAATCATGGTTACCATGGTCATTTGGATGTTTTGGATCAAGTTGGGAGGCTAGCTAGGAAATTTGGTTGCTCATTTGTTGTAGTTGGGATAGTACGACCTCCTTAGATACATGAGAATTATGGGTATTCTCTCTGCTATCCCATCCACGTGTAGTGCAATAGTTGTTGTGATTTAGGTTTTTTGAATTGCGATAAAGTAGGGATGCGGATTCTTTCCCAATGTGTTCATTCTCATCAGAGAGGAGATTATGAAGTTGGTCATGGGTATAGTCAAAAGGAAGTTTTCTCCCATGTGATATAATTGGAGGAGGAGAGCATCTTTGTTTTTTTCTACAAAGCGATTAAGCATTTCATGTCATATTCATTCTATGAAATAGGTTCTTGATTCATCATTTCTACTAGTATCAACCATTATTTCTTCATCTCCCCTCTTTCGTGGTTTTTTTCGCATTGGCATCAAATTTTTTTATTGAATAAGCCATTTCTATTTTATGTATTTATTTGGTGGCTTGTTTTGTCATCGTTTCCTATTTGAGGTCAGGTAAATCTTGTCCTAGGTGCCATTAGATCCTAGTGATTTGAGATGTGAGGATGGGATGGAGTTGTATTAAGTTGGTGAAGGATGTGTGATTAGTAGATGAAGAGAGGATAAGATTTCTTATTGACTGATGTATAATCCCAACAACCAAACCTTGTTTTAGGATGAGAGGATTGAAGAAGGATGTTCCTCGATGATAGAGGGCTTAGGATGTGCCTTGATGTGTGAGGGATTAGGATGATTAGATAGGAGATAAGGATTTTGTGTCCGTATTCAAGGTGTCAACTAGTGAAACTCAATTAATCATGCCAATAGGGAATCTTAGATAAGGTGTTTGAGTGTGAAAGTGTATGTGTAGGATTGTGTGAGAATGTGAGGATGTTTAAGTGTAGTAAATGTTGTGATTAGGAAGGGATGTGTGATGTGATATGTTTTAGGATCTTTTGGACCTATGTAAGTGTAGTGATGTCAAAAGGAAACATTAAACTGTTAGGTGGAAGCTTTGTGACAATGAGATGAATAGATGTTTAGGTGTATGAGATGTTGTGGAATAAATTACGTATATAAAGTGGGGATGTGTGATTAAGTGTGGGTAACGATAATTTTTATACAACGTAAGAAGTTTGAAGGGAGTAAGAGAGGATGTATGAGTGATAGGTGAAGTGTGATGTAGATGCAAAGGTGGTTTATATACAATGTGGTATGGTGTTATATATAATGTAGCAAGTAAGGGATGTGTAAGTGAATTTTAGATGTGTTCATGAAATGGGGGATGTATAAGAATGAATTTAGTGTTTATTGTTGTTTTATTTTGTTTATATCAAAAATAAGGTTTGAAGGAGATGAATGATATTAAGTGAATGATGTATGATAAGAGTATGGTCAAAGATGTATGGGGATAGTCAAAGTGAAAAAAGTATGATGGTCAAAGGTGATGTGGGTAATAGTCAAATCAAAGTCAAATGGTGTGGTCAAAGGGATGAATGATGAGTGTATAGGATGGTATGATGAAAGGGGACTAGTGTGGGGTTGTGTACTGGTATTGAAAAACACTCAAGCAATCACAATCATGTAAGCCCAACCTAACTAGTCAAGTATGATTGCAACCAAACTATAGCGAAATTTTAATACCACACACCGATGATGGTGCCAAAATCTATCTCTCCACCTATGTGTTAATGTTGATTCAACTAGCAATTAGTCTTGGGGTGTTCGGCCTCCTCATACTATAGTTTGATATGTGGCCAAAAGGTTGGCTAGACTAGGATGTACATGCTCACTAGGGGCATCCTTGATATATCTTGTGGTACATGGGGACCAATTCCATTTTATAAGGATATTTTCTAAGGCATAGGTATTAGGACATGGAAGCCCATCACTTTATGATACTCTTAAAATTAGTGAACACTTAGCCAATAATGATAGCTCTCTAAGGATTTATATACCCTGCTAGAACACGGGGTGTGTCTATGTGCGTGGAGGTGAAGTCCATGGTCACGAGACCCTTAAGACTATGGTAAGTGTGTGGATGTCACTTCCATGTCATGTTACCCTTATAAATGATAAAAGGGGAAGGTTATCCACTTTTGATCCTCAAGATCATCCTAGGACACGAGAGGAGAGCATACATAGTTTCACCTTTGGGATATAACAAGCACACAAGGGGATATATACAAAAATGAAAAAAATATAAGATGATATATACAAAATATCAAATATTTTTACACAACCCATGTTACTCAATGTATTTAACTAAAATCAAGCTAAAGATTGGGTAAATCCCACAATGGGTCTCAGAATGTAAATGCAAAAAGGTGACTAGATGTATGTGCGAACTAGAAACCAAAACCAAATTGATTTCCTAAATCTAATCCTCTTAAACACTACCTCAGATTGATCAAATATGAAAGGGAGATAGAAGCAATACCTATAACTTACCAACAAATAACCTCCCTTGATGTTGTAGTCGTGGTCATGATGATTGGATAGAATTTTTGCTTCATATTTTTGAAGTAAACAAATAACACTTCCCCTTTGTGGATTGAAGATTGCTTATGGATGCTTGATAAATATGCAAATGGATATTAGAGAGATTTGTAGGAATTTTAGCAGCACTTTGTTATGATTTCTAAGGATTTATAAGGATTGCTTCCATGGAGGGTGGCATGCCAATTTATAGTTTTTGGAATAATAAATGAACATATAGGATCTTTCCAAGTAGATAGAAGATCAATGGTTAATATTAAATGAGAAGATAGAAGAGTATAGATAATTCTAGAATTATGGAGAAACATACATTTAATTTAAAATTCGGTGGAGAAGAGTAGAAAATTAGAGAGGCTTATAGAAATAAAAGCTTCTAGAAATATAAGAGATGGGATTAATTCTAGAATTATGGAGAAATATCCATTGGATTTAAAATTCAATAGAAAAGAGTAGAAAGTTAGAGAGAATTTTAGAATTAGAAATATACATTGAATTTAAAATTCAATGGAGAAGAGTAGAAAATTAGAGAGGCTTATAGAGTTAGAAGCTTCTAGAAATATAAGAGATGGGATTAATTCTAGAATTATGGAGAAATATCCATTGGATTTAAAATTCAATGGAAAAGAGTAGAAAGTTAGAGAGAATTCTAGAATTAGAAGCTTCTAGAAATAGAGGAGGTGGGATTAATTCTAGAATTATGGATAAATATCCATTGGATTTAAAATTCAATGGAAAAGAGTAGAAAGTTAGAGAGAATTCTAGAATTAGAAGCTTCTATAAATAGAGGAGGTGAGATTAATTATAGAACTAGAAAATTCTAGAATTATGGAGAAATATCCATTTAATTTAAAATTCAATGGAGAAGAGTAGAAAGTTAGATAAGATTCTAGAATTAGAAGCTTCTAGAAACAGAGGAGGTGGGATTAATTCAAGAATTAGAAAATTCTAGAATTATGAAGAAGTATCCATTGAATTTAAAATTCAATGGAGAAGAGTAGAAAGTTAGAGAGGCTTATATAATTAGAATCTTCTATAAATAGAGGAGGTGTGATTAATTCTAGAATTAGAAAATTCTAGAATTATGGAGAAATATCCATTGAATTTAAAATTCAATGAATAAGAGTAGAAAGTTAGAGAGGTTTATAAAGGTAGAAGCTTATAGAAATAGAGGAGGTGGGATTAATTCTAGAATTAGAAAATTCTAGAATTATGGAGAAATATCAATTGAATTTAAAATTCAATGGAGAAGAGTAGAAAGTTAGAGAGGCTTCTAGAATTAGAAGCTTCTAGAAATAGAGGAGGTAAGATTAATTCTAGAATTAGAAAATTCTAGAATTATGGAGAAGAGTATAAAGTTAGAGAGGCTTCTAGAATTAGAAGCCTCTAGAAATAGGTGGAATTAAATTAGTTTAGGTTTAATTTAGGAATTAATGACGTGATTACATGGATATGCTATTTGTAGGGTAGGTGCAGAGTAGGTGGGTAGGTAGATAGGAATTTTAAATTCTTAGAAATGTTAAATAAGGTTAGTGGAAAGTTAGGAAAGGGGTTAGTAATAACTAATCCTATGATTAATTATTATAGGGTCAAGATGGGAATTGTGGAATGATGAATTAGTAATAGGGGGAAATATATGTTAAAAATTAATAATGTTTAATAGGGATTTTATTTATTTATTAATTATTTTAAAATTTTATATGTCTACACTTTTAAGTGAAGAAATTGGTATGTCATGTTGGGAATTTAGAGCGAAGGGACTATTACCATTAAAATTGACATAGGGATGTTTTTTTTTGTTGTGCCATGATAAGAATGGGTCTTAAAACCCTAGATGAAAACAATAATCCCTACTAGGATGAGTAGAAAGTGTTCTAATCGAAGGGTATGGTGATCTTTGAACTACTCTACCTCTTATTCTCCTTCTTGGTGTTAACTGCAGATATTCAAAAGGCTCACTATTTGCTGCACTTGATCTAGTATAAATTATTCTCATGAAAGGGGGGTAATTTGACTGCTGAAACCAATGGATTTAAAGTTGAAGTTTTCAAACGTGTTGAAAAATGCCTCCAAAGGATATAAGTCATTAAGTTACACACCAAAACTTATCAAAGATGTTGTAAAGTGCATGAAAATATCCCATCATGTGTGCCATAACTATTGGAGCTCAAAATTACACCTTTCCCTAAATCCACATGAGAGATCCATGGTTTTGAGGAAACATGGGACTGTCTCCAAGTTGTGGGAATTACTCTTGAGACAGACCTCTAGAGAAGGTTGGTTCCTCTACCTATTCCTAATGCTAAAACTACTTCTACTACTAGAAATGCAACTATCTAATCCTAATCTAAAAATCTAAGGGACCGAGTTAGAAATAGATGTATAAAAGGGGAATTCTAAGCTAACAGAGGTGATAACACCAAGAAAAGGGGGAAAGACACTCTCAATGAGGGAAAAGGGAAGAAAATGAGCAAAGAGAGGGTAGACTAAAGTGTCAAAGTCCAAAACAACATTTAAACCTCCACTTCCATGGAGCATAATAGAAATTGAACCCTACAAAGCGGACACCATACACGACCACCTGTAAATAATGAAGAGGTAAGGGAAAACAAAAAACACAAGCTAGGGTAGAGAATAACCACAAAACATGATATTTTATTGCTTTATAAAGATGCACAAATCATTAAAATGAAAGAGGAAGATAAAACACATCGTAATAATTCAAATATGAGTCCTAAAACTTCAAAAACTTAGGAAAAACATTGCATGAAGCCTTTATATTTTGAGTGGGTCCCCTTTAAAAATGAGTCTCAGTCTACAATATATAAAAAAAATAGAGAAAGGGAGGGAAATGAGAGGGAGATTCAATTTTCTTCCTTTAACCACCAATATTATGCATTAATTCTTTGAAAATAATGATGGAAACCCCTGCAAGACCATTCCCCATTTTACATTGCTTGTAAGAGAAGGTAAGAGACCCATACTTCATCAATTTGGGTGGTTGAGCCATCTCGCAATCGCATATTAAATATCGATACTATTTTTCATCTATTTCACCTACCAAACCTCACTAAAATATGAAACTGATGATGCCAAATTGAAAGGATTGAGGAGGCCTTTCCAACAAGATTGATTTTGCGTGATTTGGAGCTTTGGAGTGAAAGTTATGGATGTTTGAAGTTTTTATAGTGTGTGAGGGAACACGTGATGCATGGAATCCCTCGATTGGTCACGGGAGTTGACTTATTTTCTAGAATGTGTCACCTCTTGGTTTTCATAGAGATCAGGCATTAAGTTACAATTTGTAGTTCGTAATTTTAAATTACACGTCCGCAAAAGTGCACTCAACCCCCTAAGCCCCTAGGACATGACACATATTTGGCTTGGATAGGTGTGGGGAAGTGGGATAAGATTACAACCGAGGGTATCATGGAAGGGGGTGTATGCTAACATGAACATGAAATAATGTAGAGGAATCCCACAAACTCGTCAAAGAATGCGGTGGGGATCGGGGTGAAAATTATAGGTGAGTAGGTAGTGCGAAGGAAACTCGGGGGCACATAATGGAAAGTGTGGGGAGTCGGGATGAGAGCTAAATTGATCCAAATTTTGGACTAGTAATGTTAGAATCACGATCTAACAAAATCACCATTGTGATTATGTAACTTTTTTATCACTTAACACTATTTCTATGGCTCTTGTTGGATGTAACCACATAACAGGGTTCAAGATGAAGTTGTGAAACCGTGAGACCTCAAAGAAGATAAATATCGGTCTGCAAAAATTAAACAATATTAAGATGTCATAAAAATTAAAATTTATTACATATTTGTGTTCCTCTCAAATTAATATGCAAGTTCAAACAAAACATAACTTGATTTCGAGTTCATATGTAAAAGTTATGGCCTATAGAAGGTAGTGACTTTGTATGGTGATGGAACCACCCCTAAAGCCAAATTGACATTTGTGCAACCTCCTTGGTGGTTATATAGCATTTAATGGAATTTTCCTAACCAATGAAATGTTTTGCAACCACTACTCACGTGGTTATAAAGCTGTTAGTGGCGATTACGAAACCGACAATCTCGGGAAAGAAACGATTCTCGTCACATGGGAAAATTTGGGAAGAGTAAACAGAGATGTAGATAGTTACTCTTCAACCTCTCGAGTCTTTTGGGCTTCTAATTCAAGCTCTCCTTGGTGTCAAAATTGTATATATATGTGGGGAAGGTATTTGTAAGGCAATAAGGAAGAGATTCTAAGTAATTTTTATTCTTGATCATATGTGGTTTTTTGAATTGGAGTGTGAAAGGAAGGTGTGAGTGAGTGAGTTGAAAATTTTTATGAGTGTTTGAACATCATAGTGTTCATGGAGGCCTTGAGAAGGTAGTAAGATTGTACATAAAGACATGATAGTGAGATGAGGAAGCATTGCTTCACTCTTGCTGGAGTTTTCTCAATTTGAGTTTCTCTAGGGTAATCTTGTGTCTCTCTCATTGTGTTTTCTCTCTTTCATTGCTCAATATTTATTTGATTATGCAACACTCTTAGTTCATTTCTAAATCACATTTAATGACTATTCATGTAAATTAAAAGCAAGTAGTTTATTGATGAATGATGGGAATTGTGAGGAATGCATATGATCTGTGTTGGTGAAACTTAGTGTGTTCTATCCACCTAGTTTACGGATCAAATTGGTATCAGAGTTGGTTCATGTTCCATAGTGTGTGGTTTGTTTAGTGATCATTTTGTAGATATATGCCCATTACAAGAGCAACAAGTGCTAGTGGAAAAGGTGATTTGGTCTCTTTGCAACAAGACATATCCACAAGGAAGTGGAAGAGAGAAGTGAGAAGTATGGCCCATGAAGATGAGAGGAGATTTGAAGATGGTGAAGAAAATTCCATAGATTAGAGGAGGATGTTGCCCACATATCTCACTCCATGGATGAGCTTGGGAAGATTATGAAGGTTGTCATGGAAAAGCTAGGAGTTTCTATGGATACTTTTGAAGCAAGTGAGGAGCATGAGTCTTCCCACCATGAGAAAGAGCAGCCCCATTCCAACCAAGCTCCACCTCCATTCAAAGTAGAGGAAAAAATTGATATTCAATCATATGAAGGTGAGGTGAATGTGGATAATCTTGATCATTGGTTAGCTCAATTAGAGGTATACTTTCATTTGCATAAAGTTAGTGAAGAGAAACAAATTTATTTTTCACTATTGAAGGTGACAAGTCACACTCTTACATGGTTTTAGATTTATCTTAATTCCTTGGTTGTTAAAAGGTTACCCCCAATTACTAAATGGGATGAATTTAAAACTTTGATTAAGAGGAAATTTTATCCTATTTGTTATGAAGAGGAAAGGTCTATTGATTGGCAATATTTGAGGCAAAAATAAGGTCAAAGTGTGTAGGTATATACAAGTGAGTTTCGGAAAAAGGCAGCGAGTCAAATGGGAAAATATATATTTGATCTGTGAGATCCTCATGAAGTATGTTAGAGGGATGCATAATCACTTAAGGAGGCTCATGCTACTTACAAAGCTAAAGGACATAGATGAGGCTTGTTCTCAATCCCATTATCTTGAGATGGATGAGAAATAGGGCCCATCTCCCTCTTCAAATTATTATAATATTCTGAAGAAGAAAGTTGGGGTGAAGCCACCTTTACAATTGTAAAAAAAAATCAACCAAGCATTGTGGGAATTGTGTTATTTCTTTCTCTTCTTCTTCATCCTCTCAATCTAGGAGAATCAAGGATCTAACTCAACCCTTCTCTTAATTAACCTTCTAACCCTAGCTTTCAATTTTATATAAGCATATACAAACTTAGGGCACCATAGCTATGGATTTACATCCATCCGATCACTTTATAATCAACCGTCGATCAAATCCCACGTTATAATAAAAAAATTTAACACCATAGGTAACCGATATTGGTTACCATAACCGATCTTGGTTCTCTCCAGTGACCGACGTCGGTTCTCGCAACCCACACCGGTTATTATGTAAACCAATAAAACTCAAATATATGAATTTGTGAAGCAATTTAGATCCACAACCTAACAATCTCCCACTTGGAGATAATTTTCTAAACACTGTACTGTACTCTATATATAACCTGTCCTCTACATACCATGAAGACCATCTATTCTTTACATCAAAAATTATCTCAAAATGAAATAAGGAAGATTAAGCCATCTTCGAAAACCAAGAAGATAAAAACCCCGTGAAATACCATATACCTTCATGAAGCTACTACTGATCCATGATAACCAAGCTATACATACATCAAGATCCCACTTTCGAAACATAATAACAAACATCTCATGCAACCAAGAAACCATGACCAACACACGTGCAAGATCTCCCACTAAAACTAAAATACTAAACTTCTATCACAACCATAGCCACCAACCATGTTCTCCAACCATCTATCCATGTCTCCATGCAACCACCAATGCAACTGACCAAAGACAAGTCAAAACTAGAATATGCGTAAGAAAAACAAGATCCTGGGTCAAGACAACCCAAATGAGTTCTACATGCATCCCATGGTTAATTACTCCACAACACCTACATAACTCAACGAATCCAAACATTGGAATATGAAAATACAACCCCGCATAAACAACTAACATGTCCAAGACAACCATTTGTAGATAACAACTCCATAGAAGTAAACACAAAGAATAAGAAGAAATACACATATCCCCTAACCATGCTCAAAAGCATCGAAACCATGCTCATAGGCATCCATGTGCAAATTAAACATTTGCATCATCATAGAATAAAAAATAGAATCTATCTACAAGAATAAACTCACCATATACATCCATCTATATCACCTGGGCTCTCTCCGTAAGCTCCAAGTCTTCCACCGACTAAATCCAAAGACAAATATTAATCATGTGCTAAAAATGTCAATAACAACAACCATGTTAAACCATGTTGCTACTACTAAGTGCAAATACCAAGTAAACATGTCATCAACATACTTCACAAACCAACCAAGATGAAATAAAACAAGGGTACAATCCAAAAATGGTAAATAAACACTTTTGTCAAACTTGTATCCTAAGCCCCCATGGTTTCTCGATCGACACCGGTCAACACCTAACCAACCATGGTTACCAAATGACCAACCACAAGTTACCCTAAATTGACAATGGTCTCGTAATAGTCATATTTCTCCTTTTTCAACCCTTCAAACTCAAAACAATGCTTCCTCTTCTAAACCTAGATGAATCACCATCAACTACAACCCCATAAGGATATCCAGGCACCACAAAATAAAAATAGAAGTGACATCAACATGCACTAAACACAAAATACCTGTAAAACCGTGATCTGTCATCCAAAACAAATTGTGCCTCATGCTTCTTTGAATAGTAATATCCTCCTCTCACTCCGCACGTGCATATGTGTCCAACCCGTAATGCCAACAACGATGAATTTCTCCCACTTGACATGAAATCCTCTACATTGCTTAGATAATAACAAGCTTAATTCACCAATATATATATATATATATATATATATATATATATATATAAAATTCCTTCTTAACAAAGAATACTTCTATGTCATAGAAGTTTAGACTTCTTGTGAAGTAGGTGAATCACCTTCTTTTCATCCTGTGTACTCAACATCTTTCATTACCTACAATTGTGTGTCTAAACATGAATTTCCATTGAGGATCTCATCCTTAGACTAGATACCCTTGTCCTCAAGATTCCAACACATCCCAGAAATAAAATTAAAACAAACAAAATATCCATGGTGCATATTTTACTCGTGCACACAATCCACACAATACCGGTTGCTTCAAACAAAAGAAATAAAAACGAACCATATAGAGATACCTGTACCAAAGTCTCACTAGACTAACCAAGCCAACTATGTCCTCTTTTTGATTCAAACATTGAAGTGATCTACATCGTCTCTCGTCATGTAAATTCTATGCAAGAAAATTGATCCTCTAAAATAGGACACTTCATCATTCATGCCCTCTTTGACTATAAGAAACCTTGTGTAAATTCACTATCTGAGATATTGACCATGGTTCACTAACTAGTACCGATTACCCTATGTGATCAATGTCGGTTCCCTAACTGATGTCGCTGCTGCTAGAATGAACAAAATGCCACAAATTGGCACAGGTCACCAAACCAGGTGCCTACTCTGACCAAATCCGATAGTTGTGCTGAGCCATTCATTTCAAGAAGCACCCAAACTTGCACAAAAACTTAACAGTAATCATACATGCGATACACCAAGATGAAACACATCACCTTACCAACACCAAGATACTCAACCAAATCTTCAACTAAATTACTTTCCTCTCTGATGGAAGCCTCATCTTCATTATGTGCTATTATATTCAGCCTCTATAGTGAAGCCTGCACATCTAATCGCACCAAGGAGGCATAATTATTCATTTATCTCATATTCAGATCTGCAATCCCAAACCATGCATGTGCAACCAAAATATATAAGAAATACAATACTAATATAAAACTATACCTCTATAATATGGATCTTTAATCTTACCAACATGCTCGTGCCTCCAAGAACTAAGGACACCTCAGAAACAAGACACATTCATTGTATCTTCTTAATTTCTTTAGATATGTGATTTTCTATTTAAATAGGTTGTCATAGGTCACCGATGTAGGTTTCCACTAACCAACCACAATCACCCTCTAATTGACCATGGTCACCATGTTGACATCGGTTAAGGAAATTCCAACATTGGTATACCATATCGATCTTTGGTCACTATCTTTTCTAGAAACCTTTTATTTCTAGCTCCCACTTGATTTTAAATATCTTCCTGTGATTTACACATTAGGAAAAATAAACCCTACTCTCATACACCTGACAGTAAACCACTAACAAAACCATGAAGTAAACTCTTACTCGAAAAACTAAAGCCATCACTCTAATACAAGTTGTTGGGAATTCGGGACCACGGAATAGTGTTATGACTCAATAAGATACAAAATCATACACACAAGATCTAAAAAATTCCCCAAAATCTACAGTAGTAGAAGTATAAACTAGAATAATCCAAATCAAAACAAAGTAAAAACAAATAACACATCATGTCGTGGTTCACCCAATGTGGGCTACGTCCAAAAAGACAGATATCTCAATATATAATAATGAATAAGATTACAAACCAACTCTTTATACAAGAGTACAATACATCTCTCAAAGAGTATCTCCTCTCCTCTCTAGATCTCTAAAAGGATCTACATGATTGTAGTACAACCATTCCTTCAAACACCACTAGAAGATCTCACATAACCGAAACTACTACATCCGCCACTATGCACCAAGCGCTCCTGTGGATTTGTAAACAAGACCTCTCATAAGGGTCTACCAATGTGCAACCATATATGCGCACCAAGAAGTAAGTCTCTCCTCCATCTCACTACATCTACCAGTACAAACAAGAAGAAAACCTCCTCAATAATATTTGGATACTATCGTATCCATAAGCTCTCCAACAAGATACAATACTAGATTCCTATGGATCAATAATACAACATGATCTCATGGATCTACAATTCAAGATCTCACAACCACTTGCGGATCCACAATACAAGATCTCACAACAACCTGTGGATCTACAAGATGAAAGACTATGTGCTTTACATACTATACAAGCCATTACAATAAGATACTAACTATACAAAGGAAATATAGTAGAAGATGTTACCATCTTCTCACCATTGATATGTATCTACCATAGGTTTACCTAATATTTCCTTCCATCCAGATTCTCTCCATGAAATTTCTGTCTTCATGTAACCCATTCTTTCTTTATATTCTTCTTCATCCTCTCAATCTAGGATAATCAAGGATCTAACTCAATCCTTCTCTTAATTAACCTTCTAACCCTATCTTTCATGCTTATATAAGAATATACAAACTTAGGGAACCATAGCTATGAATTTACATCCATCAGATCACTTTACAATCAACTATCAGATCAAATCCCACATTATAATAAAAACATTAAATGCTACAGGTAAGCGATATTGGTTACCATAACCAATATCGGTTCATCGTAAAATTCCCATTTTAAGACTTTAGAAACAAGGGATTTTTTTTGAAACATAATGTTCTCTGTTCTAAATAAAACATCATTTAGAACACACATTCCATGCCAATCAATCTCATAATAGATAACCATATGTAGCTATAATGACTTGGTATGCTACCGATCTCTCATTCCATGACTCGGTTACCAACCAATCTCTCATGTTAACTTAAAGTATAAAATACTTTATGTATACTTGGTTCTCTACCCTATTTCGGATTCTGAGTGATCTGTTTAAAGAACCTATCTGAATATTTGTTACCAATATTCATCTAACATCATGTTGCTTTAAACTAGGTGACAAAGGAAAACACAACCAACAACTTGTGATACTTTGGCCAAATATTTCAAATATACTGTTCATGTTACTATTTGTAGACAATATACTCGTCATTCTGGAATACATCCTTCACCTCACTCTTCCGTTATCTTGAATGGTCTTTACTGACTACCATCAGTCCACTTGCCCAAGGTTTGACCCTAGCCCAGGTTAGCAACATAATTTATTATAGGAAGATGCTCATGATGACTTAGGGTATATGGGCATACTTGGTTGACCTAAGTCAACCGGATGTGCTAAGGTACCCTGAGTCATTGGAAGTTACTACCTATCCTAAACATGCTACTAAATTGACCTAGAGAGAAACTAAGTTCAAGTCCAGATGTGTGTAAATCTAGATGAACAAATACGGAAGGGTGTTGCCACATGTCAACTGCAACATTGTATCCTCGAGAAGTCCCAAGACTTCTTGAGGGTACAATCCTGTAGTTGGCATGTGCCAACATCTCGTTAGAATTGATTCATCAAGATGTACATACCCCCTTAGTGGTCATTAATCATAATTAGATTGGATTAAGATTTAGATTACAACAACCATGCCTAACCCTAATTCCAACATTCATTAAGTTATTTACCCATACTTATCCTGATTAGATATGGAGAACTTCATTAATTCAAGTTTGCATTGTTGTTTATTAACATGGCATAACAAGCAGTTATCCCAAAAACAGGACAACAAACATCAACGTTTAATTCATAACGTAACCTAGCTGTCCAAATCAATTGTGTCATCCACCTAGATTCAGCTAGGGTTTACTTTATAAACTTAGTATAAAGATTAAGGATCATAACCACTATTCATTTTATCTTTCATTCTTTGGGAGAGGAAGAGTCTTCCTCTACATGGTTAAATGTTAGTTTTAACAAAACCTTTTTATCATTCGTTACTCATATAGTTTAATTGTATGTCCCAAGCATATTTCATTATTAAACTATAGTTGTGTAGTTAGAGAACGACATCTTTTACAATTTAACAAGTTCATTATAATAAGGGAGATTATACTATCTCCTTAATCCAACTCAATATCTGATAACAACAATAGTATACAAATAGATATAAGGAATATTGCCAAGATATCACTATTATTTCTCGGCATACAAGTACAAAAGAATTCACATTACAAATTGGAGTCCAACCCAAAACCTTTCAATTCATGATTTTAAATATACATTTACAAGACTATGCATTTCAGGCATTCTGCATGTCAATCATAATTAAGATCTTAAAAGAACATCACTTTCCCATTCCAATACATCTCAAGAATGATTCAAAACTCTTTACATAAGATCCAATTAAATAAACCAATGCATCATAAAATTTTGTCTTCTTTTATCACTTACGATGTCCATCTACAAAAATTTCTAGCACGGGTCAGACTTCAACGAATTGAGCATGATAAGCACTAAGCATTAAAGTGAAGTGCATTCCACTAATTGTTCCATTAAAACAACTCTACTTTAATGAAACAATTAATATATATCATACAAACAATCATAAGTAATAACATCCAAAAAGAAGCAAAATCAAAGATTATGAATTCCTATTAAGAAAAGAGCATAATATAACCTGCAACACCTGCATTTATATCATATGGTTTAATTGATCCTATCAATTACTTTAAAATAGTCAACAAGTCTTATCATCCAATTGTTTCATAATTCCATAAGAATATAAATACACATTTATCTTTTCTAAGCAACAAAAGAAGTTACTTTCAGCCTAGCTCATATTAGGATGATTCATCCTACAACTTAAGCAAAGAAGAAGAATCAATACATACTACTCCTTACACACTTCATCATCTGAAAGATAGAAATAGGTTTAGAACTCATCTAACTGCTTCAGTTCAAGGATATCAATATAAGGATTCCATAAATAAGAGACAACTTCTAAACAAGAATCTTGAATCCATCCAAGAAGAATAGAAATCAAAATAGTATAACTGAAAGTCTTACTAACTTCCTCGTTAGAAGATATAATTTAAGGATCTGAAACTAAGATTTCCACAAATCTAAGCTATACTTAAACAAAATAAATATCTTAACCAATCCACAAGAAGTTTCCATCTTAGAAGAGAATCAATTAAAGAGAAGCTCAGTCAATGAATTTATACAATCAACAGAAAAAGGATCTCAAATAGAAAAGGACCCAATCCATAATTCATTTCATTTATACTATGAAATGAATTCACTTATCTAATTCAAACTTAGAAATTCTTTAACTAGTTCCCAAAAGAGAACACAAAACCGAACACATAGTTAAAGAATGCACACTAAAAACTTTCCATTACAAATCTTACAAACTGGTTTCCTATTTCCATTCACCAAGCTCAAGTTCAAATTCAAATCTTAGAACAAAGTACATAGTACAGTCCCTAACAGTATACTATCCTCAAGAGAACATATTCAATTCTCTTTTTAAAACCGGAGACTCGTTCAATGAATCAAACAAGGAATAGAAATCCACAACAGTGAAAGATACACAAGGATCAATACATCTCACGAACAAAAAAGACTGACATCCTATTACAAGGCTTCAACAGCTTGATGCAATAGAGTAAGTAGTCCATGATCCCCAAATAAGAACAATATTACAAAGCATTCTGAACAGTAATACTGTATCCTTTCATACAACACTCAGTATACTAGGTTTTAGATTCAACATTCTATTAAAACCCAAGAATCAAATAAAAGATCAGAAGAGAGTAAAGAAAACTAAATAATACGTTTAAGACAAGTACTGTCCCAAACTTACTTCCAACTCGACTGAAACAGAATCACCACAAGCCTCTCGAGTTCCAGTTAAAAGCTTATGATAGGGAAGTATTTGTTTCAACATCAATAATAAGAAGGAGAGTAACTACTGTACTTCCAAAAGTCTCTAAAAACTATTAACGACTTATTCCAAATGAACTAAAGATCAACCAAACCCACAATAGGACATAGTTCTAGTCCATTTATTACTATGAACAAAACCATCAAACTTTCCACAAGACACGGGTTCAGGGCAAAGAAGAATAAGATACACTTCAAATTCACATGCCCTGTCAAGTTCAAGAACATAGTATAGTCTAAAAGATAGATGTAATACAACCATTCCCTCTCAAGAAGCTAAATAGAGGAGATCTCAAAAGAGGTTACACGGTCTACTTCTAACCAAAACAAAACTCTCAAGACCCCTTTGAGTAGACAAAATTAATGAGATTAAAGCTTTTCAAACCTAAATACCAAAAAAACTCTAGCTCAAAATACAAGTATAGAATCAAACACATCGATTCCAACACAAGTTCAAAACACGCAATACTAGAATACTTGTACAGTGTTGAATATGAGCTTCAAACATAAGTTCAGAACTTCACAAGGCTCTAACACTGGCTCAGACAAACACAAGTTCAAATACGAGCCTATAACAAAACACGAAGCCCTAAATACAAGCTCAGAAACAAAACACCAATGCTCTAATAAGAGTCCAAGCATTTTCAATTCCTTAAATAAGAATAAAACTCCAGCTCAGAGTATAAGTACAAAACAAAACTCAACAACTCGACTACAAGTTCAACATTTGCAAGAACTGAAAATGAGTACAGTGTCGATCACAGAGCTTCAACAAAAGTTTTGAACAATACAAAGTTCCCAAAGCAGAAAATACAAAGTTCCAAATAAACACAAATACAAGATTCGTAACAATAGTAAGTTCTAACATAGTTGAAAAAAACAAGGGTTCTAACACAAGCTCAATGAAACAAAAGCTCTAAATAATAGTTCATAATGAAACATAAGGCAACAAATGCTAGTTTAGTCAACACTAGCCTCAAATACTAGTTACAGAGCTTCAAATACAAGTTCGCATGAATATCACCATTAAACTAGCACAGAGAAAGTTTCCCAAAAACTACCATTACCAACAATGGATTTACATTCCAAAAACCACAGAGATTTCATGAAAACATGCAAGTAATTAACCAGACAAATCATGCAAGTATAAATCTCATGAGAGAAGAATTGTTTTAATGAATCATTTAGAAGAAAGCAAGAAATATTAATGGGTAGAGCCTATCATGCCTGATAGTGCCTTTGCCAATTCGAATAGACTTCTAGTCGAATTCCAACCCTTCTTCTTCTCCATGACAGATGAAAAACTAAAGAATTTTTCTTCCAATGCCTCTTATACATTCCCTTGATCGAAAATTGACCAGAGAAACCAAAAATAGTCAAGAAGAAGAAGAAGTTGAACTGCTAGTTCAAAGAACCAGATAGCTCCATGTAGAGAAAAATTAGCGAGGCATGCAAAACCAAACAACCTCTCACAAACCCACCTCTCGTGTTTCCAACACATTTTGCACACAAAAACTAAGATTCATTAATGTCATAACTCCTAATTCTCCCGCTTATCTCTCCTTGCCATCTCCTCCAAAATGGCGAGTACCAATTCCAAATCAACATGTAATTTCATACTTAGCCAAGCCTCCACGTAATCCCCACTAAAATTTAACTAGCCCTTGTAGAATTAGTAGTACCTCCAAGCATTTAAAACCAATCAAATCAAATAAAATCCATTGGAACCGTCACGTCGTAGTGACATGTGACCTTAGGCCCCTTTCAAATAGTTTAGGCTAGATGTCCCCAAAACTTAGGTTAGTCTAACCATCAATCACCTTAGGTCTTAAAACATTGCCTTAGGTAGTTTCCACCTTAGGCTAGATTAAATTCACCTCCATAAAGTATTAGGCATTAGGTTAACATAGCCAAGAATTACTATAGTAATCTCCCCTTCCCATATCCATTTAGCACAAGAGCTTAGGTTAGGTCACCCCCAACACAATATAATAAGAAGCTTAGGTTAGATTATAACCCAATTAAATAGACGTAGCTAGGAAGTAGGTGTTCTTACCTAGCTTAGGATACCGTTAGGATAGTCCTTTTAGGATTTTGATCCCCTTCCTAGTCTTAAGCAGACTATATCTTGTTTATGCCAATAATGTCCTGGAGATCAATCCCAGAGACCCAAGCACAAACATATAGCCGAATGAAGGAACTTTCACACAAGACCATAGAATTTTCAAAATATAAAAGTTCAGTCTGCTATGCCTTTCAAACTATTGAATGTCAATTTTTCCATTCAGTCTGTTAAGAAGATTTAAAACATCCCTTGGATCACTGAAATTGATCCAAGGATGAGTCAGTCAAAAGAGATAAGTTTGCAACTCACAAAATTAGATTGCAGCTTATCAATAAGAAGTGAAAGTGGATTCTTGCAAGCCATAACATTTCAGTCCAATGAATCTAAGAGCGGAAATTATTTATCCATAACAAGCATGATTTTCAACAATCAAGGAAACACACCTTATTCAAGAAAATCACATGCCAACACTTGTAATGCAAAGAGAAATATAACAATTTGTCCAAGGTGTTACATACTTCCCTCCTAAAAAGAATCATCATCCCGATGATCATCTCATTTTAATCATTGCATTAAGGATACTCAATTTATTCACTTTCTTAACATATGTTTGCAACAATATCAGGATTTAAAGTTCCAAAATTTAGCATTCACATAGATTTTTATTCAGAAATAAATAGTTTTCTTTCCATAACTAGCAGAATTATTGTCATATAAAGATAAAATCACAATTTTATCAGTCACCAAATTCAATTATGATCAAATAAATATGGAAAAGTAGTTTTCATATCTTCCAGTTTTCCCAAGTTGTACTTTCTTCATTAAACTGGTCTCGCTAGACCTTACATTGACTTATCTCATGATTTCTTAAATGCAACTGACAAGTTTCCAGCACTCGTATGGGTTTAACCATGATTATTCCTAGGTCTTGGACTTGCAAGGAATTCCAATTTAACACATGTGATAAATCTGAAACATATTTCTTAAGCAAAGAAATATGGAAAACATCATGCATTCGTGACAAAGTAGGAGGTAATGCTAAATGGTAAGCTATAGGGTTGATTACTTCAACAATCTCAAAGGGTCCCACATAACGAGGTGATAACTTGGTAGCCTTGCCAAAAGTTATAGAGATCTTTTTCAATTTAACTCGAAGAAAGAATTTCTCACCAAGTTCAAATTTCCTATCAACCCGCTTTAAATCAGCATAACTCTTTTGCCTATCCACTGTTTCTTTCAATTTCCTCATGAATCATTTTAACTTGCTGTTCCATTTCAGTAAGAATTTTAGGTCCAATTACCTCTCTATCCTCAATGTTGTTCCAACTAACAGGGGTTCTCGCATTTTCTTCTGTATAATGCTTCAAAAGGTGTCATCTTAAGAGAGGCATGATATGTGTTATTATATGTAAACTCAACTAGTGGAAGGTACGCTTCCCACTTATACTACTGATCCATACAATACATTCATAACATATTTTCTAAAACTTAATTAAATCTTTCAGTCTATCCATCCATTTCCAGATGATACACAGAACTGAAATTCAGCTTAGTTCCTAGAGCTGCATTAAGCATTTGCCAAAACCTTGACGTCATTCTAGGATCTCTATTCAATATGATTAATTCAGGTACTCCATGTAATCTAAAAATTTCATGTACAAATCTTTTAGCCAATACAAGAGAATCATCCTTCAGATTACCAACAATAAAATGTGCTACCTTCGTTAGTTTATCAACAACTACTAAAATAACATCATGTTTATTTCTTGACATAGGCAACCCTTGTACAAAGTCCATGCTTATCACTTGCCACTTGTATTGCGGTATGCTATGAGGATACAATAAACCAGATAGGTGCATATGTTCCACTTTAACACGTTGACATTCAAGACAATGTGTCACAAAATCAATAACATCCTTTTTCATTCCTTTCCGAAATATTGTTGTTTTATATCAGCAAGCATCTTTATAATACCAGGTGTCAGAAAAAGGTGAATTGTGAAATTCTCGCTAACAATTTCTTTCTTAAATCATTTAGCGAAGGTATGTATACCCTATTTTCAAATCTTAAGATTCCTTCATTATCAAAGTGAAAACCTTTATACCTCAAATCATTTGGATCTGCAGCAAGCTAAACCTTTGTCTTTACTTGATGAAAGTAAGAATCAAATTCCATAAAACTTTTGCTTCATCCTTAAATTGAATTCTCAATGTTATAAGCGTAGAAATGTGCTTCCTATGAATTAGAGTGTCAGCCACTCTATTTTCCTTACCCTTGATGTAATTGATGTCAAAATCATATTGAGACAAAAACTCTATCTTCATTTCCTTGTATTTAGATTTGGCTGAGTGAAAATATACTTCAGCCCAAGATGATCAGTTTTCAATTCAAAAGGTTTACCAAACAGATAATGCCTCCAAACTTGTAGTGCATGAATAATGGAAGTAAGCTCTAAATCATGTGGAACATAATTCAACTCATGTAACTTTAGTTTTCTACTTTTGTAAGCTATGACATGGTCATTTTGTAACAAAATACCTCCTAGACCTTCACCAAATGCATCCGTTACTACCATAAAGTCTCCATTAGGATCTGGTACTGCTAGAATAGGTGCTGAAATTAACTGTTCCTTTAAAGTTCTGAATGCTGATTCACTTTTTCACTCCAAAAAAACTTCTTATCCTTCTTCTCAGTAAAGAAATTATTGGTGCAAGCGACCACCTTAGATAAATCTTTTACAAATTTTCTATAAGTAGCTAAGCAAGCCCCATGAAGCTTCTAACTTCATGTAAATTCTTTGGTGTAGGCCACTCAGTTATAACTGCAATTTTAGAAGGATCTATAGAAATTCCATTCTTACTTATTACATGTCCCAAATAGTGCACTTCGTGTCATAGAAAGAACATTTAGATAGATTACCATATAACCGTCTCTTTCTCAAAATTTCCAAGACTATCTTTAAATGCTCATGGTGTTCCTCAATACTTTTAGAATATATTAGAATTTCGTCTAAGAACACAAGAAAAAATTTGTCCAAGTATTCTTAAAATATATTATTCATTAAATTCATAAATATGCAGGTGCATTTTTAATCCAAAAGGTAAGACCGTGAACTCATAATGTCCATACCTTATTCTGAAAGTTGTTTTATGAATGTCCTCATCCTTAATCCGCAATTGATGATATCCAAATTGAATATCTATCTTAGAATATACCGATGCTCCATGTATTTGATCAGATAGATCATCAATCATAGGGAGTGGGTATCTATTCTTAATTGTTGCTTTGTTTAACATCCTGTAATCAATGCACAATCTAAGTGTTCCATCCTTCTTTTTCACAAAAATTATTGGTGCTCCCCAAGGTGAAACACTTGGCCTAATCAAAGCGTTAGAATTTTTTTTTTTACAACCGAGCCTTAAGCTCTACTAATTCTGTAGTGGTCATTTGATACGGTGCCTTTGAAATAGGCTCAGTTCTAGGCTTGATCTCAATTGCGAAATCAAACTCCCTTTTGGGTGGAAGACCTAGCAATTCTTCCAAAAACATGTCCTTTGAAGTCTCGTAACAATGGATATCGTTCCAAGAAATCATTGTTCTCTTCAATTGTTTCGTATTTTTACTCTGCATATAAGGTACACCTTTATTTTTGACCTTTTTAAGTTTCATAGCTAACATTTTTCTAATGTAAATCTCACGTTTCACACCCTAAATTTTTGTTGTTTTTCGCAGTCATCTAAACAACTAATTTTTTTTTTGAAACAGTCCACTTTAGCCTTATGTTCTACTAACCAATTAACACCTATGATTACATCATAAGACCCCAAAGGTGCAACATAAAGATAAAATTTAGTGGAAAAGTTAGGTAAATCAAGGACTGCTCCAAAAAGACACATACTAACTATATGAACAACATTGTTTCCATAATGTATAGTCCATGTTTTATCCATGTTTCCAGCTTTTATTTTTAGTTTTGATGCTAATTTACTAGAAATAAAACATTCAGTAGCTCTGGTGTCAAAAAGAATAATTACAGGTAAACCAAATAACTTGCTTGAAACCTCTATAGGCATGGCTCGTTTCTCACCCTTCTTATCACCTATCCGTAGCGTGTATCTTGTGCTACTGATTACGATCATCCCTTTTCAAAGGGCATTGATTTAGGTAATGATATTTGCCATAGTTATAACAGCCTCCTATAGGTCCCTTTCTAGGCTTGGGTTTATTTCCAGCCTTAGAGTTATCATTCTGACCTCCATAGGACCTCTGTCTATTATTATTGTTCTTCACAAAGTTGTTCTCGTGCATTACCAACAAAATTGTTTGCTTGCTACTTTCTTATGAGTTTCAGATAAAAATTTACTTTTCATTCCAAATTTCTTCCATGGTCCTTTCTTAGGTGCAAGGGATGATGAAGAGGAGTTGGAGATTTTCTTCCTTACTTTCCTCCTTATGAGTAGAAATTGATTTCTATTTCTATTCCCGCCTTATGGCCTTTTCAACAACCCCTTCCATCGTGGTTGGGTTGTGCACATCTACCTCTCCTCCTATAACAAGATTCAATCCCATGATGAATTTATGTATCTTGAACTTCTCATCAGTTTGATACTGAGGTACATACTTAAGGAGTTTAGTAAACTGCTCCCAATACTCGATTACATTAGCTTTCGTTGAGCTAAGTTCTGGAATTTGATCATTTTTTTATCATAGTAAAGTTTCCACACCAACATTTCCTAAAGTAACATTTAAATTGATCCCGTGTGATATTAGTTTCATCAATGTTTAACTCAGCCTTACGGATATCCCACCATGAAGATGCCTTATGGGAAAGATGATAAGCTCCCCATATCGCCTTTGTTTCTTCATAAAAATTCCTTATTGTAAAGTATTTCTCCATTTCGCTGAGCCAATTCTCAGCCCCATCTCTTAATGTGGTGTCATGAAACTTGGGTGGACTTATCCTTTTTATATCATTAGTGAGTTTAGTTGCCAGCCTAACATTTTTGTTCTCAGGCTGATCAGGTATGTTCATATTGTTATTATCAACACCTACATTGGCATTGTCCTCAGCAGGTGGCTAATTATTGTTACCAACATCATCTTCCTCCTCATTGCCCATTGCTTGTTGTTCAAGTACAACCAAATGATCTCTTGTGTCTAACAGGGCAGCAAGGATCTCATCAAGTTTTTGGGTAGTTGTTGCTCCTTCCTCAAGCGGAGGATTATTTGCAACATTTCCTCTTGTTCTAAACCATTT
This sequence comes from Taxus wallichiana var. yunnanensis, assembly GCA_018340775.1. Taxonomy (NCBI): domain Eukaryota; kingdom Viridiplantae; phylum Streptophyta; class Pinopsida; order Cupressales; family Taxaceae; genus Taxus; species Taxus wallichiana. The sequence continues at coordinate 424,285,788 of CM031236.1, read as the reverse complement.
TTGTTAATAAGAAAATTTAAGTTTCATCAGATTATGGACACAATAGGTCCAAGAGCTACAACCTTTAGCTCTGATACCAAGATGTAACATTCCCATTTTAAGACTTTAGAAACAAGGGAATTTTTTTTTGAAACATAATGTTCTTTGTTCTAAATAAAACATCATTTAGAACACACATTCCATGCCAATCAATCTCATAACAGATAACCATATGCAACTATAATGACTTGGTATATGCTACCAATCTCTCATTCCATGACTCGGTTACCAACCAATCTCTCATGTTAACTTAAAGTATAGAATACTTTATGTATACTACGTATACTTGGTTCTCCTACCCTATTTCGGGTACTAAGTGATCTATTTAAAGAACCTATCTGAATATTTGTTACCAATATTCATCTGACATCACGTTACTTTAAACTAGGTGTCGAGGACAACACAACTAGTAGCTTGCGATACTTTGGGCAAAGATTTCCAACATGCTACTATTCATGTTACTATTCCTAGATGGCATACTCGTCATTCCAAGTACGTTCTTCACCTCACTCTTCCGTTATCTTGAATGGTCTTTACTAATAGTCGTCAGTCCACTTGCCCAAGGTTTGACCCTAGCCCCAGTTAGCAACATAATTTATTATAGGAAGATGCTCATGATGAATTAGGGTATATGGGCATATTTAGTTGACCTAAGTTAACCGGATGTGCCAATGTGTACCCTGAGTCATTCGAAGTTACTACCTATCCTAAACATCACTTTGGCTTGACCTAGAGAGAAACTAAGTTCAAGTCCAGATGTGCGTAAATCTAGATGAACAAATATAGAAGGGTGTTGCCACATGTCAATCTGTAACACAATATCCTTGAGAAGTCCCAGGACTTCTCTAGGGTACAATCTGTAATTGGCATATGCCAACATCCGTTAGAACCGATTCTTCAATATGTACATACCCCATTAGTGGTCATTAATCATAATTATATTGGATTAAGATTAAGATTACAGAAACCATGCCTAACCCTAATTCCAACATTCATTAAGTTCTTTACCCATACTTATCTTGATTAGATATGGAGAACTTCATTAATTCAAGTTTGCATTGTTGTTTATTAACATGGCATAACAGGCAGGTATCCCAAAAACAAGACATCAAACATCAACGTTTAATTCATAACGTAACCTAGTTGTCTAAATCAATTGTGTCATCCACCTAGATTCAACTAGGGTTTACTTTATAAACTTAGTATAAAGATTAAGGATCATAACCACTATTCATTTTATCTTTCATTCTTTGGGAGAGGAAGAGTCTTCCTCTACATGGTTAAATGTTAGTTTTAACAAAACCTTTTTATCATTCATTACTCATATAGTTTAATTGTATGTCCCAAGAATATTTCATTATCAAACTATAGTTGTGTAGTTAGAGAATGATATCTTTTACAATATAACAAGTTCATTATAATAAGGGAGATTATATTATCTCCTTAATCCAACTCAATATGTGATAACAACAATAGTCAGATATAAGGTATATTGCCAAGATATCACTATTATTTCTGGCATACAAGTACAAAAGATTTCACATTACAAATTGGAGTCCAACCCAAAACCTTTAAATTCATGATTTTAAATATACATTTACAGGACTATGCATTTCAGGCATTCTGCATGTCAATCATAATTAAGATCTTAAAATAACATCACTTTCCCATTCCAATACATCTCAAGAATGATTTGAAACTCTTTACATAAGATCCAGAATTAAATAAACCAATGCATCATAAAAGTTTCTGTCTTCTTTTATCACTTACGATGTCCATCTGTAAAAATTGCTAGCACGGGTCAGTTCAACGAACTGAGCATGATAAGCACTAAGCATTAAAGTGAAGTGCATTCCACTAATTGTTCCATTAAAACAACTCTACTTTAATGAAACAATTAATATATATCATACAAACAATCATAAGTAATAACATCCAGAAAAGAAGCACAATTAAAGAGTCTGAATTCCCTATTAAGAAAAGAGCATAATATAACCTGCAACACCTACATTTATATCATATGGTTTAATTGATCCTATCAATTACTTTAAAATAGTCAACAAGTCTTGTCATCCAATTGTTTCATAATTCCATAAGAATAGAAATACACATTTATCTTTTCTAAGTAGTAAAAGAAGTTACTTTCAGCCTAGCTCATATTAGGATGATTCATCCTACAACTTAAGCAAAGAAGAAGAATCAATACATACTACTCCTTACACACTTCATCATCTGAAAGACATAAACAGGTTTAGAACTCATCTAACTACTTCAGTTCAAGGATATCAATATAAGAATTCTATAAATTAGAGACAACTTCTAAACAAGAATCCGAATCCATCCAAGAAGAATAGAAATCAAAACATTCTAACTAAAAGTATTGCTAACTTTTTCTTGTTAGAAGATACAATTCAAGGATTTGAAACCAAGCTTTCCACAAATCCAAGCTATACTCAAACAAAATAAATATATTAAAAAATCCACACAAAGATTTCATCTAGAAGATAATCAATTAAAGAGAATCTCAGTCAATGAACTTATACAATCAACAGAAAAAGGATCTCAAATAGAAAAGGACCCAATCCATAATTCATTTCATTTATACTATGAAATGAATTCACTTATCCAATTCAAACTTAGAAATTCCTTAACTAGTTCCCAAAAGAGAACACAAAACCGAACACACAGTCAAAGAATGCACACTACAAACTTTCCATTACAAATCTTACAAACTGGTTTCCTATTTCCATTCACCAAGCTCAAGTTCAAATTCAAATCTCGGAACAAAGTACACAGTACAGTCCCTAACAATATACTATCCCCAAGAGAACATATTCAATTCTCTTTTTAAAATTGGAGACTCGTTCAATGAATCAAACAAGGAATATAAATCCACAATAGTGAAAGATACACAAGGATCAATACATCTCACGAACACAAAAGATTGACATCCTATTACAAGGCTTCAATAGCTTGATGCAACAGAGTAAGTAGTCCATGATCCCCAAATAAGAACAATATTACAAAGCATTCTGAATAGTAATATCGTATCCTTTCATACAACACTCAAAGTATACTTGGTTTTAGATTCAAAATTATATTAAAACCCAAGAATCAAATAAAAGATCGAAGAGAGTAAAGAAAACTAAATAATACGTTTAAGACAATTACTGTCCCAAACATACTTCCAAATCGACTGAAACAAAATCACCACAAGCCTCTCGAGTTCCAGTTAAAAGCTTATGATAGAGAAGTATTTGTTTCAACATCAATAATAAGAAGGATATTAACTACTTTACTTACAGAAGTCTCTAAAAACTATTAACGAATTATTCCAAATGAACTAAAGATCAACCAAACCCACAACAGGACATAGTTCCAGTCCATTTATTACTATGAACAAAACCGTCAAACTTTCCACAAGACACGGGTTCACTCAGGGAAGAGAAGAATAGGATACACTTCGAATTCACATGCCCTGTCAAGTTCAAGAACACAAGATCTAAAAGATAGATGTAATACAACCATTCCCTCTCAAGAAGCTAAATAGAGGAGATCTCAAAAGAGGTTACACGGTCTACTTCTGACCAAAACAAAACTCTCAAGACCCCTTCAAGCAGATAGACATAAATGAGATTAAAGCTTTTCGAAACCTAAATACCAAAAAAACTCCAGCTCAAAATACAAGTATAGAATCAAACACGTCGATTCCAACACAAGTTCAAAACATGTAATCTTTGGAATACCTATACAAAGTTCTAACACGATTGAGAACAATACAAGGTTCCAACACAAGATCAATGAAACATAGGCTCCAAATAATAGTTCAGAACAAAACATAAGGCAACAAATGTCAGTTCAGTCAACACTAGCCTCAAATACTAGTTACAGAGCTTCAAATACAAGTTTGCATGAATATCACCATTAAACTAGCATAGAGAAAGTTTCCCAAAAACTACCATTACCAGAAATGGATTTACATTCCAAAAACCACAGAGATTTCATGAAAACATGCAAGTAATTAACTGACAAATCATGCAAGTATAAATCTCATGAGAGAAGAATTTTTTAATGAATCATTTAGAACAAAATAAGAAATATTAATGGGTAGAGCCTATCATGCTTAATAGTTCCTCTGCCAAGTCGAAAGATACTTCTAGTCGAGCTTCCAACCCTTTTTCTTCTCCACAATAGATCAACAACCAAACAATTTTTCTTGTAATGCCTCTTATACATTCCCTTGATCGAAAATAGACCAGAGAAACCAAAAATAGCCAAGAAGAAGAAAAATTCAAACTACTGGTTCAAATAACCAGATAGCTCCATGCAAAGAAAAATTCACGAGGCATGAAAAACCAAACAACCTCTCACAAACCCGCATCCCATGTTTCCAAGATGGTTTGCACACAAAAACCAAGATTCATTAATGTCATAACTCCTAATTCTCTTGCTTATCTCTCCTTGCCACCGCCTCCCAAAACTGGTGAGTACCAATTCCAAATCAACATGTAATTTCATACTTAACAAAGCCTCCACATAAGCCCCACTAAAATTTAACTATCCCTTGCCAAACTGGCAGTACCTCCAAGCATTTAAAACTAATCAAATCAAGTAAAATCCATTGGAACCGTCGTCGTAGTGACATGCGACCTTAGGCATGTTTCAAATAGTTTAGGCTAGATGTCGCCAAAACTTAGGTTAGTCTAACCATCAATCACCTTAGGTTTTAAAACATTTCCTTAGGTAGTTTCCACCTTAGGCTAGATTAAATTCACCTCCATAAAGTATTAGGCATTAGGTTAACATAGCCAAGAATTACTATAGTAATCTCCCCTTCCCATATCCATTTAGCACAAGAGCTTAGGTTAGATCACCCCCCAACACAATATAATAATAAGCTTGGGTTAGATTATAACCCAATTAAATAGATGTAGATAGGAAGTAGGTGTTCTTACCTAGCTTAGGATACCGTTAGGATAGTCCTTTTTAGGATTCTGATCCCCTTCCTAGTCTTAAGCTAGACTATATCTTGTTTACGCCAATAATGTCTTCATGGAGATCAATCCCAAAGACCCAAGCACAAACATACAGCCGAATGAAGGAACTTTCACACAAGACCATATAATTTGTAAAATACAAAAGTTCAGTCCACTATGCCTTTCAAACTATTGAATGTCAATTTTTCCATTTAGTCTATTAAGAAGATTTAAAACATCCCTTGGATCACTGAAATTGATCCAAGGATGAGTCAGTCAAAAGAGATAAGTTTGCAACTCACAAAATTAGATTACAACTTATCAATAAGAAGTGAAATTGGATTCTTGCAAGCCATAACATTTCATTCCAATGAATCCAAGAGCGGAAATGATTTATCCATAACAAGCATGATTTTCAACAATCAAGGAAACACACCTTATTCAAGAAAATCACATGCCAATGCTTGTAATGCAAAGAGAAATATATAACAGTTTGTCTAAGGTGTTACCATTACCATATAATGATATCGGTTACCATAACCGCTACCGATTCCTCTAGTAGTGATCGACATTTGGTTACTCTATAAACAAGTAAACCTCAAATGCATGCCTTTATGAAGCAATTCAGTTCCAAAACCTAATAATACATTCCCTCAACCTAGCAATGTGTAACACATGCCTATGTAAGGATAACATCCTTCACCCAAATACCTCATCTCAACATTAGTGGGAAGGATCAAGGAATTAGAGGTCACACAGATTCAAAACTTGTGTAGATTACTAGACAAGGAAATACCCCATATTAATAAAATCATACCCCTTCCACTATTGTTCACCCGATACAATAAACAACACTGTAGGTCCACTTGGGTATTCCTAGTCCTGGAGACCTCCTTATGGGATCTGGTACACTAGGAATGGCTTCTCATCCTTCCTATTCGTATCCTCCGTAAGTGATGGATGGAATTTGGTTATCAAATTTTATCTCTCGAACAATGCGACGTTCCCTAGTTATACGCCCACTAGCCCATATCCTAGTGTCATCCCACCTTATGTCCATATGTATTCCAAAAATTCTCAAATGGACATGTACTCTTGTCCTAGTTATTTCATGCAACATTAGGGTGTTACATATGCCCCTACTAGTACCTATGTTATGCCTTATTAGGATCCTATTCCACCTCCCCTCCTCACCAAGGGTCTTCAATGGTTGAATCCTATGTAGTGGGAACTTATTCTAAGTATTTAAAGGAACCTATTGATTTTACAATACAAGGTGTAATTCTCCCATGACCATTTCTGAACTCCCCAAATTCAAAGGAGAGGGAGATCCCAATGCCCATATTAAGGAATACACTACTTTAATTAGAGAGCTACTTCCATGGGATGTTGTTGTTGCTAAGAAATTACCTAAATTCCTAGAAGGAAATACTCTTAATTGGTATTACTAGATTCCTAAAGCATCCATACATTTTTTTAAACAACTTGTCTCTGAATATATCAAAACATTTGACATGAACAAGTTGTTAAGATTATGGATTATATAATTCTTGCACATAAAGAAAGAACATAATGAGTCTGCTTCCCATTTCATTCGAGAGGAGGTGGCGGGAAGTCCTCTATTCCTCTCGCCGCAGTTCTCCAAACATGGACTAAACAGAGCTGTGATATTTTCCTCCATTTTATTTGTTGAGAAACCAAGGAGGAGGTCCATAAATTCCCTCTACGAAGTTATGAGGAATTTTATAAGGCACACTATGCATTGAGTAAGTGAAGATCAATAACATATGTAAGACCTATGTAACTAATGGGAGGTTGGTCACCCATAACCCAAAAACTCAAACTATCTCGAACAACTAAAATAAAATTCAAGGATCCAAGGTACCAACTCAAAATCATGGTGCCACAACAGTTGGTGTCACCGATTAGCCTAAGAACCCAAATGCAGTGATCACTGGAAAGGAAAACAACAACGAGAACATAAGTAATTAAAGGATCAACAATCATGCTCCCTATGTCAACCCTATTGATTTTAACCATATAATTCCTCAAGAAGATAAATCCCAAGGCTCAACCCAATATCCCAATCCTAACCAAGGGGATCCAAATTATAACTATAACAATCAATGTCAAAACAATAACCAAAATTATGGGCCACAACAAAATCAAAACTAGAGGATGAGGGATTATGATCCCAACTTGTATTGTGGGTTACATAGGGTGATAGGTCATGGTGATTGGAATTGTATAGATTGAAAAAAATTCATACAATGTCTCCCAGAAGACCAAAGGAAACTCTTCATCTAAATGTTTTTAGCAAACCCTAGAACTTCTGGTAACACCCATATGGGGCATGTCACTCCATAAAATGCCATTTATAGGGAGTTATAGATATCCTTTCCCGAGGCCTTATGAGAATGTGAATCTCAATGCTTATAATGAAAAAATGGATTCTGTAATAACCAATGATCTTGAGGATTTGATGTCTAGTGATCCTCGGGTTGCTCCTAACTTGGATAAGAGAAACACGACTAAAATTACAGGCTTGGTCAAATTAGAGACAGAACCTGAGATCAATACCTCTACATGTACTCAAGAGTATACGATACAACCTCTTTATTCTTATCCTATCATATAAGATGATTCGTTAGTGGTGCCTAAACCAGTAGGAGCCATGACTTTATCAAAAATCTCACCATGAACTTTTCTCACATTTGATTCTTGGATTTGTTGAAGAATTCACTAGCTCACTGATCTGCCTTATTAGAAGCATTAGGTATTGGTAACTTAGTGCATGTCACACCCCCTTCAGAGGACCAAATTAACCACATAGACTTTGACATCTATCCTCTAAGTCAACATGAGTGACATCTTGGGGTTGGGTTTAACATTAACAAGATTTCTATAGATGCTAAGTTGGCATGAAGGGGTGATCCCGCATTATATTTTTTGGGAATATTATTATAGTGTAAACATTATATTATGAGTTGTTGAGAAACAACAAATAATTACCTAGAATTATATGTGAAGTTGTTGTAAACAACTTTACGTATTTAGCTTATTGTTTGCAACCACTCCTAAATTATACGAGGTTGTTTTTGCTATTTGTTTGGCTATTTATTAGCCATGTATTGTGTATGTTAAAAACGAAGATCAATATATTATGTTATTCTGATTTGAACCTGTCATATGGTAGTAGAGCGACATTGATCTATGAGAGAGGCGACGTCCATTCGGAAAAAGAAGAGACCATACGTTTTACAGATCAAATAAACACAACAGATAAAAGAAACGTGTTATCATATCTTCTACATGTTTTTCACGCATTAGCAGTGCAAACTGTTTAAAGCCATCTAAAACAAAGTTTGGGGAGTGCCATGACCACACATCGTTGGAGCACTCCACACAGTTGGAGAACGTAGTGAGTGACAGTTGGAGAAAAGAATTCTTATGTAAGATAATGGTTGATTAAATGAAAGACTCATTTTATATTTTATATTTGAGTCGCATTTATATCTAAGCGTGAATAGAACTATTATTGAAGCCTGAGGATATTGTATGGACACGTCATATGTGATTTTTATATGCTACACGATTCGCATTCACACGATTTGCCACTTGAGAGCATCACATTTTGTAACAACTGAGTCTGATTGGCATAAGTTAATTAAATCATATTTAAATGTTGGAGTTTATGATTTATAATCCATTATAGTTTATGGGTTGTAGTTTTAAAATAAAATTTAGTGTATTTAAAAAGTAATTTCCTTTTATTACTTTTTTAAAACAGTGATTCATCAATATTATTACCGTCAATTGTAATAATACAATAGTTGTGAAAATGGAGAAATTGAGTCTTGTTGAGAAGTACGAAGGACATGATTTTCATACATGGAGAATCCAGATGCAACTGAATTTGATTGAAAAAGATTTGTGGGATGTTGTTAAACCAAATGTGACAACACCAACAAATGCAACGGATCTGAAAAAATGGAATATCAAGGATCAAAAGGCCTTGGGAACTATTGGTCTCGGTTTGTCAAAAGCCTACCTACACCATGTAGGTTTCACAAAGTCATGAAGGAAATTTGGGAGACATTAAATAAACTATTCGGATCTGAAGCAGACAGTGCTAAGACAACTCTTAAGTAGAGACTTTATGGATTAAAGATGGATGAAAATGTAAAAATGGCAGAACACATCAGCAAGTTCTGCTCTCTTCTCAATCAGCTTATAGGTATTAATGAGAAGGTAAAGATGATGATGCCAAAGCAATTCTTTTGAATAGTTTGCCTAAAAAAATGTCTCATATGGTTTTTACTTTGAGCAAGATTAAAATTGGTTTAGAAGGAGTAGTTTCTACTCTTCTTGATCAAAATGAACCTTCAGAACCAGAAGAAGAGGTCTTATATGTACACAATAAAGCTAGTACATCATCAAAGAAGGGTAAGTACAATTCAAAGCACATTCCTACAAAGGGACAAATCAAATGTTACTATTGTAAAGAAGTGGGGCATGTCATTTTAAATTGTAAAAAGCGGGCACAAGATCTACTGGATGATAAGATTGATCAAAAGGCTTATATTGTTGAAGAAGAAACTGACTGGAAAGATTATGCAACTGATGAAGAACTTTCTTGCCCTAGCGATGAAGATTATCTCTTCTAAAAATAACCAAACTGGAGGTAGGAGGAAATGGAGGATGGAGGCTACTCAGCGCCTCTCGTTAGTCACCAACGACGAGGTCGTATTTTGTGGTGGTGACATATTTATTTCTAGTTGTGTGTTTATTTTATCTGGTGTGCAGAATAAAGAGCAACAGTTTGTGTATGTTTTCTTGGTACATGTGAGTATTCCTATATGTTCTCTTGAAGTGTTGTGATGTGGCGTAGAAGGTGTCAGTCACTGAAATAGTTGTATAGGAGGGCAGCTGGTGTCCACGGGAGAGGAGCAAGATGCTGAAACCTAAAAATATGCGTAGGCATATGATTCAGTTTCAACTACACTTCACCCCATGTTCACATTAAGGGGGTGTATGTTGGGAGTATTATTATAGTGTAAATATTATATTATGAGTTGTTGAGAAACAAAAAATAATTACCTGGAATTATATGTGAAGTTGTTGTAAACAACTTCACGTATTTAGCTTATTGTTTGCAACCACTCCTAAATTATAGGAGGTTGTTTTTGCTATTTGTTTGGCTATTTATTAGCCATGTATTGTGTATGTTAAAAAATGAAGATAAATATATTATGTTATTGATTTGAACTGTCAATATTTACAAGTTTGGATCTATAATAACTATGTTAAGAGAGTAATGATTGATGATGGGGTTCTTTGGAAACATTATTCCTTTCTCCTTCTTGTAGAAGTTAGGATATGGAGAGACCAATTTCTCCTCAACCTGAAACACATTGAGGGGTTACAATAGTTTAAAAGCCATGTCAATTGGGACCATTGTTTTCCCAATTAACCTTGGCTTATGCAGAGACCATTCTAACTGAATTTTATATTATAGACAAGGAAACCAACTATAATATGATTCTTAGTAGCCCCTAGATCCATACGATGAAATCCACCCCTTCCATGTTATTCCAAGAAGTGAGATTCCTTCACTTGGGTAAAGTTTTTGTAGCTCAGAGTGATTGCAATCCGTTTTATATTCACCTATAAAACCTTAAAAATAAACTTGGGGTTCATTCAGATTTTGAAATCCTACCTAATCAATTGAAAAAACCATGGCCCACTGTAGGACCGGTTCCCACTACAAAGCTAGTTCTGACTAAATTAAATAGGCCAAAAGCCATTCAAAGGGTAGATAAGATTGAGAGTAAGACTGTTGTGGTATAAACTATATCTACCAAAACAAAACAAATAATGAAACTCTTAGAGAACTACTTACAGATCTTTATCCCATTTGATACACAAAGTATTGGAAATGATTTGGGGCTAGCTTCTCTTCGATGAATGGTTTTGAAGAGGTATGTATGGTGGAGTTTTTTTACGTTTAAGAAGAAGATAAAAAAAGATAAATCCATATTTCCCAATGAGTGTTAGAATCTCCACTATTATGGAGCCAAGTTCCATTACAAAGTGAAGGGGATGGGGCGATTCTAACTTCTCCAGAAGATAGAATCATGCCCTTTGATTTTGAATTAAACTTTGAGTGTACTAATAACATAAATGAATACAAAGCTCTAATTATTGGACTTATTCTAGCCACGAGGATGAGAGTGCATAATGTTAGAGTCCTAGGAGACTTGTAACTCATCACAAACCAGGTATCGAAGTTTATGAGACTAGGGTAGAGCACCTTGCTAGCTCTATAAGTCTACAATTCATGAGTGTGTAAATATTTTTATTTCATCTCTATAGAAGAAATTCCAAGAGAGAAAAATCAGCTCACAAATTGTATGGCTTCATCTTCCTCTCGTTTTTTTCCCAACGAAGACTTGAAATAAAAAGAGTTCACGGTTGTAATATCAAGTCGAATCCTTGGTTCATAAGATGCCTAACAATGCCATTTTAGCATATGTAGAGATTGAAAATGAGCCTATCACGTTAATGTCACTTTGAGAATAATGAAGCGATATTATGATTCTTACATGCTTCTACTAACTTTCATCTTGTGCATTATAAGAAATGTTTTTCCCTTGTCCCTCACCCTTCTTTGTACTTTAGAGACAAAATGATGAATCCCTCTTCTTCACAAGATCTTGAGATTTGTGAAGTTGAGGAAGAGCCTCTGGAGTTACCTCTAACTCCTCCTAAGTTTGAAGAAGGGAATGCCTCTTTAATATAAGGAACAATTGATATTAACATCGGGACAAAGGAAGAGCCCATAATTCTAAAACTTGGTTCTTCATTATAAGATGAGAAAATATAATAACACACAAAAGTTCTTACAGAAAATTCCCACGGTTTTTCTTTTAGTTACAAAGACATGATAGCAATCACTCCCGATGTCATAGTACATAATGTGGTTACCAAGTCCGACGTAAAACCCATAAAACAAAATTTAATACCTATAAATCCTAAGTTCTCTCTAATGGTCAAAGAAGAAGTGATGAAACTTCTACAAGCAAGGTTTATAAAGCCAGTGGACTACTCCATGTGGTCATATAACATTATTACGGTCCTTACAAGAATGGAAAAATTAGGATACACATTGACTTTAGGAACATAAAAATATTTTCCTAAGGATGGATTCTCATTACTATCCATTTATATCATTGTTGATGTTGTTGAGTTGTGGAGCTCAATTAATTTGGATTAGCATGTAACATGAAACTTGTTGGAAAACACAGTAACTGAAATCGATTATGGAGGGACCGACATCAATCACCTATGATTGACATCGTCGTGCAAGGATGAACCAACATCGGTTAGGGATAATCAACATCGGTTACATGTGTGTGGGTGTTTTAATTAACTTACGGGAATCAAATATATTTTTAGTGTTAAAGAAGATCTATTGATTGTAATTGCATGGCTAAGTGCCCTATGTTTGTATACACCTATATAAGCATGAAATCTAGGGTTTAGAAGTAAGAATTAAGAAGAACATGAAAAAGTTGATTATTATGAGAATAATTGTGAGAGAGAGAATTCTTGGAGAAGAAGAAAAAGCTTAAGAGAAAGAAAGTACTATACATCTGAGAGGTTTGGAAGATTATAAATCTTCATTGTATATCTTGTGAAATATTTGGATAATAGATTGGATTTTTCTTGGTGGATGTAGCCCACTTTGGGTGAACCAAGTTAAATCGGTGTTGATTTATTTATCTTGTTTTTAATATTTCTTCTAGTAGAATATCCACTTTTATTTATAGGTATGCTTAGATATGATATATTATCTGTACAATTAGTGTGCTAACCCCAACACCGGTATTAGAGCTTTGTTTGAGGGTTTGTGTGTTGTTGAAAATTTACTCACAAAGGGTTTTCTGATTGAGTGGGAGCTACAAAAATGATAGAAGAAAACAAATACAAGGTAGAGAAGTTTGATAGACGTAATTATCAATTATGGAAGATGTAGATTAAGGATTATCGTATTAAAGAGATTTGTATTTACCATTGGATGATAAGTCTAGACCTACAAAGATGGTGATGAAGAATGGAAGATTCTTGTGAGAAAGAATTTGGGATCTATAGGATTGAGCCGACTACATCCGTGGCTTCAAATATTACGAAGCAACTTATATGGTAGGGTTAATGAAATATCTTACTAATTTATATGAAAAAGCTAGTGTTTCAAATAAAGTTTATTTGATGAAGAAACTATTTATTTATAAGTTGCATGAAGGTGGATCTGCATCTAGTCATTTGAATGAGTTTAGATCTATTATAAATAAATTAAAATCAGTTGATATACCATTTGATGATGAAGTAAAAGAACTTTTATTCTTATTTTCTTCATTGATAGTTGGGATAACTTGATAATGGTTGCTAGTAATACAACATCTGCTAATAATATTTTTAATTTTGATGATGTGGTTGGTATAATATTGAATGAAGAAATTCGCAGGAAGAGTACAAAGGAATCATCATCGGGAATGATTTTAATGTCGAAAAAAGAAAATTTGGAAGAAGGAGAGATCCAAGAGTAAGAGCAATGGGAAATCAAAATCAAGGGATAAGAGATATAAATCCAGAGGTAAGGGAATTACCCATTGGAAATATGGAAAGAAAAGATATGCAAAGAAATATGTTGGTCAAAAGATAAAGAGAACCAACAACTAGAAAAAGGTAAAGAAGAAAATCTTCTACAGTAGAGGTAATGTAATATGATTTTATTATTTCTTTAGATAATATAATTGAATCATGGGTTTTATATTCAAGAGCTTCTTTCCATGTAACCCTAATAAGGGTTATTTTAGAAATTATGTCTAGGGAAATTTTGGACATGTTTATTTGGGTGATGATGAACCTTGTAGTATTACTGGTAAAGGGGAAGTTCATCTAAAATTGCAGAATAGAAATACATGGGTATTAAAAGATGTGAGGCATGTGCCAAGCCTCAAGAGGAATCTTATTTCTACAAGGAAACTAGGTGAAGCTGGTTACATGGTTACATTTATAGGAGACTCTTGGAAAGTCACCAAGGGTGATTTTGTTGTGGCAAGAGGTAAGAAGGTAGGAACGTTATATTTATCTACCTATATTCTTGGTTCCTTTTCGCATTATCTACTTTAGATTCAAATTTATGTATGTGGCATAATCGGTTGAACCATATGAGTCAAAAATGAATGTAGATATTAAAGGCTAAGGGTAAGTTATTAGATTTGAAAGATTTAGATCTTGATTTATGTGAGCATTGTGTTTTTGGAAAGCAAAAGAGAGTGAGATTTCTCAAAGTTGGGGCAACTAAGAAGGAGCAAAAATTGGAGCTTGTACACTTAGATGTGTGGGGACCAACTCAGGTAGCTTCTCATGGAGGATCCCAGTATTATGTTACTTTCATTGATGATGCTACAAGAAAGGTATGGGTTTATTGTATTAAACATAAATATGATGTTTTTGAAACTTTTAAAAGATGGAAATACCTTGTTGAGAATGAATCAAATTCAAAGTTAAAGTGCCTTAGATCTAACAATAGTGGTGAATATTGTAGTCAAGGATTTCAATGATTATTATTAGTAAATGGGATACGTAGAGAAATAATGGTTCCAAGAACACCACAAGAGAATGGTGTTACGAGAAAGAATGAACATGGACATCATGGAACATCTAGAAGTATGAGGATACATTCGGATTACCCTTGTAGTTTTGGGCGAACTAGTTGATCTGATGGTTTATTTCATTAATCATGGGCCTTTAAGTTCACTAGATGGAGGAATACTAGAGGAATCTGGATCGAAAAGAGGTAGATCTATATTTTCTTAAAGTTTTTTGTTTAGAAGCTTTTGTGCATATTGATAAGGAAAATAAGAAAAAGTTGGATGTAAAATCCAAGAGATGCACTTTCATTAGTTATGGATATGGTGATTTTGGATTCTGTTTTTGGGATATATAGATTTCTAAAATTATTAGGAGTCGTGACATTGAATGGAATGAAAAGAGAATGTACATGGATCAAATTTTGGTACCCAAAGATGAATCGGTTGAGAAGTTTGTGAATGAAAATGAACTCTCGGATTTAAAAGTAATACCAAAAGGGTTACATAGTAACTAGTGTCGGTTGAACCACGACCGACATTGGACAACAAAAATGGTATCGATTTAAAAAAGAGCCAAACCAAAATTGGTTAGAAAAACTAACGTCGGTTATAGGTGACCAACGTCAGTCATTGACAGATTTGGATACAAATGTCCATGAGGTCTAGAATTAACATCTGGTACCCCAAAATCCCGTGAGAATGTCATAAAGGGTAAGTAAACCTCCGAAATATTTACACCTCTATTTTATTTATTATTTACTGATAATGGTGAACTAGAGAGTTTTGAAGAAGTAATGTAGGATGAGACCCACATGTAGTGAGAGCATGACATGGATGAGGAGATGGACTCCTTAGAATAGAACTAGACTTGGGATCTAGTTAAGTTTCCAGCAAGTAAGAGGACATTGTAGAACAAGTGGGTTTATAGGATATAGGAAGAAGAGGGTGGGAAGAAAAGGTACAAGGCACGACTTGTAGTAAAGGGATTTACACAGAAAGTAGGTATTGACTTTGGTGAAATATTTTCTCCTATTGTTAAGATGAATTCTATTTGTACTGTATTGAGTTTAGTTACAGTAGAGGATTTACATCTAGTGTAACTAGATGTGAAAATGACTTTCCTTCATAGTGATTTGGATGAAGAGATTTATATGCAGCACCCGCTTGGGTATGAAGTCAAGGGTAAGGAGAAATTAGTGTGCGAGGTTGAAAAAGAGTCTATTTGGGCTCAAGAAATCTCAAGGAAATGATACATGAGGTTTGATAGCCTTATGCATGAATATGGTTACTTGAGATGTGAATTTGACCATTGTGTTTATTTCAAGAAGCTTAGAAATAGGAGTTATATTATTTTATTCTTTGTATGTGGATGATATACTTATTATAGGATCTAGTATGTAGGAAATTGGTGAGCTTAAAGGAATGCTAGCTCACACATTTGATATGAAGGATTTAGGATATGCAAAAATAATCCTTGGTATGCAAATACACAGAGATATGAAGAACAAGAAATTGTATTTGTCTTGGGAGTCTTATATCAATAAGGCATTGGAAAGGTTTAATATGCAAGATTTAAAACCTGTAAGTACACCTATGACAAGACATTTCAAATTAATCAAATATCGGTGTCCATAATCACATGAGGAGGTCAAATTCATGACACGAGTACTATATACTTCAGCAGTTGGGAGTCTCATGTATGTAATGGTTTGTACCAGACTAGACATTTCACGGGTAGTGGGAGTTCTGAGTAGGTTTATTTCCAATCCAGGTAAAAGGATTGGAAAGTAGTCCAATGGATACTTGAGTATTTGAAAGGGAAATCTAGCATACAATTATGATATGGAGGTTTAAATATTTCATTATGTGGCTATGTTGATTCATATATGGCTGGAGATCTAGATGGTAGGAGGAGCACTATTGGATATATTTTCATAGTAGGTGGGATGATAGTTAGCTAGATTTCAATATTGTAGAAGGTTTTGGCTTTGTATACTATAGAGGCAAAGTATGTTACAACTACAGAGGCTAGAAAGGATATGATATGGATGAGTAGGTTCATGGAAGAGTTGGGAAAGAAGCAAAATGATTGTAAATTGTTTAGTGACAGTCATAGTGTAATTCATTTGGAAAAGAACTCAATGTTTCATTTGAGAATAAAACACATTCAGTTGAGGTATCACTTCATACGACAGGTATTGGAGGATGGGCAGTTGAATATGGAGAAGATTCATACGAGTGAAAACCCTGCAGATATGCTAATAAATCCATTAGAAAAGGAGAAGTTGGAGATACACTCCACTTCTGTTGGTATTCGAGTTTGATACTTGAAGAGGAAGAAACAAAGCTAAGAAAGGATCCAAGAATGACATTGTACATGTATGGTGCAGTAATTAATCTCTAAGTGAGAGATTATTGAGTTGTGGACTCAATTACTTTAGATCAGCATGCAACATGAAAATTTCTAGAAAACATAAGTAATCGACATCGGTTATGGAGGGACCGAGTATCGGCTAGTCAAGGAGGAACATGCATCGGTTAGGGATAATCGACGTCTATTACCTGTGTGTGGGTATTTAATTAACTCACGGGAATTAGATCTATTTTTAGTGTTAAAGAAGATCTATTGATTGTAATTGCATGGCTAAGTGACCTAAGTTTTTATACACCTATATAAGAATGAAAGATAGGGTTTAAAAGTAATAATTAAGAAGAACTTGAAAAATTTGATGATTATTATGAAAATAATTGTGAGAGAGAGAATTCTTGGAGAAGAAGCAAAAGCTTGAGAGAAAGAAAATACTATACATCTGAGAGGTGTGGAATATTGTAAATATTCATTGTATATCTTGTGAAAGCTTTGCATAATAGATTGGCTTGTTTCTTAGTGGACATATCCCACACTAGGTGAATCACGTTAAATCTAGTGTTGATTTATATCTCTTTTTTTGTATATTTCTTCTAGTAGAATATCCACTTTTATTTGCATGTATGCTTAGATATGATATATTATATGTACAAATGAAACCGGCTTAACCCCATCGAGATGTAATGACCGATTATGAGTTGTTATCCCTTATGGATGGGTTCTCTAGATATAACCAAATAAGGATTTCTGAGGAATATCAAACCAAGATTACCTTTACCACTATTTAGGGAACCTTTTGTTATGCTGTCATGCCTTTTGGTTTGAAGAATGATGGTGCTATGTATCAACGCACCATGAATTATATATTCCATGATCTTATTCACAAGATTGTGGAAACATACGTTGATGATATCTTAGTGAAATATAAGAAGAGAGGTGACCACCTTGAAGTTCTTCGAATCATTCTTTCACATTTGATTGAATATGATGTAACCTTAAATCCAGAGAAATGTGTGTTTGGAGTCACTAGAGGTAAGTTATTAGGATACATCATTTCCTCTCGAGGAATTGATGTAGATCCCTATAAAAATATGGGTGATTATTGAAATGACTCCACCATTAGATGAGTCGGTATTAGGTATTTCTTGGGAAAGCTTGGGGAAATCCATAGGTTTGTTCTCGACTTGACATATGCTATTCATCCTATTAATGACTTGCTGAAGAAGGAATGTTCCCAGTGTGACGGATGAATTTCATAATGCGTTTGAGTCACTTAAACACTTCCTCATTTCCCACTTACACTCATGTTGCCCAAGGCCGATCGTCCTACGATTTTGTACTCTTGAGACACGATGTTTTGATAGCATGAATATTAGCACAAGAGGATGATGATGGCAGAAAATGTGTCATATATTTCATTAGCTACGTGTTCCTTAAATATGAAAAAAAAAACCCAAACATAGAAAGAGTGTCGACAATTGTCTTTGAAACTAAGAGGTTAAGGCTTCATATGCTTAACCAAGAAATAAGGGTAATCATCAAATTGGAACAATTATGGACATTATTAACCCATGAAGCCTTATCAAGAAGGATGGTAGATTTATCACATTAAATTGTGAATTTTATCTCACCTTCATCAATCAAAATTCCATCAAGGGAAAAATCATTGTTTATTGGTTGGCTGACTACTCTTGAATAGATTACTGGGGAGGTAGTTGAATTGAAATTCCCGATGAGTATGTTTACTATATAGAAACAAGATCCCTAATTTCTTCATGCTCATGGTATATAAATATAATAAACCACACACAGTAGATCATATGTATCCCGAGGAGCCAATTTGTAACAAAGATGATGGTTACATGTCATATTTGCTAAGTATGTAATTATAGAAGTTATCTATCGCAGAGCTTTCAATGACATGTTAATAAGATGATTTGACAAAGAAGAAGAAGAAAGATTCTCTTTAAAGTCCATAGTGGAGTCTATGGTGGTCATTTTGGAGGGCATTCAACCACTCGCAAGATCCATCGAATGGGATAATTATTGCCTACATTAGAACATGATGCTATAAAGTATGTAAAAAAGTTATAAAAATGTCAAGAATTATCACACACTATACACATCCCGATAAAGGATTTACAACCCATTATGAAACCCCGAACCTTCTCCATTTGGGGGCTAGATTTAATAGGTAAATTATCTCCCTCATCATCATATGGAATTTTTTTTATAATCACAGCCACAAAATACTTCACGAAGTGGGTTGAGGCCATGCATTTGACTATGGTACCTAGATCGGTCATAGCTAAGTTCATCTTGAACCAAATTATCTATAGGTATAATGTCCCATAGGTCATTATTTCAGATAATGACACTCCCTTTAAGAATGAATATGTGTGTGATCTATGCACTCAATTTAAAATATCTCACTACACAATCTCTTTATACTACCCTCAAGCCAATGGATAGGTTGAGGCTACTAATAATACTTTGAATGTTATTCTTCTTAAGAATCTTAAGGAAAACAAGCGAGATTGACACTTAAAGTTATTTCTTTCCTTATGGGCCTATAAGAATTTTGTACAGACAATCACAGGGAGAAAACCCTTTCTCTTTAGTTTTGATGCTTTGAAGTAGTCTTATCACTAGACGTAGAATTGCCTAGTCTTTATGTGTCTTTACACGGAATTATTACAAAAGATGTGTCTTGAGACACATAAATAGATGATTTAGAAATCCTAGATGAAAGGTGGATCATAGATGAATAAAATAATTGGGTGTATGTAGAAAAAATGTGTCGTCGTATAAAAAAAAGTTCTATGAGCATGAAATATGGGTATGAGACCTTATTTTGAGATTGGATACCCGAATAGAAAAAAAGGTCGGTAAAGGTATGAATTTAGGATGAAATTCCTTAGACCCTATCAAGTCATGGAATATTCAACAAAAATGTGTATCGTCTATGTAATCTTGAGTGTGAGGAGTTTAAAAATCTATTAACTCACTTTACCTCAAGAATTTATATATATAGTCACTTACATTTCCACACTATCCACTCTTGCATTCACATTGTTTTGTTACCCACATTATCATTTTGTTGAGATTTTAAAATGGAGACTTACTGTTCAATTAACTCTTCAACTATAAAAAATTAGCAAATATATTAATCATATGTATTCTACATTTTTCTCATACAATCAAACTATATAATATTTATCATCAATTTCATTCGAAATAAAAATTTTGACATTGCTTTATGAGGGCTTACATGCTCAATCTTCTTCATGGTTGCTTCCGATTTGGATGTTTCTTGCCCATAGTTTTCTCTATAAGCTTCTTGATGATGAATATTTCCCTAAAAATATCTCTCCGTGACAAAAACATTCTAAACATTTCACTGGATATTTTTTTGCCTATCTCAACCTTTAGTGATGAGCCCTCACATCCTACTAGTTGCGTGGGGTTGAGATTAGGGGAAAATATTTCTTCCCAACAAACATAATTCAAATTCAATATATATATATATATATATATATATATATATATATATATATATATATATATATATATATATATACACATACACACACACACACAAACAAACACACACACACACATTTAACACAAATGATTTTATTTACAAGTAACTACAATTTTTATCCCGCCAACCTTCGGTTATGAGCCCATGTTTCTTCTTGGTAGCATGAGATTGCGAAAAGAGGGAAGTAGCCTTAATAGAATATGTCTTGTCCTTGGTGATGAGCCAATTCTTCTTCTTATTAGCATAGGGTAAGATGTAGGGGGTCGCATCAATAAATCAAAAGTTTTAAATAAATAAGGAAATAAAAGTTCTTGAAAATCTAAAAATTCCCAAGAAAATGAATTAGATGCGTATGTTAGGAGAGACAACCATTCTTTAAACTAGATCTTATCAATCAATAGGCCATCCATGGATCTAAGTCTAGTCAAAACTTGTAAGAAAAATTCATTTCAAATTGGTTAAGTTAATCTTGGTTTGGGTTGGGTTGTAGGTTTTGAGTAAATCCTTGTCAAAATTCTTGTCTCTTGGTCATCATTCTCATTCATATTATTCAAAACATATATCTCATGTTCTTCTTAACTCTTAGTGGTGAGCCCTTGAATCTTATTGGTTGTGTGGAGTTAAGAATGAAGTAATATTATTTTATCATCATATTATGTTCAACACATTTTGCTAACGGATTAGAAATGCTAAAATTTGCTTGAAAAAAGTGTTCAAATTACGTTTGTCACCATACTCATAATCATATGTATATCATTTTGTTTATCACATTGCATCATTATCCATAAAATGCATTCAAAAACATAAAATCATAAGAAATTATAAACCATCTAAGAGTACATAGATGAGATAAACCACAATGAAATCAACTCTTGAGAAATAATGTTGAACCAAATACACACACACACACACACAAAAACACACACACACACACACACACACACACACACACACACACACACACACACACACACACACACACGTGTGTGTGTGTGTGTGTCTATCAAAATGTCTTGTATACAATGCTGTCACACATTAGGAAAAGTATAGTCAAAGTTCTCACTACAATCCAAAAATACAAAAAAATGGTATATACATAAAAACTATCTCAAAGTAATAAAGGCCCTAGGCCTATCCATCCCTCCTAGATCCCTATAAAGGATTAGAGCAAGGACTCCTACTTGTGAATCCTATGACAAGATTGGTGAGCGTGGGATGAGATCCTTTGTGTATCGATCTATGAGAGTTTCCATTTGAAAAATTGATAGTAGTAATAGCTCTGCTATGTGAGCATCCTCATCGTCTCTCTTGTTCCTCATCCATGGAGATTTTGTTCCTTAGATGAGTCATCATTGCGAAAACATGTCATGTTGGTGTAAATACGTTGGTATGAAAAATGACTCATCTTTGAGATTCTAGTATCGTAAGAAGATTCTCTTGAGTCATCCAATCATACAAAACATCTAGGAGTGTGTCTGAATAATATCCTGCTATCCATTAGTTTTGGATGTAAGGAGCTAAAAACAATGGCGAATTAGAAACCATAAAATAAAAAGATAGAAATCCTACTAACATCTAATCTAGGAAGTAAGGGTAAGAGAAGTTTTTTTATACTCACTCGGATATCCATGGACCCTGACTTAGGTTAACAACTGGTGCTGCTCTAGGAGCTAGTATGACATCCTCCTACTTGGCCCTCTCCTCCTCCATCTCTTATGTATATAAGGACTCCTCCTCCATCTCCTCAGGGTGAATTGACTCCTCCTCTTCCCCCACCTCAGCTCTAGTAACCACCGATACCTCTTCTGTACCCCACCACTCAATGTCCAACTCCTCCTATGAGCTCAATTCTATCTCGACATCGCCTCCTCACCCTCCTCCTCGATTTATACCGATCCCTCACCAATCTAAAGGATAGATCTCGGTCTTATGGTAGCACCAACTATTGGGTATGGTACAGATCTTGGTGTACCAATAAGAACCTCGCACCTTTGTGAAAGTCTAATGGAGTTATCCCCTTTTGTTGAATCTTACCTCCTCTATACCTCTTTAAAATGTAGGCACTATCAAAAGAGTTTTTGGATAGGGTAACCCAAATTACCGAGGCACATGAAGCATAAAATAAGTCTTCAATCACATTACTGGTCAACTAATTGAATAATAGTGTTATAAGTAGCTAGTGTAATCCCCTCCAATCTCCATCTACCAACTATGTCCTAATGTGGTTGCATAATCATGTCTATTGTGGTAAAGGTAGTACCAAATATTACGGGCCCCCGAGTGGAGCTATGCCAACCCACCTAAATTCTTTGATCTCAATGGGATCTTCTACCGCAACACCCCTTAGTAGGTTATCATCCACTTGTAAACCCATAACATAACCAATGTGGTGTGGCTAAGAGAAATCACCCCACATCTAGCAATCTTGTATAGGTCATGGTATGTGGTGGTTAGAATAGAAAATCCCCATGCATATACCTAACCATAAAGCTTACTACTCTCAACAATAAGAGCCCAATAGTGATCGAAAACCGAATTTAACTAGCAATTGTGTACACACATTTTCTTGCTTTGTATTGATTTTCGATAAAAAAATTGTGCATTATTTCTTTTTGTATTTTTAATAAAATAATAAAAACTACAAGTACTGTGCAAATACTGAAAGAAATGAAGAGGATTCACCAGCAACGTGACACAAGAATTGATAATGGAGTTCGGCGCTTGAGGCCTATGTCTCTGGGTCCGGTTGAATGGGACCGATCTATTAGAATCTTGAAAATAATCCTTTACAAAGAATTCTACAAAATTCTAACCTTCTCATAGTCTTCCTCTGTTGAAAATAACAGGGGTTGCTTTTTACATCTCCTTCAAACTCCACTCCTAGCTCAAGATATGAGCATTACAATATTACTACACAGTCCCGAATGCATTACAAATAGAATATCACCCTATTTATATTGTTTATGCGCCTCCTGGTATGATGGCTGGGTGCTTATCCTTTTACTCGGCCCACCCGAGTTCCATTCCCCTCCTTTACTTTTAGTTTATCCTTTTAGGATTAAGATCCCACATTGGGCGCATGAAAACTAGGATAAGGGTTTAAAATAGCAAGTGGGTGCGCTTTTAGAGTGGCTAGAGGGCCACCTTAGCCTATGTGATAGGCGCTTTATTTGGGGATGCGCATTGTTTAGTTTTAGCACCCAATCCCATAGGATAATGCATGTGGTGGACAGTTCAAACTAATGCGTGCAAAGTGGGATGGATAAATATGCTTGGTAAGTTAGACTAATGCGTGGCAATGAATAGATATATGCGTGGAGTTTGCAAATAAGTTATAAGGCGTGGAAAATTTAAATAATACATGCCCAATATCCCACATGCATGGTGCAAAAGGAAATATAGAGGTTTATATACACAAGTTGGTTGCATGGTTAAATGAGAAGGAGGCCAAGGCACCCCTCCATAATCGAGTGTGTCGAACCTGGCTGAGGGCCCCCAGCCAGTAAATAGCGGGGTCCATTTGTCCGAGATCGAGTGTCCAAGACCGGCGTTCCAAAACCCATTTTTTTAATACGTCACACAATTCGTCCACGTGTCGCAATACGATCGCAACACTTGGCGAGCGTGCACACGTCCAACCTGCACAAAAACTCCAAAATTTGCCAGTTGCCCAAAAATTTCAGCGGGCTATAACTTTTGCAAACGAGCTCCGTTTTCTGCAAACAAGTTGTCGTTGGAGTCGTATAATTTTTCCCCACGCTTTAAAAATGACTGCAAAAATTTCTGAGAAGATCTTAGATCGGTGTTTCTCTATGAGGATCCTCTGGATCATTCCTCCCCACTGAGAAACTTTTGGACCCCAAAAGTCAACCTAATTGGTGAATAGGTGAGGGTATTTCTCCCTCACCTTTCCGGTTTCCATCCATTTTGCCTTGTTCGGATGCATGCCTCTGAACCCAACACGAAGATATTCAATATCACCCCTTCACGAAGTTCTTACTTTCCTGTCCAAAATGATGTCTTCCTGCAACTCATCAAGATACTCAGGAGCAAAATCATCAATGGAAGGCATAATGTTAGCATCATCATGATCAACAATCATAGGCGGTTCATATAATCTTAAATTCTCAACATTTACAACTGAGTATATTTGCATATATGGAGGTAAATCTAACCGGAAAGCGTTATTACCAATTTTTTCCAATATTTAGAACGGACCATACCGTATAGGTTTTAATTTTTACCTTCACATGTCGGTCTTTCCTTGCGATGTGAAGCCAAAGCTGAATCACCAACTTTGAACTTGTGATCAGTTCTATGTTTATCATGCCTAGCTTTGTACTTAGCCTGGCTTTTCTCCAATTGTTAATGGACATACTGATGAACCTGTTGTATTCTCTGCACAAATATTTTAGCCTTGTTAGAATCACCACCATTAACAACAGTTTCATGTCCATAATATATATCTAATGGAGAATTAGGCAGATAACCATAACAAGTCTCAAATGGAGACTTCAAAGTAGAAGAATGTAAGGCACGATTATAAGCATGTTGCACATAATAAAGATGTTCATCCCACAATTTAGGGTGTTTGTTACTATAGCCCCTAAGTAATTGTACCACTGTGTGGTTTACAACCTCTATTTGACCATCAGTCTGTGGATGAAAAGTAGTGCTCTTTTTCAGTTTTGTGTCCATTAACCCCCACAATGTTGACCAAAATTCCCCAAGAAATCTAGAATCCCGATCAGATATGATTGAAGTAGGTAAACCAAAATGAACCCAAACAAACTGAAAGAATAAATGTGTAGTTCCCTCACCAGTTATTTGTTTAGTACATGGAACCAACACACACATTTTGCTAAATCTGTCCACTACCACATATAAGTAATCATGTTTTCTCCGTGTCATGGGCAAGCCTCCTACAAAGTCCATGGAAACACTTTCCCAAGGCCGTGTTGGAACAGGAAGAGGAGTGTAAAGTCCTAATTTCCTGTTACTTGGCTTGCTTGTGGCACAAAGAACACACCCCTTAATATATCGGTTTACATGTTCATGCATTCTAGGCCAATAGCAATATTTTTGTAAATGTGCAACTGTCTTACTAACACCAAAATGCCCTGAAATAAGAGAAGTATGTGCTTCCCTAATCATATGCACACGCTCATTTTCTGGAATACAAAGTTTTTCAGAATGATATAACAATCCTTCATGCAAATGATAATCTTTTTCTCCTACTTGTTTCCCACTTACTAAATCCTCATACACTTCTCTAAAATCAACATCATTTGCATATTGTTCCTTGTAACTAACATGAGCCAAAGAACTATGCTGTAAAAGGATAGATGCTACTACCACTGGTGGTCTGGACAACATGTCGGCAACCTTGTTTTGAATACCTTTTTTATACCTGATTACAAGATGAAATTGTTGCAAAAATCCCATCCACCTGAAATGTCTAGACTGCTGCAATTTGGTTTGTGTTTGTAAATCTTAAGCGGTTGATGGTCAGTATGAATAATTATTTCTTTTCCCATTAAATAATGCTTCCATTTTTTAACACTTTGAACCAAAGCATACAATTCTTTATCATAAGTTGGATAGTTTCTTACCGCACTTGTAAAGGTTTCTGAATGGTAACACACTGGTCGTTTGTTCTGCATCAAAACTGCCCCCATTGCGTAGTCACTAGCATCCGTCTCAATCTCAAATGAATGTTGTAAATCTGGAAGTGCCAAGATCGGAGTGGTACTTATCTTCTCTTTCAGTGTATCAAATGATTTTTGTTGTTTTCCTCCCCACTGAAAGACCTGTTTAATACTTGTCAAAGCATGCAAAGGAGATGCAATATATGAGAAGTTAGCAATAAATTTCCTCCAGTATTGAACTGCACCTAGAAAACTTCTAACTTCCATCACATTTGTGGGTCTAGGCCATTTCACAATAACCTCTATTTTTGCAGGATCAATTTTCAATTCTCCATTTCCTACAATATACCCCAAGTAAATTAAAGATGTTTTTCCAAATTCACATTTTGACATCTTCAAATACAATTTCTCTCTCCTTAGTGCATCTAAGACTTTCTGGATGTGTTTAATATGTTCATCCCATGATTTACTGAAAATAAGAATATCATCTAAGTAGACAATAACGAAATTATCAATGAATGGCCTAAAAATTTCATTCATAACTCTCATGAATGTTGCCGGTGCATTGCACAAACCAAAAGGCATCACTAACCATTCAAACAATCCCTGTTTCATTTTAAAAGCGAGTTTTCCAAACATCACCTTCTGCAATTCTTACTTGGTGATAACCACTTCTTAAGTCTAACTTAGTGAAATAAATTGCATTTCTTAATTGATCCAGTAAATCATCTATTCTAGGAAGAGGGTAACGATTCTTTATAGTAATCTTGTTTAAAGCACGGAAATCAACACACATTCGCCAAGTGCCATCCTTCTTAGGAACCAATATAATTGGTGAACCACATGGGGATGTACTTGGGTGAATTATACCTTGAGCCAAAATTTCCATTACCTGTCTCTTGATTTCCTCGTTCTCTACTACTGACAACCTGTACATTCCGATATTGGGAAGAGGTGCATCCTGAAGCAACTGTATCTCATGTTGAACCCCTCTTTTGGGAGGTAGACCTTGTGGATCCTGAAAAACATCATCAAATTGAGAAACAATTCTTACCAATTCATCCTTATGTTTTAGATCGCAAGTCTCAAAAGCCATCTCATTTTATTTTTCTTGGCTTTGACCACCATGAGCACAAAACTTTTTCTTGAGTTGACAAGCCTTTTCATTTGACCTGTAGTTACCAAGGATAGATTATTCTTTTCACAGTGAGCTCTAATAATAAACTCAATTCCATCCTTTACAAGCAAATATTTATTTTCTTCCCTATAGAAGATTGCTTTACGATCATACAAATAAGGACTTCCCAAAACCACCCCACAAATATCCAAAGGAACTACATCCAATTCAACCTCATCAATAAACTTGTCTGTAATGGAAAATCTGAAAGTACAAGTTTTAGTTACCTGCAGTTTTGCATCATCACAAACCCAGCCCAAAGGATAAGGCTTAGGATGTGGTGTAGTTTTGAGTCCTAGTTTTTTAACAACCTCCTCTGAAATCAAATTAGCTTGAGATCCACTATCAAAAAGAGTATCAATTTTCATATGCTTTGAAATTACTCTAATGTGGAAAAGCTCATTTCTTTTCTTATCATCAGGTGTAGTTTGTTTACTAGAAGAAGATGCAACATCTGTAGTGCTATTGTTGGAAATTGAAAGAGTTGATTTACCTTGTAAACCCATAGCTGTGATTTTGGTTTCATCACCTGAATCAGAACCAAGATCATGCACTACGGTGTTTGTTTTCTTTTCTTTTCCTTTCTTAACCATCCATTTAGGCTTCTTTTCAGGATGTAATTTCCAACATTTAGACTCATCATGGTTTTTTTTACAATGATTACAAAATGGTTTTTCATCTTCCTTCTTAACAGTAGAGTTTATTTTATGCTTACCCTTTCCTTTTCCTTGTTCTTTCAAACCTTTTCCTTCAGATTGCTTGTTCTTCTAATTAAAAGAAGAGAAAGAGGACTCCTTTGTCATTTTCCCTCGTGCTTCTAGATGGGTTGCTTGAACACATACTGCATCAAGATTAGTAGTACCTAAAACAAGTATCATATGCCTTAGATAACTATGCAATCCACCAATATATTTGAGCAGTGTTTCCGTGTTTAGGAAATTCCGAGTTAGAGCCCTTTTCCTAAATTCTTGTGTGTATTCTTGAACACTTTGTCCCTTAGTTTGTCTTAATGTTTACCAATCCATCATAGCTTGTTGCTTATAACCAAGAGGATAAAATTGTTGCCTAAGATTTGAAACAAATTCAGACCAAGAAGTGATTTCTATACCTTTGTTTTCTTCCACTTCCTGAAGCTTACTCTCCCACCAAATGAGTGTTGTTCCACCCATCCGAAGATTTGCTAGATGAATCTTTACTTCATCATCAACAATTTTCGAACCCCGCAATATACTTCTATTTGCTTGACCAGCTTATCCAACTTCTCGCATTTAGCTCTCCAGTATACATAGGCAATTCAAACTTAATATCTAACTTTAATGAAAGAAAATCAGATTTTAAGGAGTCTCTTTTTGGAATGTCAGAACTAGAGCTTTCTTCTTTCTTACCTTCTCTAGTCCCCTTTTCCCTTTTCCTTTCTTGGTACATTTCTTCCACCATTTCCTTCATCATTGGAAGGATTGACAAAAGTTTTCTTCCACTTCCTCTTGATCCGCCATTGTAGGACTTCAAGATAAATGCAGTACCAATTTTGGGATCTCCTTCAACTAATTCTCCTTCACCCTTCTTAGATCGAGACCTTGTTAACATCCAACACACAACTTGCAATCCAAAACATGTTAAACTGAACCAAAAATCAGTCAAAACCAGCTCTGATACCAATGATCTGAAAACCAAATTTAACTAGCAATTGTGTACACACATTTTCTTGCTTTGTATTGATTTTCGATAAAAAATTGTGCATTATTTCTTTTTGTATTTTTAATAAAAGAATAAAAACTACAAGTACTGTGCAAATACTGAAAGAAATGAAGAGGATTCACCAGCAACGTGACGCAAGAATTGATAACGGAGTTCGGCGCTTGAGGCCTACGTCTCCGGGTCCGGTTGAATGGGACCGATCTATTAGAATCTTGAAAATAATCCTTTACAAATAATTCTACAAAATTCTGACCTTCTCACAGTCTTCCTCTGTCGAAAATAATAGGGGTTGCTTTTTACATCTCCTTCAAACTCCACTCCTAGCTCAAGATATGAGCATTACAATATTACTACACAGTCCCGAATGCATTACAAATAGAATATCACCCTATTTATATTGTTTATACACCTCCTGGTATGACGGCTGGGTGCTTATCCTTTTACTCAGCCCACCCGAGTTCCATTCCCCTCCTTTTCTTTTAGTTTATCCTTTTAGGATTAAAATCCCACATTGGGCGCATGAAAACTAGGCCAAGGGTTTAAAATAGTAAGTGGGTGCGCTTTTAGAGTGGCTAGAGGGCCGCCTTAGCCTATGTGATAGGCACTTTATTTGGGGATGCGCATTGTTTAGTTTTAGCACCCAATCCCATAGGATAATGCATGTGGTGGACAGTTCAAACTAATGCGTGCAAAGTGGGATGGATAAATATGCTTGGTAAGTTAGACTAATGTGTGACAATGAATAGATATATGCGTGGAGTTTGAAAATAAGTTATAAGGCGTGGAAAATTTAAATAATACATGCCCAATATCCCACATGCATGGTGCAAAACGAAATATAGAGGTTTATATACACAAGTTGATTGCATGGTTAAATGAGAAGGAGGCCAAGGCACCCCTCCATAATTGAGTGTGTCGAACCTGGCTGAGGGCCCCCAGCCAGTAAATAGCGGGGTCCATTTGTCCGAGATCGAGTGTCCAAGACCGGCATTCCAAAACCCATTTTTTTAATACGTCACACAATTCGTCCATGTGTCGCAATACGATCGCAACACTTGGCGAGCGTGCACACGTCCAACCTGCACAAAAACTCCAAAATTCGCCAGTTGCCCAAAAATTTCAGCGGGCTATAACTTTTGCAAACGAGCTCCGTTTCCTGCAAACAAGCTGTCGTCGGAGTCGTATAATTTTTCCCCACGCTTTAAAAATGACTGCAACAATTTCTGAGAAG
The DNA here is from genome assembly GCA_018340775.1 of Taxus wallichiana var. yunnanensis. Lineage (NCBI taxonomy): Eukaryota > Viridiplantae > Streptophyta > Pinopsida > Cupressales > Taxaceae > Taxus > Taxus wallichiana. Next base: position 424,255,448 of record CM031236.1, on the reverse strand, counting down.
ATCTTAGATCGGTGTTTCTCTGTGAGGATCCTCTGGATCAAATAGAAAAGGAAGCTATCACCACCCTTATCTCGCAATCAAACACAAGGTCAATATACCAATTTTTTCCTTACGTAGAGTAGGGATAAGAGTGGTATCCATTGTAACAAGTATAACCCCCTACTTTGAACTGTGTAAAGTGCCGTGCATCATTGAGATAAGTGACACACCTGCAAGCCTCAATTGTTGAACTAGAAATTTTTAGCGCCAACTTCCGCCAGTGACAGGAACTCTGAGGATCTTATAAACATCCTCTAAGGTGATAGACCACTCTCCTATGACACCAGGAAACATGAATTTGATCCAGTCTGTATCCCAATAAATAAACAATTCATAGAGAAGGTAACTCGTTGGGGCAACCGATCATATTTGTGTTATCCTCCAAATGCCTACCCTCTAAAGCACCCCTCTCTTCATGTGTCAATAACTATAAAATCAAAGGAAACCAGTCCTACTCTCGGGCTCTACTCCATCTGATGTAGCTCCCCTACATCCAAAAAATGAAAAAGAGAAATTTAGAATATGATAAGTGTATAAAAAGCTCATAAAAATAATACAAATGCAAGTAAAAACAAAAGGAAATATCATACTTAGAATTTAAAGCACAAAAATTTATGATGGTTACATAACCACCACTCTAAGCAGGCGGTGGTTGTGTAGCGCCATTATGATAGATCTCTAGTTACGTAACCGCCATGATTTTTGCACAACCTCCGTGATGGTTACATAATTTTGCATTTCACTGAGTGGTGGTTGCGTAAGTGCCACGATGGTCATGCTGTAAAAAAGGGTCATGCCCTCAAAAGTAAAAACATGAAAAATTGACTAAAAGTTCTCAAATAAATTATGAAACCTAAAAGGCACCCCCTATAGTCATTTTGAATACCAAATTATCAAAATTATCCCCTCCTATAGCTATTTTTGAATAAATGCTACATTTTAGGGAAAAAGTAAACAAATTCTAATAACTTACATGATCATGGCGCTTTGTTTCTCCCTGCTGGTTGCACTAACATCGTGACTAGATTATATTTGATTTGTCTTTATTTATGACCAAAATGGTCAAAGGAGGTCTAGATTTAACTAAGTGGGTGAGTAAAAATGATTTCTAAAAATGGTAAATAGTGATATATAAAGCTCAAATTTGGTTTTCTAATGTTACTTTGAGTGAGTGTATGTAGAGATTGAGCGATGGATCGTGTACATTTCTCATCCTAGTGGATATGGTAAGTAATCTTATCATTTAATATCAAGTATTTGGATAATTTTTTTTTATATCTGCACTTGATTCCTATTTCTCCTTTGTAGGTGGGGGAAGGTTGTATTGGCATGGTTTCAACACACAGACAAATAAGGTATAATTTCTAACTCTCCCACTTGGGAGTGCCATACTCAAAATCCATTTTTTCCCATTTATGGCTAAAAGCGATTCTCGAGGGGGCAATATGTATGCACCCAATATTACACAAAGTGCTACATTAATGATACAAGTAAAGTCTCCAATGATGAAAGAATCATTCTCAAAAAAATGATGAGATCCAAATCCTCTCCCATATTTTGTATGTTTACGTTGAATTTTTCAAAGCATTGCTTCTAAGTTTCTTAGCTTTTTGTGCCTTCACAAAAATTTTTCTACCTTTTCCTTCATGTTTTCCCCTTTAATTACGTAACCATCATGGAGGTTACATAATCTCTGATCTACCTATACTGGTGGTTACAAAAATGCTACGAAGGTTGTGTAAGCGCTTCTACATGTATACTAATGGTTATGTATGCTTTAGTTTAAGAGTTTAAACTACGTATTTTAAACACATGTTTTAAATTCATGATTCTTTTTCTTGCACGTTTCTTGACCATTTCGTTTGGTTTTTGGCTTGATGAGTTTGTCTTCATTAGTTTGTGTTGAATTTTTCTTCTCAACTTACTATCTGTAGAATGTTAACTCCCTCTGTCCTTGATGATTTGGCACTTCTTGATTGCCAAGTTTTCCTAGAATATTTCTTCCTCACATTTCTATAAAAACAAATTTTTACCTGGATGATGGGTTAGAGATTTAAGATTTGATTACATTGTTATGCTACCAAAATCCTTCCTATAATTACACAGACAACATAGTATATTTATCTATTCCTTCCCAATATTGCATTTGTGACTAGTTTACTTGAACTGACGGCCACTCCATCATTTTCTTGATTTCTTACAAATCAATCAATTACAATTTGTTTTCTATTCATCTTGATACTAGAAATTTCACACCATTGGATCATATGGATTTTCATCTCTAGAAAGGAAATAAAGATGAGGAGACATCCAATCCATCACCATGCTTGGGAAGCTATCACAGTACAAAAATAACTAGGTTGGGGATGTACTTACATTCTTTAAAGTTTTCAATTTAATATTATTATTGTTTAGATTAAACAAGAACATTTTTTAAGAGGTAGAATTACAACTTATTCATTTCTAGATTTGTGTGCGTATGAAAAAATTCCACTAATATCTTCTTCCTTTCTTATCCTTATGGATTTGTAAGGGAAATAAGTTGGAGGAAGCTTTTATGTCTATGCTTCTTCATTTTATTTCTTCATTGTTAGTTTACTCGTACAATTTATTTATTTTACCAGGGAAGTTTCAGGGGAAAGATGAAATTTCTTCGAGAATATTTCTTTCTTCCCATGAATCTGAGGTGAAGCAATTAGAGGAAATTATATTTCCACAATTATAAGTTAGAATACATATTTATTTTAGATTATATTTAATTTCACACATTATCTGCAACAAAGGAATAACTACATCTGGCTATTCCCTGTTTATTTTATTTAGTGTAGAAGTAGATTGCTTTATTTTAATTAATTTCTTTGTCTATGTCTGTAGATTTTGTTTTATTTAATTTTTAGTAACAAGAAAAACCCAAAAATATAGTTTAGAATTTAATTAGATTCATTTGTTTATTTCTTTCAAAAGCTTCATTGGAAAATACAAAAATAGTTAGATAGTTTGCTTTGTTTTACTTTGGTTAAATACTTGCAAATCAAACTTAGTTAAATTAAAAGGAGAAATCAATCATCTGTTTAATTAAATATCATTTGTTTTTATTTAAAGGTAGGAACTTAAGATAATTTAGATCCTGGAAAGAACATAACCCGATTCCCTAGCGGTCTAGGCTACTAGAACTTAGCTCTCAACCCCATGGATTCTAGTTTACTTGTTTATTTCCATTCCTTTTGACTTGGTGCCCACATGACCATTCTGGGTCCACCAAAACAACGTGTTATAATTTTTGATCTGATCATAGGATAATCAAACATTATTAGAAACCAAATAGAGATTGATAAAGGCTTACACCAATTAGTAGGGCCATACCAATGCCACCGGAATTATTAGCCTATTCATTTCCCTTAACAATGAATTATACATTGTCTAAAAGTATTGGGCCAACCATGTATAAATGCTTAGGCCTCATAACCCTTGATTTTTCCTTTTTAGACCTTCTCTCATACTTTCATGACCCTCTTTGGAGAGGAATACATAGAAGACAAAGGAAAATTCCCCTGTGTTCCTCAACCAAGTTGGGTTTTATTTGATTCCACTAACATTGATCAAGATCTACGCACCAGATTGTCCTTGATCACAATATCACCCCACACATGTTAGGTAGGAATTCATAGATCTTAACAAACAAATACCCAATTTTCCAATTGAGAACCTTCAATTTCCTTGACTAGTCCCCTTATTTTCATCAAGCACTCCCACCTATCCCACTTATATTCTATCTATCCACCATATTACAATCCAAGTTATCACATTCCGAATTTTCGGCATGACCTCAAGAGGTCACGTGCATCTAGAATAATGTGTTGAGTTTTAGGCGTATAAAGACCATGCCATTATGGGAGAGTTTGAGATGCATCATGAGAATAGATAGAGTCATCACAATGGTAGGTAGGAGCAAGGCTAGGTCCAGGGGTTGGATTTTTGTTGAAAGGAGGAAGTTTAAAGAGTTTAGCTATCACGGGGAATTGCTTGGTGGTTGATGATTTGGAATTGGTAACGCTGTAACAAAGTTGATAGGAGGAGGTGATGGGGTACAAATTTTGAAAGGTGGTTTCTTAGTTGGAATTGGTAACAATGTAGAAGAATTGATAGGAGGAGGTGATGGGGTATGGATTTTTAAAGGTGGTATGACATTGGGTTGGATAGGAGGATCTTGACTTACCAAAGAAGGAACATTAGTAATTATGGCATGATGCTCATTAGACATAGAGGGATAAAATTTAGGAGCCCAGTGGGATTTAACAATTGGAGATGAGCATGTAACAAAATGTTGTGTAGCAAATGAAATAAAACCCTAATGCTCAAGGTTCTTAATTATTCATTTTAAAGCATAGAAATCATTTTCATGATGTCCATTAAGTCTGTGATAATTGTAAAATAGGAGACCTATGTATTTGGCAAGATGATAAGGAGGGTAGCAATGAGTAGTTGGAAATTTGATCAATTGGTGATTAAGGAGCTCAGGAAGAATATCATGTTTCTTAGAATTTAGATCAAACTTGAGAGGTGTTGGTAGTAGTAAGACTTGGGGTTCACTTATATGAGCACATGTAGTAGACATATGATTAAGATGAGGTGTAGAAGAAGAACTAGCATGGGCTTGAGAAAAACCTTGAGATGTTGGATTTTAGTGGTGAGAGATGTAATCATGGTTTCCATAACTTGAATTTTATCTTGAAATAAACAATGTAAAGCTTGAATTGACTTGCAAATGGATTGATTGGTTGTGGTATCAGGACCAATAAGGTCATCAGAGAGACTTTTGAAGACGACACTTGTGTAGGTGGCATATCGCGAGGGAGATACATAGTGTCTAAGGAGTTTTGGAGAACATATTTGTAAGGTGGGTGCATTTAAAGTAGTTGATGTAAGGAGACTTTAGGAGCCATGAAAAAAGATTATATATAATTGGAAAAATAAGGATCCAAATGTTTGATCACAAGTGGGGTTCACCAAATGATTTAATATAAATTGAAATAAATATATTTTTAGAGTAACTACTGTAATGAATGATATTTAAGTGATAAAATAAAATAAATGGACAAACAAGAAACAAGTAAAGATATGAAACCCTAAGAGATGAGAGAAGGTTACTTAGCTGATTTATAAATGATTAGGAAGTGGTTGGGACTAAAACAATGACATAAAAAAATGGGAAGTGTGTCATCAAGGTTGGATCGAAAGTTCTTGAACCCACAAATGTGAAGGACTGAATCACCCACAGGTGGAGATGAGTACCCGGGAGCTAGTGACTGAATCTAGGTGCTAGTGTCCACCCAGATGCGTAGGTTCTAATCATTTATATGTAAGAGGATATTATTCGTTGATCTCTATTTTTCATGCTAGATTTGTTCCAATATTTATGTTCTCATCTCAGTAACCTAAAAAATAGATACCTAGCTGCACATATCCACAAACCACATCAAACCTAGTAAATAAGATGTAGAATGGGGAGTTAGAATAACCTTGAAGGTCATCCAAAGAGTGATATTATGACTGAGTGGTGCAATACATCTCAGAATCCATTTAGTTATGTGTGAATGTGTGTGTAATGATGCCTTAGGATTCCCTTTTACAAGTTACACAGTGATAGCAGCTAGAATTATAATATAACAAATGTATAGAATGTGTGAGATGGAATAGAATGAAGTTCCCCTCATGTGCTATGTATGTAGAGTGATGCATCTCTTGTACCTTTTATGAGTGTGCTATTTGAATCAATTTCAATTACTCTTATTCCTTTGAATGCAAGCTTAGGTGATGATAGCTAATGCTTAGTGCTTGGTCCCTTATTTGAGATTTATAACTATGTATATATATGAATCCCTTTTTTGAATTTCATAATTAACAACTGGAAGGCCAACCCAAAAGTGTAAAATATTCCTATGAAGTAAAAGAGACCCAAAAGAATGAGAAAAGGGGAGGAAGGGTTAGGACCTTCTAGGAGGGACAAGAGTGTCGGGGGTGCCAATGTCCTAATTGGGTGCTACTTGTCGAAGTCATAAAAGATAAATTAGTCAAATACCAATTGGGTTGTAGGGTGTGTAAGGTCAAAAAAAGTATAATAAACAAATAAAAATTCCCAAAAGACATTATCCCAAGTGCATATATTTTGTGTCTATAATATGAATTAGGGTTAAAGGTGTAGAAAATTGTAAATGGGGAGTAATTGATTTTAGGAAAATATGGGTGAATATGATATCAATTTTGTTCTTGTGAACATTCAATAGGGATGGGTAGATCAGATTGGGAGGTGCTTTCGTATATTGACAAATGAAATACCTATGTGCCCTTGTTGTATCCATAATTCAACAAACATCATATACTATCACAAATTGTAAATGGGGAGAAATTAATTTGAGGGAAAGATAGGGAAGACATAAATCACCATCTTTTTTATGTGAACTCATTCAATGGGATGAGGATAGGGATGGGAAGGTTAACTTGTGGATGTGTTACCGCATACCAAAACATGAAATTACCATTTTTTCTTGTCCTCTACATGCATTTGAGTAACAAACATACGTTCTTCCCACCAATAACCATAAATAACACTCATGCCCATATTTGTAAAGAGAGAAAACAAGAGCTTTGGATAAGTTATAAGTGCGTATCATGGATACCTTCTTGTAATAATAATATTACCAAGTGAAATTTATTTTACCAGTGGGTGATAAATAACCTTAATTTAGTTGTACCATAATGTATGTGGGATAAGAAGGTCTATAGTTTATCATCTTTCTCTAGTCAATAATATAGATTACGATATAGATACAAGACCATTCTAGGGCCTACACAAAATCAAATACATAACTAATCGGTGTATGATTCATTGATCTAGAAGACAATAATCCACAGAGTTTATCAAAGGTGGAGGGTTACAAAGCATAAGTCAAGGATAGGGGATGGAGTCTCACTAGTATCATAGGTTGTAGGAGGATAGATATGTGCATATAAAGATATCTAAACTAGGGTTGTAAGATATAGATAAGGGTTGTTAGCTAAGTGGAGGATAAACCCAAGGGCTAATAAGAATACTATAATATATAAACATTATACCACTCTATCCTACTCTAGAGAATAATACATCAATAATAATTGATTAAATTAAAATTAACATAAAATAAAATGAAGGTTAGATATACTTATCTTTTGAAGACACCAGTGATGTATTAATCCCCCAAGGGTTAGTAACACCTTAAGAGAGAGTTGGTATTGGGGAATACAAGAAGGATAAAACGATGACCTAATTAAGCCATGGTTAGGGACTTCAAAGACTTGGTCAATCTTGCTAGTTCAATTCCTATTCTTGAGTGTCATATACCCAATACTCCAAAGATAGTACTCCAAGTGTGTTAGACTTAAAAATTAATATATTAAAGAAACTTGGAGTTCGCATGAAAATAGATAGAAAAATGATATGATTTTACAATCCTCTTAAGTTCACCTATAATTAGGCGACATGATTATAAATTTCCACACTTCATAATCAAATAAATTGACTAATTATACATTAAAAATTATAGTCATATGGCATTGACCATGGTCAATGTTGTTGTCTCTAGGAAATGGTCTTACGGAAAGGATCATGAGGTGGAAGAATAACTTATAAGATGATGTCAAGGTGGTATGATGGATATGTGAAGCTAATGTTATAAATATATATAAAGGTGATATACAAAGGATAGAAAAATGTTAGAGTGAGAAATATCGTTAACCAACTTGACCATTTTTGGTAAATTCTACTCCTCATAATGCCTTGTGAGACATCACTCTTGAGGGTTAGTGTGCTAATGGTTCTGCAAAGAGAAAAATAGTAAGAGTGAAAAATAAGATGTAAATATACACCCAAACTGAATATTCCTCTCATGTCACAATTGTGGAACATGATATGGACTTCAAGAAAATAACGTATAACACTAAAATCAAAGTGAAAATGACTAAAATGAAGTAATAAGTGATAAAAATGAACTCAACCAAATGAAATATACTTACATCATACCTAACTTCCCATGATTGTGACCAATATTCAATATTTTAAAATTCATAATAATCTATATATATATCTATTGAGAGAACCTAAATAATACAAAATGAAAAGTAAACACTAGAAGATAAATTATTAAAATGGGAGGGGATGCATACACCTAATGTTTCACTTTTCATATTTCATACATGTTACTAATAATTTCCTTGTGCGAGATAAGGGTCACCGATGCAGCTATTTCTTGAGAGAGTGCCTTAAGGGGCATGCTGGAAATGGAGAATAGTTATTCATGTAACCATTATGGGTTAGAGATAGTGCACAAAGAGAGTGTTACTATTTAGTCTTGTCCTTAGTTATCCTTATCCTCCTAGGTCTCACACACATTGCCTTCTCAACATTTTTCTTGTATATCACCATTTGGCACTTTGTTTATCCATAACCATGATCTATGAGAACTTTCTTTCTCTTTCTATGACACATCACCTATTTTTACCACCTTTAGCCGATGCCATCATCCGTGGGCAATGGTGTCAATGTTATATTTCTCTTGGCTGATGTCATCAGCCATAGGATATGACATCATATATATACACACCACGTCTTGAAATTTAAAAGAGAGGAAACTCAAACCTTAGGAAATGTCACCTAATTTTCTATGCCATCTTCACATATGTTCTCTTAACTCTTCATTCATCTTGCAATTTTCTTAGATTGAATTTGAAACTCTTCTTTTGGTTTGTTTTCTTACACTATTGGATCATCTATAACGAGTCTAGGACAAGAAAAATGTTCCCATTCTCCACCTAATAGTGATTCACTCTTGGTATGTTGCTTCTCTAGAGAGATAGTCACATCCCACATTTTCATTTCATGATTGTCACAAGATAGGTTAATATCCTAACATGATTCACGAAGGTTTGGGAGAAATAAGAATTACCCGGCCGATCAGTAGCCGAGGCGTACACATGCTTACCCCTGAAAAGGATAAACATACGTAAACATAGTTACTAATATGGCCATGTAACGTTGCTAGCTACAAATAACTCACAAATTATGTGCTTGTGTGGTGAGTATTAATCTTGTTGAGTTTGATGATTCTATGTTTAGATTTATTTCCGTTCTTTATACAATCTACGATAATGTAACTTAATTTATTTTTAGAAGAAACAATTAACATGTAAGGTTGAAGTTATTCATGGTTTTAATATATTATTTCATTATGTGGAAATGATGATTATTGTTAAATTTTATAACTCTTTTGAAATTGACGATCATTGATTGAACAATAAGAAATGACCTTCTAACGGAATAGGTAAAGGTTGGTTTTAATTAAGTACATGTATAAGTATCATGACGATACACCAATTTGTGGAATAAGCTACTTATTAAACTACCGTATATTGTGATCATAAAGTTTTTATCACTTACATGGATTTAATGATTTAAATCGGGTTAACCAATACACTATGTTCACAATCATACCAACCACATTGTGTGATGAAATTATTGGTTTTCATGGTTGTTAATGCGCCCTTAAATTTGGTAGACATGAGTATGACTTGGTAAGAAAAATGTGTATGGAATATAGTTCTGAACATAATTGGAACATATTAGTTCTATGATGTATGATTTCGATCATATTTATATGTTTAGAATTAGACCATTAACATGATGTTAAGGCCTTGCTTTGTTTTCATTGATAAAACCAAATCGACTATAGTCGATTGGTTATTGGCATTGGTTGTGTTTTGAATATTTAAATTTGAATAAGTGTCAAATGGTATTTTGTATGGTTTAATTTAAAATGTGAATTAGTTGAATTATATCCCATGTAAGGTTATTGTTTGCATTTATTTCCTGATGATCATATCCACCGAGTTGGCCATTGGAGGGAAAATTACGAGTGGGAAGTGAAGTTGATGGGGAAGGCCACTACGTGGAACTTGCAAACATTAATTGCATTTAATTCTACCCCACATATTTCAGGGAATGGGAGGCTTCCTCCAGAAGCTACCATGAAAAAATATTATTTTCCATTTTGTTCCTTATTGCGTACATTTTGAGCTCTTCCGCCTCTCCTTCGAGCTGTTGCATGCATTTTCCATTTTGTTAGTTGTTGAGATATTTTTGGAAGAAGATAATGGAAAATTAAATTGTCATAATCGTTGAGGAGTTTGGGTTGTTCTTTGGATGACCATTCAAGTTATTCTGCTGGTCTTGGAGAAAATAAGTGAAGGAGTTTACGGGGAGCTTAAGATTCATCCCACCGAGTTTAACAGGCATGGTTATATTTCCCTTGTTTGGATTTTTTTGGAAATATTTGAATACATCTTGATTGTTAAATTCGTTTTGTTTCAAACATGTGTTCTTTTTGATGAAATCGACACATATTTTTTAAGCTGGGTTGATGTTTTGATTTGAGTGTTCACTTTTATGCTTAGTTTAATTATTTTGATAGAGATAGGACCGTGCTTGTGATCTTTGTGTTGAGCTCTTCATGTTACTAAAATTTTATTGTGACAAGTTTTTGTTACCCACATATCTAATGTTAATCCATTAATGGCTAGCTTGGATCTTAAAAAGATGGGGTTCAAGCTATCTATAGGTTCATAATACTAAACCTAACAAATATTTCTAATCTCAAACCTCCAAAAAAAGATAGTGAAGGGTTAAGAATGTCCATTGGATGATTCAAGGAGTAACTCAGTTAAGTTTATAACGAGTCAATACGACTCTATTTTGATATTTCATTATTATGAACTACACTTGGATTTTGGTACTTGTGTTTTGATGTTAACTCCTTACTGAAACCCATTTGATACATCACGTTTCACTGATACTATATTTTAGGCTTGTACATATTAATGAGTGTTTAAAAAAGTCACTATATTTTCTTAGCTAGACGGGTTTGATTCAAACCCAAGCTTGAGACATTATTATTTTTGAACACATCTGAGTTAGTTCAGGGTTGGATGTATCTATTGTGTTAGAAATGTGACTCTATATCACTACATTTTTCTAGTTGGGATAAATCGAACCCAAATATTAAGAGGGAATTTTATTTTTAACCACTTTGTCATTATAAACTGGAATGCTTGATTTATCTTACATTACTTGATTGATAAGTTCGATGGGTGAATGTTTAGAATGATTGTATTCTTCAAATGTAAATTGGTTTCTAGTTCGATTATATACTTCAATTTTGGAAGGATAGAGTTAAGTTTAAGGTTATCGGTATGACCTCATAATCAATAGAGTTCGCACATTTTGTAAAATAGATTGTTGAAATAGTTTTGAGTATAGTTGTTGCTTGTAAATTTTTGATTTGTGGCTACATTGATTGAGCCCGATCGAGGTATCCTTAATTTTTATCACCTATTTTTCATTTGAATAGGATGTTGATAGAGGGATTTTATCCTTCATGAATCCAATTTGATGGAAATGGTCATCTCTATGTTGAGTTACTATTTTATAATCTTATTCTTACTAACAAGTAAGAAGGGAAATCATAGTTGAGTATGATTTGGTGATTTTTGATAGTAAGGTATAAACCTAGTTGGTTAAAAATGATTGATTGTTTCTTATTCATTGATGAAATTATATGTTGGTCTGAATATGAACTTAGATGGATGATTATTCTTTGTTTGATATTTTTAAGGTTGAAAATATTGAATGATTATTCAAATGGACTGTGTCATTCGTGATGGAAAGTGATTATAAAAAGGTTACGATAAATCATTGTTTCCTTTTGATTTGAAACTAAAACCTTATAATTTGTAAAGTTTGTTACTTGTTGGATGGCATTAAAACAATTAGTATATATTCAATTGTTTGTAATTAAACATCTAGACATGGAGATATATATCTATGCTAGTTCGTTGAAATGAACATGTACATCTATCATATTTTTCAGATTTTAGGAAGGATTAAGAATTTTTAGAATATAGATTGAATTGTTACATACATGCTAGATATGTGATACATTTATACATGATTTGTAATCATTGATTTAATGTATAAGATAAACTTGGATTATGTAATCCTTATTAAGTGAAAGTCATTCGTGATATTGTATATGGCTGTTGGTCAATTATATTATCTTGAAAATAAATGTTGTACTTTTTGAATATGAAATTATTGTACTTTAGATCATGATAAATCTTGTTATTTTTATGTGATGAAAATAACAATATTTGTTGATTCTCAATTGTTGTACTTATTATGATTGTGAAATAAATTGATATTTATTAATTAATTGTACTTGTTATATCATTTAAATTGCTTTATTAAATGATAGTAATGATAACCATGATTTCATTAATTAATGATTAATTAAAGAAGTTATCAAACAACATTGTTTGGGACAACAGTACAAGAGTTATGAAATACAATACTATTTCTAAGACTCGATTGTAAAAGGATAAATTTATTTACCATTTATTACATAGTACAACTAATTAATAATTGATTGAAAAATGTACTTGATATGACACTAGTTAAGTGACATAATGATGGAAAATTACATTTGTACAAATGTTGCAAATTAATAAATAAGATTCAAATAATTGGATAAAGCTTAGCAGATCAACGCTATAATTATTCACAAGTAAATGATTACTTGATTTGACCTTTTCGTAAATGGAACGACAATATCTAGAAAGACTTAGGACGATTACTTTATCCTAATAAGATGATTAATCTAAAATGATACCTAATGACTAAGGTTGTAAAATGGTACTAAGAGTTTAAAACATGGAATAATATTAATGAAGGTGTTATTAATTATTTTCATCAACCTTATAGTTTGATTTAAACTCTTGACTTATAAACATCTTGCATGTTAAGTAGGTATGGAATCTAAGTCCTACCTTTTGATCTAAACGTACTTTAACCATACCATCTTAGGATGAATATGGGATGGGTAATATTTACTTTTAATGCAAGTCAAAGAGTTAAAACTATCTATCCCATAGGGGTCCTAAGATGGATCAGTCAACATACACTCAAATCAAGAGATGGGATCTATAATTTAGACATTCTTAACACGTGAGAGTAAACGCTAAGATTTTTTAATTATGATTTGGATAATGATTATCCAAAATAACTCCCCTAATTATTTGGACAACTTATATTTCTATTATGGCTCTAAGGTTCTATATTATAGGTTGTGTACACTTCAATTACTTTTTTGGCACATTTTCTTGGCTCATGTTCCTCACGTGCCCTTGCATGCTCCTTTCCTAAATTTCTCATATTTTCCTTCTCCTTTCTTCTATTCATTCTCATTTTCCCTTGTGCCCAATCTTTGTGCATTCACATTCTTCCCAACGATCTATGTATCATGCACATGCTCCTTGTAATTTCTTCCAAAAATCTAGTTGAGGCTTTGAAATTCTTGCATGCTCCCTTTCCTTACTACCGCACATTATCTTGTAATGATTTTGCCTCTTCCATACATTCCTCTAGTAGATATCCCTTCCGTTCCTCCTACATGCATTATTTGTGTGCCTCTTGCTTTCTTCTTTCGTGTTTATTTTGCGTCTTCTTCTCGTGCCAATTCCTCCGCCACATAGATCGTTAGAAATTGAGTGTACCACACATAACCTATCAAAGAACACCAACATGGTGTAAAATCCTTACAACCAACTAAGGTGTGACACATGACAAAAAATGACAAAATATCTGATGATGTGGGTTACACTCTAGACCAATCAAGTTTAAATTTCAATGGGATTGGATAGATGAGAAGCTAAGCTGTCTCTTATGCCATTAATGTAGGATCTGATTTCTCCAACCACCTAAATTGATTCATATCTCGCCCTTTTCCTTCTCCTACACACCAAACAGACATGAAGAAGCACATTTGACATATTTGCAAGAAAATTTACAGGCATTCATTGCTAGCTATTGGTGGTTGAGTTTTCAAATTGGATTTTCCCTCCTCCTCCTCTCATCCATTCATATATAAATGTAATAGCATTACTCATTGAAAAGGGTTGGATTATTTCAATTTGTATAGGCATTGTCTTGCAATTTTGAGTTGAAAACCTTTAGATATGGTCCTTGTAAGTGGATATCTACCTCAAATGCTATTATAATCGACTGTGCATTTCTATAACTAATAGAAGCATTATTTTGTGGCTATCTTCTCCTCTATCTTGTTTCTATCCTTATTTCTTGCCTCTCCTTCATGTTGTGTGTTTTTTGTGCATTCTCATGTCCCTTGTATCTCCTTTTTGATTATGTTTCACGAAAATGACTATGTAGTTGTGTTCTAATATGTGCTATGTGTGTCAAGCTTTAATATTTTCATTATCCTTAATTTTCACTCAAAGGCGATCATGTTCACCCCCTTGTTTCTATTGCTATTGTCTCCCTTATTTTATTTTTCCCTTTTTGCATATCCTTTTATCCCTAGTTCCTTGACATATTTAGCTTAGGTTTTACTTTCAGATTTAGGAGTAGCAGAAGTAGTAGAAATAGATAGATGAACTGGCCTTCTCCTAAGGTATTTCTCAAGTGCCTAAGGTCCCACAACTTGGAAAAAGTACCATTATTAACTCAACGATTCAGTTCTTTCAGATATGAGACACAAGTGTAAGTTTAAGCTCCAACTATTTTTGGCACACCTGGTGGGACCAATATTCAAAGTTTAAATTTCATCATTGTTAATTTTTGGTGTATGAATTAGTGATTACCAGCCTTTAGAGGCTTGTTTCAACACATATGGTGACTCCCAATATATAGAGCTACTTTTTCATGAGTCCTGAGCACCTTTCATGATAAGAGTGCATACGAGACAAAGCATAGTAGATGAAGCATCCTTTGAATACCTCTAGCTATTTCTAAGGAGAATACACAATAGAACACCCACATATGTATCTCCATCTCTAGCATTCAAGTATGCATTACACTCCTCCTCATAGTAAGACATGTGTGCCCTACCATAGCAATACGACCACCTCCTCCTCGAAGGAAATTTTCTAACTTCACCGACGGAAGCCCTCTTGTTTTGAATGCATAACAGGATATGCCAATAACCATGCTCAAGAGTATCCCATACTTTACTAGTGAGAATTAAGTCACCCCTATTGACAGATCTAGGATGTATCAAATGTGTATTCTATCTATCGATTACACACAATGATATATCAATCATGATTCTTGTAGCCTAATTCAAAGGGAAATCACTTCATTGGTGCATAGGTTTGAGACTGCATCTATCTGCTACATGGGATGAGCTTAGAAAATCTCTATGTAATTACTTCAAAGATAAATGAGATCATTTATCTCTAGTGGAGTAACCGATTACAACAAAGAGGGCACCCAATGAGTAAATGACTAATTTTAATATCAAGTTTTATAAGACTTGGGCTAGAATCCCTCAAGTGGTAAGGCCTACAACCCAACATGCTATATTTTATTATCTAAGGGCCTCGAATAGTGACATTTCATTCATGATTCATTCCATTGAAGGCTTACCATGTTGCTTACACCATTACAATAAGGGAAAAAAAGTCTCATTGAGGCAAGAAAGTTATCCTCTAGACCACCTACGCCCTTATTCCTAGAAATGTCTCACGCACCCCAACCTTATATTACTTATATTCCTGAGAAGAGCACTCAACCTGCTACATCCACATCCTATTCTCCCATGAAACAAAAATAAGATGAAGAAATGAAGGACTTGATTAGAAAATTTTCCAATAAAGTTATATCTTTAGAAAAGCAGCAACAGTATGCAAGCCTTTAGAAATGGTTCTAATTAAGGGAATAATAAAATCCATCAACCCTAGTGGAATTAGTATGCAAATTAAATATATGGGAAGAACCAAAAAAGTGATAGATGACATGCCAACACACATCTGCCCCTACAAGTCATTTTTCTTGTGTAACCTCTTACAATGCCCAACGTAAGCCAAAAAATTGTCCCAAGATAGAACAATCTAACGCAAGAGTCAAAATTGTGATTTCCTTACAACATGTCTCATAGTCAATATCATTATGCTAATGTTGCGCATGTATAGGCCTACGATTCATGTTGCTACTAATTGTGAACCTTCCATGAGCACAAACGAGCCCACGAGAATTAAGAAAATATAGAAACCCCTTCGAGGCCAACCTTATGCTCTTCAATGTGAAGACTTTTGTGTAATTAATCAAGCTATAGATGACACAAAAGATGATGCACCCAAGTTATTGAAAACAAAAGGTACATGAAGAGAATGCTCGAGCCTAGTGTGTAAGTCTTAATTCTCACAACATAGGCTGATATTCAAAAGAAAAGAGATGAAACCAAGACATCTAACAACAAATGCATGCAAGTACCTATGCACGAGGCTCCACGTAACACTCCCCCTGAAGTAGCACGTGCCCTCCTTTGGTAGGTCAATCCTCTGTACAAACTAAGGCCCTTACCTCTACATCTAAACAAACAAGAAAAGATGTTGTTGTGCCCCAAATGAAAAAAAAATCAATGGGCCTTCCATTTAATATTGTGGACTAAATGAAGAAGACAAATATAAATGTCACAATGTGGGATGCCCTGGCCATTCCATCTCAGCGTGACTTGTTGCATGAAGATCTAACATAGCTTTAGTGTGTCGATCATGCTATCTAAAAACCACGCATTCTTTGTCAATATTTATCAAGCAAAAGAGAAGAAATTAAGTAAGGTTGTGAAAACCCTACCCTTATATACGTCATTGATAATAGGAAAACACCTTATGTATAATTGTATAATTGATTAAGGTGTTAGTATTTCTGTCATGCCTAAGATAATTGTTGATGTCTTAGGCCTTAAGTACACCCCTTTATCCAAAGGAGTCCTCAGTAACTTGATGGATCAACTGTCACCACTCTAAGAGTCATCAAGGATCTTGAGTTAACCCTCCATGCATGTCCAAGCCTCGTAATAACTCAAGATGTGTCGATCATTGATCTACCCCCTTTATTTGCCTTATGTCTATCGGGGATTTTATTACTAAAGCGGGTGGTTACTTGTCTTCTAATTGATATAATATTTTATTATGAACAAGATATGGTACCAGGTTTACCATACAATCTTAGCCAATATTTTCCTATCATGTTGAGTCATAAGACCTATCCCCTCTCCAAGCTAACCGCCTAATCTAAGAAGAGAAAGTTTCAGTTTACGAAGAGAAATATATTGTTCCTCTTGTAATTGACTTAGTGTTAGATGAGGGGGTGGAAAGACACCAAAAATTTGATCCATATAATGAAGAACTTAAAGCTTTTGAGTCTGGGCTTGGTACTGTTGAAAATAATACACGGAGTTGAACACACAAATATTTTATATATTATTCACCATTTCTTGAATCATACGGGCCATTACATTTATATAGGCAATGTTTCTCCTATAATCAAGGAAGCTAAACATAACCTCTCACTAACTCTATACGAGATGTTATAACAATACACTCCCTAAATAAGTGGGTTGTTGTAACTCACAACCAACCGCACCAACAATGCAATATTATATTATCCTAGATAATATAATTACTCACACTAACATATTAGTGAGCACTAATAGTTAGGATATTCCTAACATTCCCCCCCTTAGTGCAAACATGGGGAGAAACATAAATCTTCTGATTGAGCAGCGATACACATGTCTTGACCTTCCTCTGTGCACTCTGATTGTGGGACCACATCAACTAGGATATGGGAACACTATCAACCATCCATGTGAACATCAACCAAGGTGGGAAACTACATCGAC
The DNA here is from genome assembly GCA_018340775.1 of Taxus wallichiana var. yunnanensis. Classification (NCBI taxonomy): domain Eukaryota; kingdom Viridiplantae; phylum Streptophyta; class Pinopsida; order Cupressales; family Taxaceae; genus Taxus; species Taxus wallichiana. The sequence continues at coordinate 424,237,626 of CM031236.1, read as the reverse complement.
CACTTGGGAACACATTGACCATGCAAAGGGCGGGAACATAACATCACCATCAACCATATCTAGGAACATTGACCAACTAATCGGAAAAGTAGTGGGAACATGACATCAACAATCTACTTTTATCAAGAACATCTCTTGCTTGATGACTCTATTCGAATCTCGGCACTATCTCACATCAAGGGTTGATCTAGAAATCATACTAAAAATTACACACATGAACAAGAGGTGGAAATGAAAATGGAACATTGAAATTTGAGACCATGTTCCCCCTCAATGTGAACATTTCACTTATTCAACACAAAACAGGAACTCTGAAATCATACTGCAATCCAGAAATGAAAGTAAAATCACACACACATACACACAGTGTCACCACAACTTCATGCGGCCCTGTCATTGGCGACTGACGAGAGGACGCCAATTATCCTCCAGCCTCCTGTGCCTCCTTCCTCCAATAACATGCTGCTAGCTCAGTGGATTATGGCTTTGAAGCTCATCAGGTTTCACATTGAACTTTATTTTGTCTCCCCCTGCAATGTGAACCACAAAATTTATTAGGACGTCGGTCACCACCGAAAATGCATCCACAAGATGTTTTATTTTTACAAATTTTTACAATGACTCTTTTGACGATGAGACTACTTTGAACAATAACATTTGACAAAATGATACTGGATTTTGACAACACAATTATTTAGACAATGACATATATGAGAATGGAAACTTTAACACTTGACCAATTTATGACTATTACATAGAAGACAACTATAATGAAAAGTAATTAAAGATTACTTTTCGAGAATAGTGACACTTAACTCTTTTAAAATACGACAAAATGACAATGGTATACAAGACAATGATTCTTTTGATAAACGTGGATAACATAAACACAAACTACATGAGAGACTACACAACATAGGAAAATGAAATCAGTTTTTCACTTGGACAAAAATAAAAAGGACTCCTTAATGAATACTAATACTTAATGATGAACGACAAAGCACAAGTGTCTATATGACAGATCTAAATAAAAAACAAAACAGGAATTAATTGAACCGACTCAATACTTGCATACGCATAGATAGATGAATAGTTTGTGCTCCTCATTGTTGGATGGCTTGCTTGTGTGTAAAACTATTGGCAACGAAAATCAGAGATGTGAACGCAATGTGTGTAATGAACTTCGATGCAAATCAAATCCAATCCAATCTGGCAATGTTGGTCGACTATCCGAACTTTGTATTTGAGAGTGTGAACATCCGAGAGACATGTGGCACCCAAATGACGTGGCTTTACTTGCTATTATTGTCTCAGCTGATCAGTTTCACACATAATCTGCAAGAATCACTGAACTCTAGAGTCACAGATCGTAAACTCACACTTTTAATGGCACTTAGCATGAAACCATAAATCTTGAATTTGTGTTGGGTGTAGATAGGTGATTGTAGATCTCAGAAAAGCTCGTGAAGGGATCTCGACAATAGTGCAGGTTGTAGATGCAAATCAATACATGTGTCTGAGAGTAGATGGCACTCAAAAAAGATATGGAATAGGAACGTAATATCTCATATCTTAAATCCAAAATACCAATACAACCTCACAATAGGACCCGAATGCCAATAGATCTCGTGGTTTGCGCCTCCTTCAGATGATTGCAGATCCTCTGCTGTAGACGTCTCTTATGAGAAGACCTTGGCCTTAGGAAGATCGATGGCCTGTGCTTTTGGATTAACTATGCACAACTACCCTTTATGAATGAATACGCCACAGTCACTAAAAGCCTTCACTATTATTGCAATGTAAGAAGGATCTCGACACAATGTAGTAGTAGATAGATCTGGTCACGTGCTCCAATATGCAGCGCCCTCTGTAAATATACAAACTTAAAAAACTAATTAATCTGAACTTATCAAATTAATAGACTTCATATGCCAGGGCAATAGAATAATCAATTTGCCCCTCTCCAATTTTAAGACTCCATGCCATACACAAAACCTGCTCTGATGCCAACTGAAAATAATACACAGGTTGAACACACAAATATTTTATATATTATTCACCATTTCTTGATTCATATGGGCCATTACATTTATATAGGCAATGTTGCTCCTATAATCAAGGAAGCTAAACATAACCTCTCACTAACTCTATACGAGATGTTATAACAATAAACTCCCTAAATAAGTGGGTTGTTGTAACTCACAACCAACCGCACCAAAAATGCAATATTATATTATCCTAGATAATATAATTACTCACACTAACATATTAGTGAGCACTAATAGTTAGGATATTCCTAACACCTATTGCATCCTTGAAAAAGAAGTTATCTTGCCACATGCATTAAAGAAGAATGAAGAAGATTTTGGTTTGTGGAAGCTATACTTTGATGGTTCCGAAGCGAGAAATAGTGTAGGCACATGAGTTGTTATCATTTATACCAAGGATGAGAACTTATTCTTCGCACAGTTGAGTTGCGAGTTCATATGCTCTAACAATGTAACAAAATATGAAGCATTGGTGCATGGTATTCTTATGCTTAAGAAGAAAAGGATTAATGCATTGCAGAGATATTTAGAGACACAAAATTGGCTATCCACTAGGTTAGAAAAAGTGCACAACAAAAAAATAAGCTTCTAAAAGCTTATAAGCATAGAGTTTAGGACCTCCTTGAGAGATTTGATGCTCTAAATCTATAGGTGGTGCCAAAAAAAATGAACAAAGAAGATGATCAGATGGTTGTGTTTGGTTTTAGTTCTCTCCGGCTAAGGAATTTATCAAGGGAATGCATAGCATGTCAATATGTTAATCAGACCATCCATTTCAGATAAAAACATCAGCTATAAAGTGTTTGAAAGTGACACACAGATTGTCAGTTCATTCAAAATGAAGTTGAGTTCTCTTCAAGCATGTAAGCTGACTTGCATGATAGTTATGGTGACCAAGTGATCTAGATAAAGACCAAAAAATTTCCTAAAGGGATGGTCATCTTAGAGAAAATATTCAGCCCTGATGATGAGTTCAAGGGTGAAGAAAGTATATGCATCTGGCACAAGAAGACTGATCCCCAGTCACTATTGTGCATGATAAGGAATTGTTGCTTAATAAAGTTTGTGCACGTGATGAAAAGAAGGCCTTCATCTCTCTCTGTCAGAAATATAGTTATATTTTATCATGGGAGTACAAATACCTCAAAGGATTTGATCGAGTTTTGTTCAACACTCTATTGACCTCGATCCTAATATCAAGTCCATCAGGAAAAAGAAAAGGCCAGTCAATCCAAGGATAGATCCCCTCATGAGGAAAGAATTTTCTAAACTCATTGAGGAAAAGATAATATTTCCAATCAAGTATTCTACTTAGGTCATGAATCTTATTCCACTACGCAAGAAGAATGGTGAAATAATACTATGTGCCAATTTTAGAGATTTAAATAAGGCATATTTGAAGGATAATCATCCTTTACCTTTTATGGAGTAGATCTTATAGATTGTGGTTTGGCGCTCAAAGATTCTCTTTGCTGGCTGGGTATTATAGCTTCAATAATATCCTGGTCAAGGAAGAGGATCAATTAAAAGTAGTGTTTACAACCAAGTGGGAACATATGCATATCATAAGATGCCCTTTATTCTATCAAATGC